>JBBDGP010004080.1:0-404559 GCA_037952835.1 Lithobates septentrionalis | reverse complement strand
GTGAGTGGAGATCCTTATCCCCACCATTCCTCTCTTATCTCCACCATTCCTCTCTTATTCCCCACCATTCCTCTCTTATCCCCACCATTCCTCTCTTATCTCCACCATTCCTCTCTTATTCCCACCATTACTCTCTTATCTTCACCATTCCTCTCTTATCCCCACCATTCCTCTCTTATCTCCACCATTCCTCTCTTATCCATCATTCTTCTCTTTCCCACCATTCCCTCTTATCCCCACCATTCCTCTCTTATCCCCACCATTCCCTCTCTTATCCCACCATTCCTCTCTTATCTCCACCATTCCTCTCTTATCCCACCATTCCTCTCTTATCCCCACCATTCCCCTCTTCCCACCATCCCTCTATCCCACCATTCCTCTCTTATCTCCACCATTCCTCTCTTATTCCCACCATTCCTCTCTTAGTCCCCACCATTCCCCTCTCTTATCCCCACCATTCCTCTCTTATCCCCACCATTCCTCTCTTATCCCCACCATTCTCTCTTATGCTCACCATTCCTCTCTTATGCTCACCATTCCTCTCTTATTCCCATCATTCTTCTCTTATCCTCACCATTCCCCTCTTATCCCCACCATTCCTCTCTTATCCCCACCATTCCTCTCTTATCCCACCATACCTGTCTTATCTCCACTATTCTTCTCTTATCCCCACCATTCCTCTCTTATCTCCACCATTCCCCTCTTATCCCCACCATTCCTCTCTTATCCCCGCCATTCCTCTCTTATCCCCACCATTCCTCTCTTATCCCCTCCCATTCCTCTCTTATCCCCACCATTCCTCTCTTATCTCCCACCATTCTTCTCTTATTCCCACCATTCCTCTCTTATCTCCACCATTCCCTCTTATCCCCACCATTCCTCTCTTATCTCCACCATCTCTCTCTTATTCCCACCATTCCCCTCTTATCCCCACCATTCCTCTCTTATCCCCACCATTCCTCTCTTATCCCCACCATCTCTCTCTTATCCCCACCATTCCTCTGTTATCTCCTCCATTCCTCTCTTATCCCCTCCATTCCTCTCTTATCCCCACCATTCCTCTCTTATCTCCACCATTCCTGTCTTATCCTCACCATTCCCCTCTTCTACCCACCATTCCTCTCTTATCCCCACCCATCCCTCTCTTATCCTCACCATTCCCCTCTTATCCCCGCCATTCCTCTCTTATCCCCACCATTCCTCTCTTATCTCCACCATTCCTCCTTATTCCCACCATTCCTCTCTTATCCCCACCATTCCTCTCTTATCTCCACCATTCCTCCCTTATTCCCACCATTCCCCTCTTATCCCCGCCATTCCTCTCTTATCCTCACCATACTCTCTTATCTCCACCATTCCTCCCTTATTCCCACCATTCCCCTCTTATTCCCCACCATTCCTCTCTTGTCCCCACCATTCCTCTCTTATCCCACCATTCCTCTCTCATCCTCACCCATTCCTCTCTTATCCTCCCATTCCCCTTTATCCCCGCCATTCCTCTCTTATCTCCACCATTCCCCTCTTATCCCTGCCATTCCTCTCTTATCCCCACCATTCCTCTCTTATTCCCACCATTCCTCTCTTATCCCCACCATTCCTCTCTTATCCTCACCATTCCCCTCTTATCCTCACCATTCCCTTCTTATCCCGCCATTCCTCTCTTATCCTCACCATTCCTCTCTTATCCCCTCCATTCCTCTCTTATCCCCTCCATTCCCTCTTATCTCCACCATTCCTCTCTTATCCCTCCATTCCTCCCTTATCCCCACCATTCCTCTCTTATCTCCACCATTCCTCTCTTATCCCTCCATTCCTCCCTTATCTCCACCATTCCTCTCTTATCCCCACCATTCCTCTCTTATCCCCTCCATTCCTCTCTTATCCCCACCATTCCTCTCTTATGCTCACCATTCCTCTCTTATGCTCACCATTCCTCTCTTATCCCCACCATTCCTCTCTTATTCCCATCATTCTTCTCTTATCCTCACCATTCCCTCTTATCCCCACCATTCCTCTCTTATCCCCACCATTCCTCTCTTATCCCCACCATTCCTCTCTTATCCTCACCATTCCTCTCTTATCCCCGCCATTCCTCTCTTATCCCCACCATACCTCTCTTATCTCCACTATTCTTCTCTTATCCCCACCATTCCTCTCTTATCCCCTCCATTCCTCTCTTATCTCCACCATTCCTCTCTTATTCCCACGATTCCTCTCTTATCCCCACCATTCCTCTCTTATTACCACCATTCCTCTCTTATCTCCACCATTCTTCTCTTATTCCCACCATTCCTCTCTTATCCCCACCATTCCTCTCTTATCCTCACCATTCCTCTCTTATCCCCGCCATTCCTCTCTTATCCCCACCATACCTCTCTTATCCTCACCATTCCTCTCTTATCTCCACCATTCCTCTCTTATCCCCACCATACCTCTCTTATCCCCACCATTCCTCTCTTATCCCCACCATACCTCGCTTATCTCCACCATTCTTCTCTTTTCCCCACCATTCTTAAAACCACCATTCCACCCTCCCCTTTCTTCCTTTCTCTCCTCTCATTGCCCCTTTGCTCTTCTCCATCTTACTCCCCTACTCCTCCTTCACCATCCTCCTATTTCCAACCTCCTTTCTCCTCTCCCTTTACCCTCCTCCTCTCTTCTCCTTTTCTAACTGTTCTCTACTCTCCTTTCCTTTTCCCAGCCCTTCCATTTTTCTCAAGGCCCCTTTTTTATAGTGTAGTCTTAACTCTGTACTATGAGAGTCTCCATGTTGGAGCATGTATAGCAATGTATAAATTGAGGGCAGGTATGACTGGAGGCAGCCCATTCCTCCTTAACCCCTTCACGCTGACCGTATGCAAATATGCGGCCCTACTGGACTGGGCTTTTTTCCGTGGGGCCTGCATATTTACGTATCTCCCTTTTGTGCAGTGCACTCCCAGCACAGAGACCAGGGTCTTACTGAGAGACCTGGGCCCCGTTCTAATGATCGGGACCCAGAACATCCGATTCTGGGTCACTTGGTCACTGTGGTAGCCTCTGATTGGCGATCGTAGTGATCAGTCACTGTGAAGGCCCGCCTCTGTGTTTTCTGTCTCTGTGAATGGACGAGAGATACATTGTATCTTTCTCTGTCCTTGCAGAGATAAAAAAAAGTGTGTGCAGAAAAAAAATAATAAATAATAAAAAATAAAGAAAAATACCTAGATCAAAGTTTTAATCTAGGTCAGCCTCAAGGTTAGTGTTTGGGTCAAGGTCAAGGTCTAAGGTCAAGGCCAGTGTGAGCATTTTTTTGGACAGGATTTTTTAAATTAGTATCAGTGTCGGTGTGTTTTAGGTAGGATGAAAAAAAGCAAAATGTGCACTATTGTTTCTGGGCTGTACTACGGTTACAAACAGCTAGCATCCACATATGTGGTATCGCTGTAATCGTAAGGTTCTTTGGTGGTAGGTTATGGTAATAGCAAGAAATATACAGTTAAATGTAAAAAAAAAAAAACGATTTTTTTTTTTACTATTTAGGGCCAGTTATCCTTAGATAATAGTAAAAAAAAATCCGGAGATATCCATTACCATTTACCACCAATTGAAAGTCCAATTGGTCTTGAAAAAAAAGCGGTATAATCCACCTGGATACACAACGTAGTTGTGATGATATGTACGGTTTTACTATCACAGGTCAAAGTTGCAAAATTGAACAGTATGAGAAAGGTGACCTTATCCTTACAAGAATCAGTATACACATATCGGTATAAATCATTTTATTACTGGACATTACAGAAATAAACACAAAGAAGCAAAATACAACTCTGATTTCATTGGTATCTTATATACAGTGCAGAATAATGGCCCAGAGACCAGAACATTCATACAGTGTTCCTCAGATCAGTGCGGTCACACAGCGTTTCTCAGATCAGTGCGGTCACACGGTGTTCCTCAGATCAATGCGGTCACACAGCGTTCCTCAGATCAGTGCGGTCACACTGCGTTCCAGAGATCAGTGCGGTCACACAGTGTTCCCCAGATCAGTGCGGTCACACAGCGTTTCTCAGATCAATGCGGTCACACACCGTTCCTCAGATCAGTGCGGTCATACAGCGTTTCTCAGATCAGTGCGGTCATACAGCGTTTCTCAGATCAATGTGGTCACACAGCGTTTCTCAGATCAGTCCGGTAACACAGTGTCCCTCTCACAGATATAGTTCAGTCCTTCATAGCAGTTCTCCCGTGTCAGACGAGATCCGAGCTTTGCACAGCTTCCAGTCCCTCCAGTGACAGTACTAAAAAGCAAATGAAAATGGGTTAGAGAATTTTGCACACTCATTGTAGATGAGCAGTAGGGATGAGCTTCGAGTTCGAGTCAAACTCATGTTCGACTCGAACATTGGCTGTTCGCAAGTTCGCCGAACAGCAAACAATTTGGGGTGTTCGCGGCAAATTCGAATGCCGCGGAACACCCTTTAAAAGTGGGAGAAATCAAAAGTGCTAATTTTAAAGGCTAATATGCAAGTTATTGTCATAAAAAGTGTTTGGGGACCCGGGTCCTGCCCCAGGGGATATGGATCAATGCAAAAAAAAGTTTTAAAAACGGCAGTTTTTTCAGGAGCAGTGATTTTAATAATGCTTAAAGTCAAACAATAAAAGTGTAATATCCCTTTAAATTTCGTACCTGGGGGGTGTCTATAGTATGCCTGTAAAGGGGCGCATGTTTCCTGTGTTTAGAACAGTCTGACAGCAAAATGACATTTTGAAGGAAAAAAGCCATTTAAAACTACCCGCGGCTATTGCATTGCCGGTCCGACAATACACATAGAAGTTCATTGATAAAAACGGCATGGGAATTCCCCAAAGGGGAACCCCGAACCAAAATTTAAAAAAAAAATGACGTGGGAGTCCCCCTAAATTCCATACCAGGCCCTTCAGGTCTGATATGGATATTAAGGGGAACCCCAGCCAAAATTTAAAAAAAAATGACGTGGGGTTCCCCCTAAATTCCATACCAGACCCTTCAGGTCTGGTATGGATTTTAAGGGGAACCCCGCGCCAAAAAAAAAAAAAAAACGGTGTGGGGTCCCCCCAAAAATCCATACCAGACCCTTATCCGAGCACGCAACCTGGCAGGCCGCAGGAAAAGAGGGGGCGAGAGTGCGCCCCCCCCCTCCTGAACCATACCAGGCCACATGCCCTCAACATTGGGAGGGTGCTTTGGGGTAGCCCCCCAAAACACCTTGTCCCCATGTTGATGAGGACAAGGGCCTCATCCCCACAACCCTGGCCGGTGGTTGTGGGGGTCTGCAGGCGGGGGGCTTATCGGAATCTGGAAGCCCCCTTTAACAAGGGGACCCCCAGATCCCGCCCCCCCCCCTGTGTGAAATGGCAAGGGGGTACTTACCCCTACCATTTCACTAAAAAACTGTCAAAAATGTTAAAAATGACAAGAGACAGTTTTTGACAATTCCTTTATTTAAATGCTTCTTCTTTCTTCTATCTTCCTTCATCTTCTGGTTCTTCTGGTTCTTCTGGCTCTTCTGGTTCTTCCTCCGGCGTTCTCGTCCAGCATCTCCTCCGCGGTGTCTTCTATCTTCTTCTCCTCGGGCCGCTCCGCACCCATGGCATAGGGGGAGGCTCCCGCTCTTCTCTTCTTCTTTTCTTCTCTTCTTCTCTTCTTCTCTTCTTCATTTTCTTCTCCGGGCCACTCCGCACCCATGCTGGCATGGAGGGAGGCTCCCGCTGTGTGACGGCGTCTCCTCGTCTGACAGTTCTTAAATAACGGGGGGCGGGGCCACCCGGTGACCCTGCCCCCTCTGACGCACGGGACATGACGGGACTTCCCTGTGGCATTCCCCGTGACGTCACAGGGAAGTCCCGTCAAGTCACCGTGCGTCAGAGGGGGGCGGGGTCACCGGGTGGCCCCGCCCCCCGTTATTTAAGAACTGTCAGACGAGGAGCGCCGTCACACAGCGGGAGCCTCCCTCCATGCCAGCATGGATTGCGGAGCGCCCTGGAGAAGAAAATGAAGAAGAGAAGAAGAGAAGAAGAGAAGAAGAGAAAAAAAGAAGAAGAGAAGAGCGGGAGCCTCCCCCCCATGCCATGAGTGCGGAGTGGCCCGAGGAGAAGAAGATAGAAGACGCCGCGGAGGAGATGCTGGACGAGAACGCCGGAGGAAGAACCAGAAGATGAAGGAAGATAGAAGAAAGAAGAAGCATTTAAATAAAGGAATTGTCAAAAACTGTCTCTTGTCATTTTTAACATTTTTGACAGTTTTTTAGTGAAATGGTAGGGGTAAGTACCCCCTTACCATTTCACACAGGGGGGGGCGGGATCTGGGGGTCCCCTTGTTAAAGGGGGCTTCCAGATTCCGATAAGCCCCCCGCCCGCAGACCCCCAGTACCACCGGCCAGGGTTGTGGGGATGAGGCCCTTGTCCTCATCAACATGGGGACAAGGTGTTTTGGGGGGCTACCCCAAAGCACCCTCCCAATGTTGAGGGCATGTGGCCTGGTACGGTTCAGGAGGGGGGGCGCACTCTCGCCCCCCCCTCTTTTCCTGCGGCCTGCCAGGTTGCGTGCTCGGATAAGGGTCTGGTATGGATTTTTGGGGGGACCCCACACCGTTTTTTTTTTTTTTTGGCGCGGGGTTCCCCTTAAAATCCATACCAGACCTGAAGGGTCTGGTATGGAATTTAGGGGGAACCCCACGTCATTTTTTTTTAAAATTTTGGCCGGGGTTCCCCTTAATATCGATACCAGACCTGAAGGGCCTGGTATGGAATTTAGGAGGACTCCCACGTCATTTTTTTTTTTTAATTTTGGTTCGGGGTTCCCCTTTGGGGAATTCCCATGCCGTTTTTATCAATGAACTTCTATGTGTATTGTCGGCAATGCAATAGCCGCGGGTAGTTTTAAATGAGTTTTTTCCTTCAAAATGTCATTTTGCTGTTAGACTGTTCTAAACACAGGAAACATGCGCCCCTTTACAGGCATACTATAGACACCCCCCAGGTACGAAATTTAAAGGGATATTACACTTTTATTGTTTGACTTTAAGCATTATTAAAATCACTGCTCCTGAAAAAACGGCCGTTTTTAAAACTTTTTTTTGCATTGATCCATGTCCCCTGGGGCAGGACTAGGGTGCCCACGTGTCCCGGATTGTCCGGGATTGTCCCTTATTTCAGATTTTCGTCCCGTGTCCCGGGCACCTTCATTCCGGGACAATACAGTGTCCCGGAATGGAAAAAAAAACACACCGCCAGCACCAGTCCGACTCCGCCACCCTTATAATCATAAACTGTGTAACAGTAAAACACACACATCATCATATGCTTAACAGTTAACTGGTTGCTAGGCTAGGGCCGCCCGCCCCGCGTCTAGCAACCAGTGACGTCAGCGGACACCGTCACGTGGGCAGTCAGGCACATTGTGGGCACTGGGCAGTGACCTACGGCTACAGCTGAGCAGCGCGCCTCTGTCCTCCGCTCCGAGAGATAGAGAGAGCAGCTGCCAGCCTGGCCCAGGCAGCCAGCCACACTTACTAGCCTGTGGCCCTGTGCCCAGTCAGTGCCAGTCCCGGGGCCGCCGACTATCCAGCAGCCGGTGCAGCAGAGAGCAGCAGCACATTGCCAGCAGCGCAACCCGACTCCGAGCTGCCCGACTTCAACTTCTCCAGTCCAGTCTCCGAGTCCTCCCTCCCTCCCGCCCACGAAGTCCGTGAGTTTGCCACCCGCCGCCGCCAGACAAACTTCCAGGTTAGTGTAACTTTACACTTACAGTGAGCAGTGCACACTCCCCCTCCGTTCTGCTGCTGTCCCCCCCACCCCCCTCCATTCTGCTGCTGTCCCCCCCACCCCCCTCCATTCTGCTGCTGTCCCCCCACCCCCCTCCATTCTGCTGCTGTCCCCCCCACCCTCCTCAGATCTGCTGCTGTCCCCCCCACCCCCCTCCATTCTGCTGCTGTCACCCACACTCCCCTCCGTTCTGCTGCTGTCCCCCCCCACCCCCTCCGTTCTGCTGCTGTCCCCCCCACCCCCCTCCGTTCTGCTGCTGTCCCCCCACCCCCTCCATTCTGCTGCTGTCCCCCCACCCCCCTCAGATCTGCTGCTGTCCCCCCCACCCCACTCCATTCTGCTGCTGTCACCCACACTCCCCTCCGTTCTGCTGCTGTCCCCCCACCCCCCTCCGTTCTGCTGCTGTCCCCCCCACCCCCCTCCGTTCTGCTGCTGTCCCCCCCACCCCCCTCCATTCTGCTGCTGTCCCCCCCACCCCCCTCCATTCTGCTGCTGTCCCCCCACCCCCCTCCATTCTGCTGCTGTCCCCCCCACCCCCTTCAGATTTGCCGCTGTCCCCCACACCCCCCTCCATTCTGCTGCTGTCCCCCACACTCTCCTCCATTCTGCTGCTGTCCCCCCCACCCACCTCCGTTCTGCTGCTGTCCCCCCCACCCCCCTCCGTTCTGCTGCTGTGCCCCCCACCCCCCTCCATTCTGCTGCTGTCCCCCACACTCCCTCTCCGTTCTGCTGCTGTCCCCCACACTCCCCTCCATTCTGCTGCTGTCCCCCACACTCCCCTCCATTCTGCTGCTCTCCCCCCCACCCCTCCATTCTGCTGCTGTCCCCCACACTCCCCTCCATTCTGCTGCTGTAACCCCCACCCCCCTCCATTCTGCTGCTGTCCCCCCCACCCCCCTCCGTTCTGCTGCTGTCCCCCACACTCCCCTCCATTCTGCTGCTGTCCCCCACACTCCCCTCCATTCTGCTGCTGTCCCCCCCACCCCCCTCCATTCTGCTGCTGTCCCCCCCACCCCCCTCCATTCTACTGCTGTCCCCCCCACCCCCCTCCATTCTGCTGCTGTCCCCCCCCACTCCCCTCCATTCTGCTGCTGTCCCTCCCACCCCCCTCCATTCTGTTGCTGTCCCCCACACTCCCCCTCTGTTCTGCTGCTGTCCCCCCCCACCCCCCTCCATTCTGCTGCTGTCCTCCACACTCCCCCTCCATTCTGCTGCTGTCCCCCACACTCCCCTCCATTCTGCTGCTGTCCCCCCCACCACCCTCCGTTCTGCTGCTGTCCCCCCCACCCCCCTCCATTCTGCTGCTGTCCCCCCCACCCCCTCAATTCTGCTGCTGTCCCCCACACTCCCCCTCCGTTCTGCTGCTGTCCCCCTCCGTTCTTCCTCCATGTCCACCTTCGTTCTGCTGCTGTCCCCCTCCGTTATGCTGCTGTCTCCCCCCCCCCCCCGTCCTGCTGTAGCCCCCCATTCTTCCTCCGTGTCCCCCTCTGTTCTGCTGCTGTCCCTCTCCATTCTGGTGTCCCCCTCCGTTCTCCCTCCGTGTCCCCCTTCGTCCTGCTGCTGTCCCCCTCTGTCCTGATGTTGTCCCCCTCTGTCCTGCTCCCCCCCTCCATTCTTCCGGGGGGGGGGGGGGCGCGGGGGGCGGGGTGTCCCTGAATGGCAGTTTGGAAATGTGGTCACCCTAGGCAGGACCCAGGTCTCCAAACACTTTTTATGACAATAACTTGCATATTAGCCTTTAAAATTAGCACTTTTGATTATTCATGTTCGTGTCCCATAGACTTTAACGGTGTTCGAGTGTTCGAACAAACTTTTTTCCTGTTCACATGTTCTGATGCGAACCGAACAGGGGGGTGTTCGGCTCATCCCTAATGAGCAGTAAGGATTGGGAGGGGGGGGGGGGGGGAGACAACGAAGCAAGTATGCACAATGGCCTCTACTTATTTTGTTGGGTTGGTGCACACATCGGCTGCCACACACGAGTGTCTGGTGATGAGATTTCATAGAGGACATTGCAGTAATCAGCATGGATTCATGAAGAATCGTTCTTGCCAAACCAATCTACTAACCTTCTATGAGGAGGTGAGTTGCCATCTAGTTAAAGGAAGGCCCGTAGACGTGGTGTATCTGGATTTTGCAAAAGCATTTGACACAGTTCCCCATAAACGTTTACTTTACAAAATAAGGTCCGTTGGCATGGACCATAGGGTGAGTACATGGATTGAAAACTGGCTACAAGGGCGAGTTCAGAGCGTGGTCATAAATGGGGAGTACTTGGAATGGTCGGTCGTGGGTAGTGGGGTTCCCCAGGGTTCTGTGCTGGGACCAATCCTGTTTAATTTGTTCATAAATGACCTGGAGGATGGAGTAGATCTCTGTATTTGCGGACAATACTGAGCTAAGCAGGGCAATAACTTCTCCGCAGGATGTGGAAACCTTACAAGAAGATCTGAACAAATTAATGGGGGAGGGGCGACTACATGGCAAATGACGTTCAATGTAGAAAATTTAAAAATAATGCATTTGGGTGGCAAAAATATGAATGCAATCTATACACTGGGGGGGGGGAGAACCTCTGGGGAATCTAGGATGGAAAAGGAACTGGGGGTCCTAGTAGATGATAGGCTCAGCAATGACATGCAATGCCAAGCTGCTGCTAACAAAGCAAACAGAATATTGGCATTAAAAAGGGGGATCAACTCCAGAGATAAAACGATAATTCTCCCGCACTACAAGACTCTGGTCCGGCCGCACCTGGAGTATGCTGTCCAGTTCTGGGCACCAGTTCTCAGGAAGGATGTACTGGAAATGGAGCGAGTACAAAGAAGGGCAACAAAGCTAATAAAGGGTCTGGAGGATCTTAGTTATGAGGAAAGGTTGTGAGCACTGAACTTATTCTCTCTGGAGAAGAGACGCTTGAGAGGGGATATGATATCAATTCACAAATACCGTACTGGTGACCCCACAATAGGGAGAAAACCTTTCCGTGAAAGGGAATTTAAAAAGACATGCGGCCATTCACAAAAATTAGAACTACGTAGAGGGTTCTTTACTGTAAGAGTGGCAAGGATGTGGAATTCCCTTCCACAGGCGGTGGTCTCAGTAGGGGACATTGATAATTTAAAAAAACTATTAGATAAGCACCTGAACGACCACAACATACAGGGATATACAATGTAATACTGACATATAATCACACACATAGGTTGGACTTGATGGACTTGTGTCTTTTTTCAACCTCACCTACTATGTAACTATGTAACATGTCCAGTCCTATTAGAGGTGGATAAGGTCACAGCAAAATTTCTGGTGGGTGACCAGTGTCCATAACAACCCCCCTGACAGAGAGCACTGCCATAAGACCTCCCTGACATAAGAGGACTGCTATAGGGGATCTGCCATAGGAGAGTGGCAATAAGGGAGCTGACATGAGAGACCTGGGACAAGAGAGCTGCAATAGGAGAGATACCATAAGAAGACTTCTATAGAAAAGTTGCTCTAAGAGAGTAGATATAAGAGAACTGCCATAGGAGAGTGTTGCCATTAGAGGGTTGCTAAAAGAGGGGTGCCATAAGAGATATGCCATAGATGGTCTTCTATAAGAGATATGCCATATGAGCGCTACCACAAGAGCTCCTCCATAGGAGTTCTGTCATGCCCTGGGCTGCTAACAAAAAATGAACCACTTATTGTACTTGTAGCACCCTCAGTATACAGAGTGGGCAAATTTAGTTTGGCCCTTCTATAGGCAGAGGAGGTGGGGTTAATTTGTTGTGTTTAGCTGTGCAGAGCTCTAATGGCTGGGTCTCTATTTCCTCCCCTTGGCTTCTAGAACTGGCTGGATAGTTTTGGATCTTAGAGCGTGAAGCAACAGAGGCTAAAGCCTGAATATTTATGGGCTTTCCACCAATCCCTGGGGAGGTCAGGCCCAGAAGGAGGGGAAATAAGCCATAAATGTTCAGGCACCTGCCAGTGGGGAAACAGAGTCCAGTTGCCTGGAAAGGACAACTGGGGGGCTTTGACCCTGGGCAGAAGGAAGGACAAAAGAGAGAGAATGAGTGGAAGAGAGCAGCTGGAAGTCCTACCCCTTTACGAGCGTGATCTAGGCTTAGCTTAAGTCCTCCTGACAGTCAAGGCCTGGCCTGAAAGCAGAAAGCCTGTAGCAGCCTCTTAAACTTCAGGATTCACCAAAAGGGGGACTGAGCGAGTAACTTCTGCTTTGTACAACATACCAAGCCTAGATAGAGAGGACAGCAAGGTGCAATATTTGGCTTGGCCATAGTGACAGACCCAATCAGGAAAGGGGCTTTTGGAGGGGACTGCATGGTAGCCCGTTTGCCTACTGACTTTGGGCCCTGGCATTTGAGGGAGCTACAAGAATTCAGGAAGATGTCCTATTATATAATGCAAGATGCCATGTCATTACCACATTTAACAGTCAAGGAAGTCATGATGGTCTCTGCCAACTTGAAACTCAGTGTGAAGATGTTTTCGAAAAGAAAGCTGGTTAATGAGATTTGTACAACCTTCTTGAAAACCGGTGCCAAACTGTCTGGGCGGACTGACACCTAGGATTGTCTAGGTGACTATTGTTAATTAGTTTACTGTTTAACCACTTCAGCCCCAGAAGGTTTTATCCCCTTCCTGACCAAAGCTTTCATTTAAGCTCTACACCCCATTCCCTTTCCCTATCCAAGTTTGTCCCCTCAATAAACAGAACCAAAACAAGAAACTGATTATTGAGCCTAAAAGAAAGGCCTGAATTGAATTCTCATTGACTGTCAGGATTCAGTAAAGAGAAATATGCTGTTCTGTCATCCAATCAGAGTGTGTGCAAATCTTTGTGAGGGAAGAGGAGGAGGAAGCATGACATTATACAGAGATACTGCTATTGAAGATTTGGGTGTGTTTCTACTTAAGAGGAAAAAAAGTCCTGTGATACTTACTCCATGCTGTCATCTATCCATTTTCCTCTCCACACTCCATCATGGAAGTTATATAGGGTTATCCCGACCCAGAATTCCTTCCCTGTGTTGGTCACCAGTCTCTGGATAACATAATGCACAACATATTATTCATCATATTCCTATCACCTTCTACTAGCTCCAGACAAGATTGTTATACCTGGTGATTTATACAATATAAGACTTCTGCAGCTACTATTTTTTACCCATTATTCCTAATAATCTGTTATTTGTATGCTCTATGTAGCGACAGCAGACTACAATTACCAGTTATGTGGACTACCTCCCGTCATTCTATATCTATTGCAATGTCCCTCTAGTGCTGGGCTCTAGTAACTGTCATTATATCTGCGAGCCAAACAAGGGGACTAGTAGTCTTTGGATAGGCCATTCAGATGGTGAGATATTACCCCCAGGGCTACACACCCCAGATACCCCTGTGCAACATGGGAGGACCTCTGGGAGGAACTATAAAAGGGTCAGCGAACCCGCCTGTGCTCTCATTCTTCCTGCTGCTAAGAGAAAGCTGTCCAAACCTGAAGGCTTTATGGGAAAAAGTAATTACCCCCTAAACCTAATAACTGGTTGTGCCACCCTTGGTGGCAACAACTGCAATGAAACCTTTGCGATAACTGGCAATGAGTCTTTCACATCGCTGTAGAGCAATTTTGGCCCACTCTTCTTTGCAGAATTGTTGTAATTCAGCCACATTGGAGGGTTTTCCCAGCATGAAAGGCCTGTGTAAGGTCGTGATACAGCATCTCAATTGGATTTAAGTCTAAGGCTTTGACTAGACCACTCCAAAACCTAAATTTTGCTTTGTTTGAACCATTTGAAGGTGGACTTGCTGTTGTGTTTTAGATCATTGTCCTGCTGCATAACCCAAGTGCACTTGAGCTTGAGGTCACAAACTGATGACCGGACATTCTCCTTTAGGATTTTCTGGTAGATCTCAGAATTCATGGTTCCATCAATTATGGTAAGTTGTCCTGGTCCTGAAGCTGCAAAGTAGCCCCAGACCATCACGCTACCACCACCATGTCTGACTGTTGGTATGATGTTCTTGTTATGAAATGCTGTATTCATTTTTATGCCAGATGTAACTGGATGCACACCTTCCAAAAAGTTAAATTTTTGTCTCATCAGTCCACAGAATATTTGCCTAAAAGTCTTGGGGATAATCAAGATGTTTTTTGGTAAATGTGAGGTGAGCCTTTGTGTTCTTTTTGTCCAGCATTGGCTTTGGCCTTGGAACTCTCCCATGGATGCCATTTTTACCCAGTCGCTTTCTTAGTGTTGAATAATGAATACTGATCTTACCTGAGGAAAGTGAGGTCTGCAGTTCTTTAGATGTTGTTCTGGGTTCTTTTATGACCTCCTGGATGAGTCGTCGTCATGCTCTTGGAGTAAGTTTTGTAGACCGGCCACTCCTGGGAAGGTTCCCCACTGTTCCAAGTTATCTCCATTTGTGGATAATGGCTCTCCCTGCAGTTCACTGGAGTTCCAAAGCCTTATAAATGGCTTTGAACCCCTTCCCAGACCGATACATGTACATTACTTTGTTTCTAATCTGTTCTTGAATTTTTTTAGATTGTGACATGATGTGTGGCTTTTTGTAATTTGTTAGCATGCTTCACTTTGTCAGACAGCTTCTATTTATGTGATTTCTTGATTCAACAGGTTTGGCAGTAATCAGGCCTGGGTGTGGCAAGTGAAATATAACACTGCTTTCCAAAAAATTGTGGTTAATCACAATTCATTCATGATTGAGCATGGGAGGGGGCAATTACTTTTTCACATGGGGCCAGGCAGGTTTGAACAGCTTTTTTCCCCCTTATTAAATGAAATAATAGTTTAAAAATTGCATATTGGATTTACTCGGGTTATCTTTGCGTAATATAAAAATTTGTTTTATGATCTGAATCATTTAAAGTGGTGTTCCAGCCGAAATGATACTTTTTAAATAAAAATACCCCTATAATACACAAGCTTAATGTATTCTAGTAAAGTTAGTCTGTAAACTAAGATCTGTTTTGTTAGTTTATAGCAGTAGTTTGTTATTTTATAAACTAACAGCAGGACGTGGCCATCTTAAGTGTGGGCATCTGAAGCCAGACTGTATTTCTTCCTGGATCTCATCCTTGCAGATCTCGCACATGCTCAGTGCAGCACAAGCAGTGTAATAGGTTTCAGGTCAGGCTTCCATAGCAATGGCAGTGTCAGAGGAAATTGCCGCCCCTTCCCAGAAGGCATTGCAAACAGGAAATGATGCGATGGGCCACGGCCAGAGAGGAGGAAGTGAAAAATGAATACAGCAGATATACAGGAGGTGCTGAGAAAAAAAATTAAAAATTTCCAAGTAGAACATTGTCTCCCTTGACTCTGTGGTAATTTATAGCTATGTTACTGGGGGATTTTTTTCTGCCACTTCCTTCACCATTAGGAGGGTGGCTAGAAGTGGCTTGTTTCCTGCACCATAGCCTGTGATGATATTGCTGTTGTCCAGTCATATGATGAGATCATTCTGGTTTTCGACTTCATAGGCCCCAAGCTAAATATTAATAAACTATACATATTTACATTTATATATAAAAAAACTCTCTCTAATGAACTTCATTCCATCAGTGATCATTATAGTCTCATGAGATATTCCTTAATTTTACTGTTTTTCGGTAATAAATTTGTTTCTGTGGTTCAAAACAATTACGTACTGCTGGGACCTTGAAGAAGAGGACATACCCTGAAAGCTTGCATTGAAAAATTATATGTCAGTGCAAATAAAAAAAGTATCACTACTCAATTGTTTCTGTTGCAAGTGCACCAATGAGGCTACAATCACGTCAAGTTTCTGTGGTCCAAGAAACAATGATTGCCTAACAGTCACATTGATAGCTGGGGCCCCACCACAGAATAAGCTGATCAAGACTAATCTAAGAGGGAGATGATTCAAATAAAGGAGTCCAATATATGGACCCCCAGCTGCTCTCCACCCCCTCCCTACAACTGGTGATCCCGACACTGACCCGTATGGTCTCCTCCTTCACCAGGGCCAGTCTGGAGTCACGTTCTGCACAGTCTTTATCACTGAGTGATTGTGACTTCTTGTCCTCAGAGAAGAAATAACATTTATCATTGATGGTGATCCAGAGATCCGGACATCTAGAACACCGTCCTGTTTTATGGAATAATAGAGACAGTCAGTAATGATAGAGAGGAAAATTGAAAAAAATAGCACTGGACCTGTCGGGTTATCTCACAGGTATTGATATCTTTTGTGGTTTATCTGTTTTGGGATGTTTTTTTGTGTTTGAATGTTGGTAAGTGCAGCTGTATGTTTATTTAATGTTTATATTATTGAAGCACCCATTTTTAAAAGTTATCCCCATCACAATGCCCACCCATAATGCATTAATAAATGGATATTATTGTTTTTTTTTTAATTATTATTATTTGAAAGTACCTTTTTTTAAAAAAAAAAAATCAAACTCCGGCATCATCAATCCCAGGAGTCACGTCAAGTTTCTGTGGTCCACAGTCACATTGATAGCTGGGGCCCCAGCACAGAATAGGCTGATCAATACTAATCTAAGAGGAAGATGATTCAAATAAAGGAGCCCAATATATGGACCCCCCAGCTGCTCTCCACCCCCTCCCTACAACTGGTGATCCCGACACTGACCCGTATGGTCTCCTCCTTCCCCAGGGCCAGTCTGAAGTCACGTTCTGCACAGTCTTTATCACTGAGTGATCGTGACTTCTTAAATGGATATTATCATTTTTTTATTATTAATATTATTTAAAAGTACCTTTTTAAAAAAAAAAAAATCATGGAACTTCTGGTCCCTGCGCCTAGGCGAGTGACATCATTATGATATTCCGTTGACTCCTGGGATATCGGCATCATCAATCCCAGGAGTCTTCCGGCATCCTAAGCGCCTAATATCATTCCATACGTAATCCCAGGGCTGGTATCACAAGCAGGCAGCTGGAGGAATCCCATGACTGGTAGCACATGTGGGCAACTGGAGGAAGAGTCCCAGGACTGGCATCACAGGCAGGCAGCTGGAGGATTCCTAGGGCTGGTACCACAGGCGGGCAGATGGGAGAATTCTAAGGCTGGTACCACAAGTGGGCAGCTTGGGGAATACCATGGATGGAACCACAGGTGGGCAGCTGGTGGAGTCCCAGGGCCATCCCGATTCAGTACTCTGGTAGCAATTGGAAATTGGAAAAGAACTCTGAGCAGTGGCTGGGTCTTCTGTGGAAGTTTCAAGCTACTGCTGCTGTTATGCCAGTACTGACAGTGTAGGGCCTCTCCCCTGGCTGCAGATCACATTAAGTGGGTGGAATGGAACTTACTGCTCTCAGAAAAATATCTTCTCTATTTTAAGAGATCATTCTGGCCTAAAGTGATATTTCAGGGTCCTCTCTGACTTCTCCTGCCTCTTATGGTGTGGGTGGAAGGTGACGCAGAAAAAGTCTTCTTATGTATCATGTGTATGGAGACCATCTAATCCTATCCCTGTAGTGATAGTAAAGACTTGGTACTTAGACTTTAAAGTTTACCACAGTATGATAGGGTGGGGAAAAGGGTAGATCATGAGCTTGTGACTCCCAGATGGTAATTAGAGCTACAGAGGGTCATAACGTTGTGCGTCCTTTGGAGCGGTGGAGGCCAGCAAGCAACCCAACACCTATGATATGCTGACAATCAACTGCTGCATTTTATGAGGAACACATCTCTTTCTAGAGACCCTCTGCAGCTCTAATTACCATCTGTGATCTACCCTTTGCCGATACCCACCCTATCATACTGTGTTAATCTTTAAGCACTGTTTAATTGGGAATAAATGCTATGGACCACTTAGATGTTACGTACTTATCATACCCGCCATATTTCTGGATACTTACTTACCTTGATACCTACCTTATTGTCAAACCTTATGTGATGACAAGTGCACTAACGTATGCCTAAGCTCCTGAAGAAGCGTATAGATACGCGTAACATATAGAGCCAAGCTACTGAACAACATGACCAACTCCCACCAAGATTGATAGAGAAACCATCTGTTATTGCAACAAGAATACTGCTTTAACTATTCAGGATTATTTCCTTGGTGTTTGAGTTGTGTGCGGTATCAGTATCTAGGCAACCTCTTCTTTGCAAAGCTTTTTAATTATTGTTTGTTTGATTGTTTTTAATCTTTTATCAATTTATAATAAAAAACATTTTTAATATAAATATTGTGTACCTCAGTGCCTATAAAGTCCAAGTACCAAGTCTTTACTTTTATTTCCAAATGAAGGGACGTGGCACATATTTAGACCGTTTTGATATCCACAGTGCCACCCTGTGGTGATACCTTGAACTAACCTTTTCAGACTAACCCTGTAGTGGGCAGCTCCATACGAACACAGGAAAGGGAAAGAATTCCATTGTACTCACCCTCACTTGGCACAGGAGTTGGCTTTGTACTGGGAATTCTGACTCTCAGCAACAGAACCAGCAGGATGAGGATGGTGGTGAGCAGAACCCAGATGGTGAAGGCAATCTTTTTAGACCAGGGACCTGGAGAAAAGGAACATGACATGCATGAGGCTCTTCTACACTCTTGTCTCATCTGTCTACCAGGATATGACAATACTGACGAGGACCTGTGTAGCACAGCTAAAAGTTCCATCCAAGCACTGTAGGCTGTCTAGTTCTGGAGGTGGCCTGTTACCATGTGTGGTGCCCTGTCCTGAATATAGCACCACTTTCATGGGCGCAGAACTGTCATTGTTGGAGAAGGGCCAACTTAGGCCGGTTTCATACTGCTGTGATTTAAAATGTGCTAAAGTATGGTGCGTTTTGACTGTCTTGCATTAAAACTTAACGCAATGCATACAAATCTATTTACTTTTTTCATTTTTATTTTTGTTTGTATATTTATTCATATTTGTTTATATTTCTTTTGTTGGGCCAAAGTTCTTTAACACTATTCACGCTCCAAATGTGATGTTTTTTTCTGATGTGTCTCTTTGTATTTTTAGAATCAATATTTATGTAAATTTATCCAACTCTCATCCCTGATGAAGGTATCTGAACAGTATATATCAGAAACGCGTCGGGAATTAGGGCACATAATCCATGGGAGAGTATACAGGATGATTTATGTTTGTACAAGTCTTGTTTTGTTTTCCATGTGATGTAATTTATGTATTCTTGTCATGTGTAAACGATCCATGTTTTTTATCCTATGTCATTAAAAGATTAATTTTTTCATTGAGTTGGTGGTCTGTTAAAGTCCCATTTGGGGGGTTATCCTTCTTTGTTCTCAATGCATATGCAGTGATTAGCTGGCTGTTAAGTATTCCGGTAGGTGCCAGCTTCACTATTCACTGGTTGTTAAGGATCCGGCACCCATCAATGTCCTTAACAACCGGTGAATAGCTGGTTGTTAAGGAGCCGACGCCCACTGTGCCCTTAACAACTATCAATTTACTGGCTGATAAGGACGCGAAGGGTTGCTGGTTCCTTAACAACCAGTGAAAAGCAGAGCCGGGACCTGCTGGCGTCCTTAACAAGCTGGTGTGAATAGACTTGGGTCCACTCTACAAGAGCCCCGCATATGGGAGCAATGCATGCAGTTGTGGTTGCGCTATTTTGGCAATCAAGAGGTAAAGCAGGCAGTGAGGAGGATACAACACCTCCTCACCGCCTATCAAATAATCTCTGAAGAGCGATTAAAATGTAGATCCAAAACTCGTCTGAACGAGCCCTATATCTCCTCACTACCTCTCTGTCTCTGGAACAGGAAATAAAGGGAAATCTTCCAATGGGAAAACAGGATTGCAGTTTTTCTCTAACCTACTTTATCCAAAGCTAACCATTTTTTGTTTATACATTCACGTTAATATCATATATCATAAAATATCACTATGTTTGATACGATGATATGGCAACAAAACCCGCACATCATGCTGCACTGGACAGTGTTTTAACCACTTAAGGACCGGAAGATTTTCCCCCTTAATGACCAGAACATTTTTTACGATTCGGCACTGTGTCAATTTAACTGACAATTGCGCGGTCGAGCGACGTTGTAACCAAACAAAATTGAGGTCCTTTTTTCCCCACAAATAGAGATTTCTTTTGGTGGTATTTCATCACCTCTGCGGTTTTTATTTTTTGCGCTATGAACAAAAAAAAGAGCGACAATTTTGAAAAAACAAAACAAAAAAACAATGGGGGTTATTTACTAAAGGCAAATCCACTTTGCACTGAAAGTGCACTTGGAAGTTCAGTCGCTGGAGATCCGAGGGGGACATGCAAGGAAAATAAAAAGCAGCATTTTAGCTTGTACATGATTGGATGATAAAATTGTCAGAGCTTCCCCTCATTTCAGATCTACTCCTCAGATGTGTAATTTCACGTGCACTTTGCACTTGTAGTTTGCACTTGTACTTGTAGTGCAAAGTGGATTTGCCTTTCGTAAATAACCCCCTATATTTTGTTTTTTATTTTTGCTATAATAAATATCCCCAAATTTAAAAAAAAAAAATGAATTTCTTCATCAGTTTAGGCCGATACATACATATAAATACATACATCTTCTACATATAAAAAAAATCGCAATAAGCGTATATATAGATTGGTTTGCGCAAAAGTTATCACGTCTACAAAATAGGAGATATATGTATGGCATTTTTATTATTTATTTTTTTTTTTTTACTAGTAATGGCGGTGATCAACGATTTTTAGCAGGACTGTGACATTGCGGCGGACAGATCGGACATTTTTTGACACATTTTTAGACCATTGACATTTATACAGCGATCAGTGCTATAAAAATGCACTGATTACTGTGTAAATGTCACTGGCAGGGAAGGGGTTAACACTAGGGGGCGATCAAGGGTTTAAATGTGTTCCCTAGTGTGTGTTTCTTACTGTGGGGGGGGGGGGACTGACTGGAGGAGGAGAGAGATCGCTGTTCCTGATCACTAAGAACAGCAGATCCCTCTCCACTCCCCTGTCAGAACGGGGGATCTGTTTGTTCACATTGACAGATCCTTGTTCTGGCTCTCTGTGGAGCGATCGCGGGTGGCCAGCGGACATCGAATCGGACAGCTGAATTGCCAGAATTGACGTAATGTTTTATTTTCCCATCGCACGCGTTCCTGGTATAAGCTCTAAAGGTCGGGTGCTGCAGCTGGATACTGGTTCAAGTCACAATGTAGATATTTGCCAGCACACCATGGATCAGCACAAGATGGCGTCCAAACGGTTTAGTTTATTGCATGATCGCAACACAAAGAGGTGCAACGTTTCGGAGTCACGCAGGACCCCTTCGTCAGGCATGTGACGACCACACGAAGGGGTCCTGCGTGACTCCGAAACGTTGCACCTCTTTGTGTTGCGATCATGCAATAAACTAAACCGTTTACCGTTTGGACGCCACCCTGTGCTGATCCTTGGTGTGCCGGCAAGTATCTACAATGGAATTGCCACAGACGATCGCATTTTCGGATAGGAACTTTTTCCGACCGAAAAATTGAGAACCTGCTCTCAATCTTTTGCTGGCTGGAATTTGACCAGCAAAAGTCCTATGGAGCATACACACGGTTGCATTTTCCAACAAAAAAAAACCTCTCATCTGTCTTTTGCGGGCTGAAATTCCGATCGTGTGTACGCGGCATAAGGCCTCCAGCTGCTGAAAAAGGTTTTTATTCTGTAATGAAGTGAGAAGACTTTGACTCACATTTCCTCTAGTCCTGTCAACAAAGACTGGTCCCGAATTCTTGTCCCAAACCTCCCTATGCCGTGAGACTTTCCCCGTCACCATCAATCCATAAGTCACAAATGATACGAGGAATCGAGAAGATATTTCTATACCTGAGTGTTGAGGCCTGGAGGTCTTCTCTCTTTCGTCTGGTCCCTCCATTGTTTCTTACTCATCTGATACACGTACTAAACGATCAACTCATTTCCTGTCAGAGTCTGACCACAGCGGCCTTAACCACAGGTCTCGCTGTGTGAGAATATTAATGATAGATGTTGTAGGACCCTTCAGCTTATGCAATGCCTGAGCTCAGGCTGAGGACTCACACAGCCATTTTTATGAGATGTTTATTTGTTTGAGTTCCAGGGTTGCTGTATAAAGGGATTTTCATATGACCTGTAACATATTAAGCTGCATAGTACCACCCAGTGCCAGGCAGCTGCTGCAAAGATAATAAATAATTCTACCACTAGACCTCCTCTGTGACTCTAAACATGTAATCTGTAAAAAAAATTTACAGCGTCACCTATGGAGATTTTTAACCACTTCAGCCCCGGAAGGGTTTACCCCTCTTCCTGACCAAGCCCTTTTTTGCGATTCGGCACTGCGTCAATTTAACCGACAATTGCGCGATCGTGCGACGTTGTACCCAAACAAAATTGATGTCCTTTTTTTTCCCCACAAATAGAGCTTTCTTTTGGTGGTATTTGATCACCTCTGTGGTTTTTATTTTTTGCGCTATAAGCAAAAAAAGAGAGACAGTTTTTAAAAAAGCGGCAATATTTTTTTACTTTTTGCTATAATAAATATACCCAATAAATATATAAAAAAAACAATTTTCTTCCTCAGTTTAGGCCGATATGTATTCTTCTGCATATTTTTGGTAAAAAAAAAAAAAAAAAATTGCAATAAGCGTATATTGAATGGTTTGCACAAAAGTTATCGTGTTTTTAAAATAGGGGATAGATTTATGGCATTTTTATTATATATTTTTTTATTATTAGTAATGGCGGCGATCTGCGATTTTTATCGTGACTGCGACATTGCGGAGGATGGATCAGACCCTTTTGACACTATTTTGGGACCACTGCTTAAAAAATGCACTGATTACTGTGTAAATGACACTGGCAGGGAAGGGGTTGAACACTAGGGGACGATCAAGGGGTCAAGTGTGTTCCCTCAGCGTTTTCTAACTGTAGGGGTGGTGGGCTCACTAGAACATGACAGAGATCAATGTTTCCGATCACTGGGAGAAGTAGATCCCTGTCATGTTGTTAGGCAGAACAGGGGAATGCCTTGTTTACATAGGAATCTCCCCGTTCTGCCTCTCCGTTTCACGATCATGGGACACCGGTGGACATCGAGTCCGCGGGACCCGCAGGCACTCTCCGGCGGCGCCGATGATGGAGTGACGTACGGGTACGTGGTTTTGCGCACCCGTGCCACTTTGCCGCTGTATAATGGCGTGAGCCGGTCGGCAAGTGGTACTGAATTTTAGCGACAATCCACAAGCGCGCGCAATTTTAACCACTTGACAACTGGGCACTTAAACCCCCTTCCTAACCAGACCAATTTTCAGCTTTTGGTGCTCTCACATTTTAAATGACAATTACTCAGTCATGCAACACTGTATCTATATGAAATTTTTGTCCTTTTTTTCACACAAATAGAGATTTCTTTTGGTGGTATTTAATCACCTCTGGGTTCTTTATTTTTTGCGCTATAAAAGAAAAAAGACCGAAAAATCTGTAAAAAAATAAATTTTTCTTCATTTCTGTTATAATATTTTGCAAATTAGTAATTTTTCTTCATATATTTTGGCCAAAATTTATACCGCTACATATCTTTGGTAAAAATAACCCAAATCGGTGGATATTATTTGGTCTTTGTGAAAGTTATAGAGTACAAAATCTATGGTGCGAATATCTGAAAATTGATCACACCTGAAGTACTGGCGGCCTATCTAAATTCTTGAGACCCTAACATGCCAGAAAAGTACAAATACCCCCCAAATGACCCCTTTTTGGAAAGAAGACATTCCAAGGTATTTAGAAAGATGCATGGTGAGTTTTTTGAAGTTGTCATTTTTTTCCCACAATTCTTTGCAAAATCAAGGTTTTTATTTTACTTTTTTTTTTTTCCACAAAATTGTCATATTAGCAGGTTATTTCTCACACACAGCATATGCATACCACAAATTACACCCCAAAACACATTCTGCTATTACTCCTGAGTATGGCGATACCACATGTGTGAGATTTTTACACAGCGTGGCCACATACAGAGGCCCAACATGCAGGGAGCACCTTCAGGCGTTCTGGAGTGCCCAGGCCAATTCTGACATTTCTCTCCTACATGTAAAAATCATCATTTATTAGCTAGAAAATTACATAGAACCCCAAAACATTATATATGTTTTTTTAGCAAAGACCCTAGAGAATACAATGGCAGTCGTTGCAACTTTTTATCTCGCACGGTATTTGCGCAGCAATTTTTTTAATGCGTTTTTTTTGGAAAAAAACTGTTTTGTGCTTTACAAAAACCAAAACAGTAAAGTTAGCCCAATGTTTTTGCATAATGTGAAAGATAAAGTTACGCAGAGTAAATAGATACCCAACATGTCACCTTTCAAAATGGCACGCGCTTGTGGAATGGCACCAAACTTTGCTACTCAAAATTCCCCATAGGCAGCGCTTTAAAATTTTTTACTGGTTACATGTTTTGAGTTACAGAGGAGTTCTAGGGCCAAAATTATTGCCCTCACTCTACCGATCACAGCGATACCTCACATGTGTGGTTTGAACACCGTTTTCATATGTGGGCAGGACTTATGTATGCGTTCGCTTCTGCATGCGAGCACACAGGGACAGGGGCGCTTTAATTTTTTTTTTTTTTTTTATTGTTCATTTTACTTTATTTATTTTAGTTTGATGCTTTTTTCCAAAAAAAAAAAAAATTGACCACTTTTATTCCTATTACAAGGAATGTAAACATCCCTTGTAATAGGAATATGGCATGACAGGTCCTCTTTACAGTGAGATATGGGGTCAATAAGACCCCACATCTCACCTCTAGGCTGGGAAGCCTGAAATTAAAAAAAAAAACAAAAAACAAAAGATCCTGGCTTCAATTGTAGCGGTGAGTTGGTAGAAGCGTGGGGGGGGGGGGACATCCCCTCTCGCCTCCCGTAAGAACGATCAAGCAGTGGAACAGCCGCTATGATCATTCTTATGGTGTAGGGAATCGCCGGCTGAAAAAGCTGATATCTGAATGATGCCTGTAGCTGCGCCCATCATTCAGATATCCCCACACAAAGTCAAGGACGTTGTATGACGGCTGGCGGGCGGGAAGTGTTTAAAACGCATTTTTTTTTAACACAAAGTTGTCCATTTATACAATATTTCTACCACATAACATGTACATACCAAAAATGACACCCAAAAATAGATTCTCCTACTCCTCCTGAGTACGGCGATACCACATGTGTGAGACTTCCACAGCCTGGCCACATACAGAGGCCGAGTACAGCCGAGCATGGCAGGGTATGGCTGGGTATTGCGGAGTATGGCGGGGTATTGCGGAGTATGGCGGGGTATTGCAGAGTATGTCGGGGTATTACGGAGTATGGCGGGGTATGGCGGGGTATGGCGGAGTATGGCAGGGTATGGCGGAGTATGGCGGGGTATGGCGGGGTATGGCGGGTTATGGCGGAGTATGGCGGGGTATGGCGGGGTATGGCGGAGTATGGCGGGGTATGGCGGGGTATGTCGGAGTATGGCGGGGTATGGCGGAGTATGGCGGGGTAATGCGGGGTATTGCAGGGTAATGTGGGGCTTTGCAGAGTATTGCACAGCATTGCAGAGTAGTAGGGATGGCTGAGCATGGATGGATGGATGGCTGGATGTCACTGTGCAGCGCTGTGGGCACTACACATCCAGCCCACAACGCTGCAGCCATCCATCCATCCCCCTCTCCGCTCACAGTGTACCGATCGGTACACAGGAGGGGAGGAGAGGAACCGGCATCATCAGATGACGCCAGTCTGTTTACATGTGATTGCGCCATCATTTGACGGCGCGATCACATGGTAAACGGCCGTGATCAGCGGCCATGTCTTGCCCTCGGCGTGTCTTCCGGGTTCGCAGCTCCGGTACTGTGAGGGGCCAGAGCCACGATGACATCACTTCCGCGCATGCGCGCAGGAGTTTCCTTCCCGGCAAGGTCCGGCAGCGTCTGCCGGACCTTCAGCCAGCCACGCATTCACAGCGCATGCGCCGCTGACGTCAGTGCATGCAAAGTGAATATCTTCTAAACCGTACAGGCTTAGGAGATATTCATTTTACCTCCAGGTACAGGTAGGTCTTATTATAGGTTTAGCTGTAGGTAAAAGTTCATAATTTGGGTATACAACCGCTTTAACCTGTTATGGTCAGGTAGTTACTTCCACTCCGTTATGTATGTCCTGTGCTTACATTTTATTTCAGCTCCGTACATGTCTGCAGCGAGAACAGAAGTTGACATGCGTTGAATGGAGACTAAAGTAGATCCAAGTTAGACATGAGCAACAGTTGACACAGAAATAGATTTTCTGAAGGCTGGCACAGGCTTAAAGGGGTTGTAAATCCTCATGGTTTGCATTCTATGCGTTAAGGTATACAGGGAATCACAGACCAGTTAGCCTAACATCAATAGTATGTAAACTCTTGGAAGGGATGATAAGGGACTATATACAAGATTTTAGTAATAAGAACAATATCATTAGCAGTATTCAGCAAGGATTCATGAAGAATCGTTCTTGCCAAACCAATCTATCAACCTTCTATGAGGAGGTGAGTTGCCATCTAGATAAAGGAAGGCCCGTAGACGTGGTGGATCTGGATTTTGCAAAAGCATTTGACACAGTTCCCCATAAATGTTTACTGTACAAAATAAGGTCTGTTGGCATGGACCATAGGGTGAGTTCATGGATTGAAAACTAGCTACAAGGGCGAGTTCAGAGGGTGGTGATAAATGGGGAGTACTCAGAATGATCAGGGGTGGGTAGTGGGGTTCCCCAGGGTTCTGTGCTGGGACCAATCCTATTTAATTTGTTCATAAACGACCTGGAGGATGGGATAAACAGTTCAATCTCTGTATTTGCAGACGATACTAAGATAAGCAGGGCAATAACTTCTCCGCAGGATGTGGAAACCTTGCAAAAAGACCTGAACAAATGAATGGGTTGGGCGACTACATGGAAAATGAGGTTCAATGTAGAAAAATGTAAAATAATACATTTGGGTGGCAAAAATATGAATGCAATCTATAGACTGGGGGGAGAACCTCTGGGGGAATCTAGGATGGAAAAGGACCTGGGGGTCCTAGTGGATGATAGGCTCAGCAATGGCATGCAATGCCAAGCTGCTGCTAATAAAGCAAACAGAATATTGGCATTAAAAAGGGGATCAACTCTAGAGATAAAACGATAATTCTCCCACTCTACAAGACTCTGGTCCGGCCGCACCTGGAGTATGCTGTCCAGTTCTGGGCACCAGTCCTCAGGAGGGATGTACTGGAAATGGAGCGAGTACAAAGAAGGGCAACAAAGCTAATAAAGGGTCTGGAGGATCTTAGTTATGAGGAAAGGTTGCGAGCGCTGAACTTATTCTCTCTGGAGAAGAGACGCTTGAGAGGGGATATGATTTCAATTTACAAATACCGTACTGGTGACCCCACAATAGGGATAAAACTTTTTCGCAGAAGAGAGTTTAACAAGACTCGTGGCCACTCATTAAAATTAGAAGAAAAGAGGTTTAACCTTAAACTACGTAGAGGGTTCTTTACTGTAAGAGCGGCAAGGATGTGGAATTCCCTTCCACAGGCGGTGGTCTCAGCGGGGAGCATCGATAGTTTCAAGAAACTATTAGATGAGCACCTAAATGACCGCAACATACAGGGATATGTAATGTAATACTGACACATAATCACACACATAGGTTGGACTTGATGGACTTGTGTCTTTTTTCAACCTCACCTAATATGTAACTATGTAAGGTGAAAAATGTTCTGTAGTGCTGCAGCCCCCCAGCCCCCTCGTTTTACTTACCTGAACGCTGTCATCCTCCGGCTGGGAATGAGCATGCCAGCTCTAGCTGGTGTCTCGCGTCCTGATTAGATAGATTGATAGCAGCACAGCCATTGACTCCTGCTGCTGTCAATCAAATCCAATGATGTGGAATCGGGGGGCGGGGCCGAGCCCTGCATTCTGTGTGAATGGACACAGATGCAGGACTCAGGAGCGCACCCGCATGGGTGTCCACCAAGGAGAGCACTTTTCCAACGTGGACACTCGATGCGGGGAGGAGCCACCAGCATCGCTGAGGGACCCCAGAAGAGGAGGACCAGGGGCCACTCTCTGCAAAACGAACTGCACAGTGGAGGTAAGTATGACATGTTTGCTATTTAAAAACAAGGGTTTACAACCCCTTTAACTTCAGCTGGCACTAAAGCAGGCTGGCACCAAGGAAAGCACTGAGACAGGCACTAAGGTGGACACGAGGACAGATTGGTCTGAGGACAGGAGAGAATCAGGATGATGGGAAGCTGGAGTTGACACAGAAACAAACAAGTTGGAGGCAGTACCGGACACACAAAGAGGCTGGTTGGAGGCAGTGGCTGGCAGCAGATGGCAGGCTGGTCTAAGGCTTGGCAGGAGATCTACCTGAGCTGTAGCCAAGGCTGTCAAAGTCAATGAATGGCTTAATATTTTCTTTTTCTATCTTTGGTTTGGTCTAAACAAATCACTTTTCCTCGCTGTTATACAGTATAATTAATATTACAGATAAAGGAACTGTTTAAAATATGTCTATGCGGTACTAATATGGGCTTTCCATAAAGATAATTTTGTACTTTGATGCCTTTGTGCTGTTGGCAGAACAGGAAGGGACCGGCACCAGTGACAAGAGTAATGAAGACTGATCATGACTGATGAATATGGTTGGCAGAACTCAGGTGAAGTCCTCCATTCAGCCCCTAGTAGGCCCTCAGGAAATATATGGTGAAGAAACACTCTGATCCTTGTTTTTGGGGCAACAGTGGGAGCTGCTCGAGGCCCTATGTGTAGGGCTGGCTTGAGCCAGTCCCAAAACTTTTATAGATCGTTTTTGGGGACTTGTGTCCATATTTGTACACATAGCATGTTGCTGATTGCAGAGCAAAACCCTTCATTCATTCACATCCCAAGTGACTGCTCCACAACCACAGCTGTGCAATGCTGAGGGTTGGGAGATCAGTCAAGGGTGACTTTATGACAACACATTTTCTGACATTAGCTCACAAAGGTATGGGCCTTTCTCCATCAGTCAAGTGGGAGACATTTTGATACATACCTGCAGCAGGAGAAGAACTGCCAATAATTCAGATTTCTTGGATTATAAATGATGACTGATATTCTGTATTTTCTTATCCTAAAATACCAGGGCTTTTTTTTCGCAGAAACTTGGTGAACTCATCTCTACCACTTTTGGCTCAGCCCTCTGATCCCTGCTCATCACTTGTAAACACAGGAGTCTGGCTTCTGCATTTACAAGTGACAGCTTAACTCCCACTCGGCTCCCACAGATCCGATCTCCTGAGCTGCTCCTACTAAGTGCAGGTTAAGAAAATCCCATAGCTGAGCAGGAAGGTAGTCAGCGGAGGGGGGACATGACAGGGTGTTAAGGCAAGCCAGCAACTAAGTGGTTAAGGGAGTGGTGGTATGGAAGGTGTACATGGGAGGCAATTTTATTGGTTGGGAAATGGTGCATGGGGGGAGCCTGAGAGGTAATAAAGGCAGAAAGTGGGGTGGGGCTGTAATAGTATTAGTAGAAACTGTGGGAAGAACATCACATCCCTGGGGCTTAGTGTTTTCCCTCTCTGCCCGTTATTATGAGTGATTTAGAGCGCCTGTTATCACAGCTTAGAGCTGCAGCTGGTGTCTATGGAGTAGTGTGGGTGCAGAGCCAAGTCGAAGATTCCCTGCAGGGGGTCCAGCAGAGTCCCCCCCAGCCGGGACCTGCACCTCCGCGTGCTCAGAGGTCTAGGCCTCCGGAGCACTTCAGCCCCAATAGGACCCCACGGGCTCAGCGCCACATTGGGAGCCCACCATCGAACCCTTCAGGCCCCCCTGCTAAGCGCACCCCTGCCTCAGCCAGGGGTGCACCTGGAAGGAATCCCCAGCTCAGGCAGAGCCCGCGGGGGATGGGGTCTCCTCGGTGAGTCGCGCTGCCCCCATCCTCCGTCGTCAGGATTTGGGAGCGAGCGGCTGGTGTGTCTGGCAATGCTCTGGTCGGCACGCCAGCCCTGCGGGAGAGAGAGCTGCGGGTGCCGGCCTGTCTCGTGGCGCAACCGGTGGCCCTTCACAACAGCTGGGGGAGCGGCGAGTGAGGATGGGCACATCTGCCCACGGAGGATCTGAGCTGGTGGCATGCACCTCCAGGTCACGGGCGTTGACTTGGAGTCTGGGTCAGGCTGGGACGTCAGCGTCAGACCGGGGCGGCGGAAGCCGGCCACCATGTTGGCTTATCAGAGCTCGCCTGCGGCAGACGGGATGAGGGGACGGCCGGCTGAGCGGCAGTCGGTGGAACCCGTGGTGCCAGTGGACCGGTCAGAGGCAGAGGACAGCAGCGCGGAGGAAGGGGAGCTGGAAGAGGAAGTCGGGAATGCAGCAGGGGATGTCGGTCTGGCTGTTGGGGGGGCCCACGCAGCCTGGTGAGTGTGACTCTGTTTTACTGCCTTTCATTTCTACCTCTGTACTGTCTGGGGTCGGGGCCCGGGGACAGGTGGCTCGGGACCGGTCTGGGGCCCAGGGGGCTGATGTGCTCACCCGGGAGGTACTGGGGGGTCTGAAGGAGCTTTTGCAGAAATTGGGGGAGGTACGGGGGGGGTGGATATGCCGAGGGACACTCCAGGGACACAGGAGGAGTCGGCGCCTGGAGCCCCTGACTCTTCCACAGTAGTGGCGGGGTCAGAGGTGCCGCACAGTTCGAGTGGTGCGGACACGGCGGAGAAGCCCAAGGAGAATAAGCAGACCAACAAGGTGAGGCTGGCGGATTTGGCGAAATGTGAGGTATATGTTTGCTTTGAGGGGCCCCTGGGTGTACACCTCAAGCCTGAGGTACGGGACAAGATTTGGAAAGGGGAGTATGTGGAAATATTTTCCCTACTCCCTCTTGAAAAGTTTAATCTAGATCATGTCAAATCGGAAGAGAGCAAGAAGGAAGACGCGGAGAAGCGTGGGTACCGCCTTATTCCTCGCATGTTCTCCAATTGGTTGCAAGTATTTGCGATATTGGCAAATGTGATCGGCGAGAAGGAGCCAGGGAGCTGTTCGGCCATGTCTTGCTATTTGGATGCTATTGGGGAGGCGAATAGGGTTTATGTCGGAATTTCCGACAACGGATTTTGCTGTTGGAAAATTTGAGAACCAGATCTCAAATTTTGTGTGACGGAAATTCCGATGGAAAATGTCAGATGGAGCCCACACACGGTCAGAATTTCTGACAAAAAACTCCCATCGAACATTTTCCGTCGGAAAATCCAATCGTGTGTACAGGGCATTAGAGTGGAGCAGTTGGCCCATGGATAGATGCAGAAGCGCTGTTTTACCTTCTGATTTAGGGGGTCAAAATTATGGGGGGAGCCGCTGTCTTTAGGTGTGAGGCATGGAAGAAGAATTTATCAACTTTAATATTTTTTCACATGAATGGACTTAAGTTATTGCACAGTCGGTGTTTACATAAATTAATTGAATGTATACTTATGAAATATTGTTTTTTTTAATCTAATTTAGGGTATGTATACAGTATAGAGTATTATTTTTATTAGGTATGTATATACAGTAGGGGAATGATTAGTAATTGTATGAATTATCAGATGTTCACATCAATGGAGGATAATAATTACATACTCAGATATATAAAAATGTTCAGTTAATCACATGCATACACACGTCGTCAAATGCATACAGATACTGAGATATATACAGTACATATACACACAGATATATACATATGCTCAATTACATACAGTACATACACACACACACACATATATATACTCACTCAGATACATGTATACACACACTTAGGTATATACTGTACATATGCTCAATTATCTACATGCATACACACACATATATTTGCACACTGAGATATATAGATGCACTCAGATACACACAAACATGCATAAAAACAGCACCTTCCTCTGCCCACCTACACACACTCACAGCTCCCTCCTCTGCCCGCCCACACACACCCACAGCTCCCTCCTCTGACCGCCCACACACACCCACAGCTCCCTCCTCTGACCGCCCACACACACCCACAGCTCCCTCCTCTGCCCGCCCACAAACACCCACAGCTCCTTCCTCTGCCCGCCCACACACACCCACAGCTCCCTCCTCTGACCGCCCACACACACCCACAGCTCCCTCCTCTGACCGCCCACACACACCCACAGCTCCCTCCTCTGACCGCCCACACACACCCACAGCTCCCTCCTCTGACCGCCCACACACACCCACAGCTCCCTCCTCTGACCGCCCACACACACCCACAGCTCCTTCCTCTGCCCACCCACACAAACCCACAGGTCCCTCCTCTGACCGCCCACACACACCCACAGCTCCCTCCTCTGCCTGCCCACACACACCCACAGCTCCTTCCTCTGCCTGCCCACACACATTCACAGCTCCTTCCTCTGCCCGCCCACACACACCCACAGCTCCTTCCTCTGCCTGCCCACACACACCCACAGCTCCTTCCTCTGCCCGCCCACACACACCCACAGCTCCTTCCTCTGCCTGCCCACACACATTCACAGCTCCTTCCTCTGCCCGCCCACACACACCCACAGCTCCTTCCTCTGCCTGCCCACACACATTCACAGCTCCTTCCTCTGCCCGCCCACACACACCCACAGCTGCTTCCTCTGCCTGCCCACACACACTCAGAGCTCCTTCCTCTGCCCGCCCACACACACTCACAGCTCCTTCCTCTGCCTGCCCACACACACCCACAGCTCCTTCCTCTGCCCGCCCACACACACTCACAGCTCCTTCCTCTGCCCGCCCACACACACTCACAGCTCCTTCCTCTGCCCGCCCACACACACCCACAGCTCCTTCCTCTGCCCGCCCACACACACTCACAGCTCCTTCCTCTGCCCGCCCACACACACCCACAGCTCCTTCCTCTGCCCGCCCACACACACTCACAGCTCCTTCCTCTGCCCGCCCACACACACCCACAGCTTCTTCCTCTGCCTTAAATTATAAAAAATGTTTTCTTCGCGCTGGTAGATGTGAAAAAAAGAAATAAAAGGAATAAAAATTCTCTAAATAAATAAATGTGAATATTGCAGCAAAATTAAAAGTGCTCACACAACCACTCAATGGATAAATAATTCAAATAAATTTCGCGCAATATTAGCAAAGGTGATGTGTATGTTGGGGGCAAAAATGTTAATGAGGTGTCTGTAATGATAGATAGGGTTAAAGATCTCTATGTTGAAACATGTGCCTATTACCCCTATTTGACATTGGAGTGAAGGTGCTAATATTTAAAGTGAAAAACGTGCCAGTACTAAAATACCAAAAAAGAAAAAAAAAGAAAAAAAAAAGGAAAAAAAATATTATATATATAGTGCCAGTAAGGTTAAAATACCATAAATAAATTGACGTGAATAGATGCTGGTGAATAAAAATCTTTGTGTGAAATCCTTATAAAATTAAATGAATTAATTTAAAGTGCAACCCATCAAAGAAGTGTATACCTTATATACAGATAAATATCAACAGTGAATTAAAGTATAGTGCAATCGCAATTCATCTAACTGTGCCTAAAAAATAAATATTATAAGTAGCAGCATTGCAGGATTGAAAATGCACAGTTCATAAATTCTAGGATAGATGGCGCTGTTGGAGAGGTGAAAAAGTCCTTCTATTCAGATCTGTGTGTGTTCTATATACTGGATAAATTATCCCTACAGTGGTGTCCTCCAGTACAGTCTCTCAGGACTCTCACCTTCAGTAAGTACAAATCGAGCTGTGATGATAAAATCCTTGAAGTGTGGAAGCACTGTCTGGAAACTTCTCCCTCTTTAGTGCTTAACTCTCTAAATCTTCTCCTATGCTTCCTGCGCTCTGATGCAGCTCAGACAGGATAAAAACAGGGGAGAGGGAGAGAGAGAAGACAGGCTCCACTAGTGTATTATTGTTTATAAAACAAGGGGGATATGTATTTGGTTCATGCTCTTACATTGAATAATTTAAAAACAGGCAGAGTAAAACGGATGAGAAGTCTGGCGTTCTCAGCGCCCTCTCACTTGTGTTAACAGCTGTGTGCCGCTCCAGCCAATCCCTACGCGTTACGACACGTCACGTGTCTTCATCTGGGGAAAAATTCCCCAGATGAAGACACGTGACGTGTCGTAACGCGTAGGGATTGGGTGGAGCGGCACACAGCTGTTAACACAAGTGAGAGGGCACTGAGAACGCCAGACTTCTCATCCGTTTTACTCTGCCTGTTTTTAAATTATTCAATGTAAGAGCATGAACCAAATAAATTTCCCCCTTGTTTTATAAACAATAATACACTAGTGAAGCCTGTCTTCTCTCTCTCCCTCTCCCCTGTTTTTATCCTGTCTGAGCTGCATCAGAGCGCAGGAAGCATAGGAGAAGATTTAGAGAGTTAAGCACTAAAGAGGGAGAAGTTTCCAGACAGTGCTTCCACACTTCAAGGATTTTATCATCACAGCTCGATTTGTACTTACTGAAGGTGAGAATCCTGAGAGACTGTACTGGAGGACACCACTGTAGGGATAATTTATCCAGTATATAGAACACACACAGATCTGAATAGAAGGACTTTTTCACCTCTCCAACAGCGCCATCTATCCTAGAATTTATGAACTGTGCATTTTCAATCCTGCAATGCTGCTACTTATAATATTTATTTTTTAGGCACAGTTAGATGAATTGCGATTTCACTATACTTTAATTCACTGTTGATATTTATCTGTATATAAGGTATACACTTCTTTGATGGGTTGCACTTTAAATTAATTCATTTAATTTTATAAGGATTTCACACAAAGATTTTTATTCACCAGCATCTATTCACGTCAATTTATTTATGGTATTTTAACCTTGCTGGCACTATATATAATATTTTTTTTCCTTTTTTTTTCTTTTTTTTCTTTTTTGGTATTTTAGTACTGGCACGTTTTTCACTTTAAATATTAGCACCTTCACTCCAATGTCAAATAGGGGTAATAGGCACATGTTTCAACATAGAGATCTTTAACCCTATCTATCATTACAGACACCTCATTAACATTTTTGCCCCCACCATACACATCACCTTTGCTAATATTGCGCAAAATTTATTTGAATTATTCTTCCTCTGCCTGCCCACACACACTCACAGCTCCTTCCTCTGCCCGCCCACACACACCCACAGCTCCTTCCTCTGCCTGCCCACACACATTCACAGCTCTTTTCTCTGCCCGCCCACACACACCCACAGCTCCTTCCTCTGCCTGCCCACACACACTCACAGCTCCTTCCTCTGCCCACCCACACACACCCACAGCTTCTTCCTCTGCCCGCCCACACACACCCACAGCTTCTTCCTCTGCCTGCCCACACAGACCCACAACTCCTTCCTCTGCCTGCCCACACACACCCACAGCTCCTTCCTCTGCCTGCCCACACACACCCACAGCTCCCTCCTCTGCCCGCCCACACACACCCTCAGCTCCTTCCTCTGCCCGCCCACACACACTCACAGCTCCTTCCTCTGCCCGCCCACACACACCCACAGCTTCTTCCTCTGCACACCCACACACACCCACAGCTCCTCTCCAATAGATCGGTCTGCCAGAGTGAGCAGTCCTGAGAGGGCTCCAGTAGCCAGAACTAGAAGCAAAGCATCGGAAAATGCAGGCCAGGAGGTCCATTGTAACTAGGGCTGTTTCCGTCCAGACAATTACAAATACGTGAAGATAGATGAACATCTGATACATGTTATGTAAGCAAGATTCTAATTAAGCTTTTATGGGGTTGCTATGGGGGTGTTGGAAGAGTTTTTGGGGTTGCACTAGTGTCCAGGTGTCAGGCAGTGAGAAACCCGGGCAGAGGATGTAAAAACCGGACTGTACGAGTAAATCCCACACTGGTGGCAACCCTAGGGATGCAGATGTAAGAAGCTGTTTAGGAAGGATGAATGCTGCACTCTGTGTGTAGTGCACCCCTTAACTCTGCACTCCGTATGCAGCGCACCCCTGAACTCTGAACTTTGTACCTAGCACACCCCCAAACTCTGCACGTAGCGTAACCCCCCCTCCCCCAACTCTGCACTCTGTGTGTACTGCACTCGTGGTATTCAATTCCCCTTTAAGACCCTCCCACTGTTAGCGAAATTTGACCACACCCACTATTTGATTCGCTTTGGAGGGTGTGTGTGTGTGGGGAGGGGGGTTTTGGGGGATTGTATTTGAGTTCCTGCACCCATTTTCTGAGAAAAAAAGCCTGTAGAATACTGAACATGACACATCACTTGACCATCAATAAGAGACCTGTGTGTATCATCCAAGACACTTCTACACCACAGTCCAGGCCACTTCCCCAGCTGGAGACTCTACTAAACCAAAACCATCGCTATGTGAAGATCTTGGCTGATAATTACTGGACTGCATAAAGAAAGTTCCCTATCACCATTGTTACCATTTTATAATGCATTGCTGACAGTTAGAGAAATGTTAATATAGATTAAATAGTATGCAGTCACATTGTTGGAGCTTTTATTTACAAGGTTGCATATTTATTTCCCAGGAATCCATGCATGTTTGATGTGATCTCCTTCATAGGCTATAAAAAGCCTAAATTGGAATTGGTATGTCCCCATTGTGTGAAATTCCATTGCAAGAAAAGAAAGTCAAATTATAAATTGGTTGAATTGGTTGCTTCCCATGGCTGAGGATGACATCAAGTTTACCAGTTAGATCAGAGTTCCCATTATTTACTGTCCATTTACCTTCTCAGAGCTCCCTTTTCTTTAAATCTCCAGAGAGGCCCGAGGCACCTCAGAGGAGGAGAAGCACACGCATCCCCGAAAGGAAAAAACTTGATATTGACCATATGTGTTCCACTGAAGGGGGGGAGCACTGCTAAAGGCAAGTAGCACGCTTCAACTGTTTATGCTATTGGCCACATGGGTTCCGCTGAAGGGGAGGAGCACTCTTCAGCTGCTTATTCTTTTTGCCACATGGGTTCTGCTGAAGGGGAGGAGCACTCTTCAACTGTTTATGCTATTAACCACATAGGTTCCGCTGAAGGGGAGGAGCACTCTTCAGTTGTTTATTCTATTGGCCACATGGGTTCCACTGAAGTGAGGAACTCTTGAGCTGCTTATGCTATTTGCTGCATGGGTTCCACTGAAGGGGAGGAGCACTATTTAGCTGCTTATACTATTGGCCACATGGGTTCAACTGAAGGGGAGAAGTACTCTTCAGCTGGTTATGCTACTGTCCACATAAGTTCCATCTAAGGGGAGGAGCACTCTTTATCTGCTTATACTATTGGCCACATGGATTCAACTGAAGGGGAGGAGTACTCTTCAGCTGGTTATGCCACTGGCCACATAGGTTCCACTGACAGGAAGGAGTACCCTTTAGCTGATTATGCCATTGGCCACATGGGTTCCACTGAAGGGAAGGAGCCCTCTTCGGCTGCTTATACTATTGGCTGCATGGGTTCAAGTAAAGGGGAGGAGTACTGTTCAGTTGGTTATGCTACAGGCTACATGGGTTCCACTGAAGGGGAGGAGTATTCTTCAGCTGCTTATGCTATTGGCCACATGGGTTCCATTGAAGGGGAGGAGACCTCTTCAGCTGCTTATGCTATTGGCTACATGGGTTCCACTGAAAGGGAGGAGTACTCTTCAGCTGCTTATGCTATTGGCCACATGGGTTCCACTGCAGAGGAGGAGAACTCTTCAGCTGATTATGCTATTGGCTACATGGGTTCCACTGAAAGGGAGGAGTACTCTTTAGCTGCTTATGTTATTGGCCACATGGGTTCCACTGAAGGGGAGGAGCACTCTTCAGCAGCTTATACTTCTGGCTACAAGGGTTATGCTGAAGCAGAGAAGCACTCTTCAGCTGAAGAATGGCCAGCCCTGCCTTGACATCAGTCCCCCCCAAATCTTGGAATTGGTCATGTGACCAACTGCTGGAGGGAACACAGAGTCCCATTTTAAAATAAAAGCTAAAACCATGAAAGCCTTGTTAATATTTATATGCTGGAAGCAGCTGACAGTAATTATCACAGGTTTTATATATAGGTTTCCCTCCATTGTTCAGCTTGATTTTCTGTAACAAGAGAAGTTCGCCCTCCACAGGCTGAATTCCAGATTGCTATAAGAGGAGCCTTTATATGAAGTTAGAACAATATTCCTCTCACAGATCCATCTATGATTATCCGAGCAGGTTACACTCCGCAGAGTTCCACCGCTCAGCATCCAGCAGCGATCGCTCAATCTGTAAAGAGATAAAGTCATGGTAATCTATATACAGAGTTAGGGGTTAAGGTTACAATTAAATGTAGGCTCACATTAGCTGTGGGTCAGGGATCCAGTAAGCACTGAATTTAGAGATAGCCAGGAAACAAGTATTATTAGAAGATGTAAAGATTTTTACACATAAGACTGGGGTTGTGGATAACTGTTAGGGTCAGGTTGGGGTATAGCTAAGCATTAGGGTCAGAGGGGGGTTATTACTAAGGCTAAGCAATAATGTGCGAGGTAATGGCTAAGCATGAGGGTCAGGTGGGAGTTATGGCTAAATGTTGCGGTCAGATTGGAGGAATGTTATGGCTAAATTAGTGTTATGGTCAGGTGTGTGTGTGGGGGGGTTATGTATGAGCCAGGTAGAGACTAAGGTTAAGCGTTAGGGTCAGGTGGGAGTTATGGGATCAAATCCTAAGAGAGCCCATGGTAATAATTAGAGTCTCATGGGAGTCAGGTGGTGTAATGGTTAAGTGTCAGGTAGGTCTCTAGTTAAGTGTTAGGGTCAGGTGAATGATTATTCTATGATGTTAGGGTCAGATGGGAAGGTATAGTTAGGAGGTAGGATTAGATGGGGGTTAAGGTCAGGTGGAGGTTATGGTTAAGTGTTAGTATCAGTTAGGAGGGTCAGTTAGGAGACTATAGTTAGGTGTTAGGGTTAGCTGGGGGTTATAGTCAAGTGTTAGGTTTAGATAGTAGGTTATAATGAGAGGTTATGGTCAGGTGTGGATTATAGTTCAGTGTTAGGGATGAGTGAAGGGATTAGGATTCAGTAACAGGGCCAGGTAGAGGTTTTGGTTAGGTGTCAATGGTCCAGAGGGAGTTAATTCAGAGTGCGTGCAGCCGGTGACATCACGGGCGCATGCGCGCTGAAGATCCAGCTTACAGTGCCAGACCTTCAGAGCCCGTGCTGCATACAGCGGCTCCCATACGCATGCACAGGAGTGACGTCATCGCGCCCCCAACCACTTATGTAGCTGGAGGCCACGAACCCGTAAGTAGGACCGGGGGAAGATGTCAGCCTTTTCAGCAGTGACAGCGCGCCTCTGGAGGGCTTCATTCTAAGGTAAGTTTCTCATAATGTGCTAGTATGCCATGGCTACTAGCACATTATGCGATTGCCTTGCAGGGACTTTTAAACCAACGGCGGTTTACTACCGCTTTAAGTTTAATGTCTTGTGGGGTCAGGTGAGGGTTAAGTGTTAAGATTGATGAGTGTTAACTATAGAGAGTATAAGGAATAGACTAAATGTCAGGAAGGGCCAAGTTTAATTTTCACACTAAAAAGCCGCACAACAAATGTCGTGGGAAAAACCCACTATACGCTTTTGTGCTAATAAGCGCCCATTTCGTCTAATGGTATAATGCATTTTACCTATCACTCTATTTCCCGCAAATCCCCAAGTAAACAGACATGACCACAGCTTACGTCCTCATCTCAGAACAACTGCCCCCCACCGAGCAACGCACTGGGTCTTTTATTCAAAAACAACAAAAGCAATGACAAACAGGAAGTGATCGCCATAACAGCCAATCGGTTCCTCCATGGGAAATTACCTCACAGGATATGACCTCACAGGATATGAATGTCAACACAGGAAATCCTTCCAACAGGATGAGTTTATACAACAACCAATGAATAATGACTAGGGGTGTCTTATGGGCGTGTATGGGCGGGGGCAGCGTGTACTATCTCCAGCCCCCTGTCTCTGTATCACAGGAAGCCTGAGATTATGAACGCTGCTCCTGACCATAACGATTCAAAGACTCCCGTTTTTACCGTTTTTTTGTGAATCCTTATTCTGCTTAGTTCAGAGAACAACGCATACCCGGACTATACTGCTGTCCAGTGTGGATGGGAGATTATCTGCAGGTGCACGCCACGGCACCCCAAATATGTTGATCAGGCACACAGGGGTGACATGAGCGCACATCCGCTAAACCGACAATGTCTTTGCAGAGCGGACACATCCCCCCAGACGATCGTTCTGTGCATAGCACAGTGGCCCTTCGCTGGCAGACATACCCCCACTCCGCAAACACTTCTCTACATTTCCAAGGAGTTTTTCACTACCAAACGGATCTCAACCAGCGCCAGTCTGTCCCAGTCAGCTCTTTGGAGCGGGTTGAGGGAGAAGTAACACTGAGAGACACTATGACAATACATATTAAAATACATCTTCATAAAATTTCCACAACACAAACACTGCCAGCCCCGGGCTCCTGGTCCTGAAGCAGAATGTATTGGTAAACTGTGTAATAATAAAATTGTTTAGCCATCACTACTTTGTACCTTTTTGTGTTAGTTACTTTCCTTATAATTCTCTATTCAATGTAGGCACTACCACTGTCAGCATTTTTTTTTTTATTTCAACTGTCGGGATACGGTGTTGGAGTGTTAGCACTTACGTGGATCTATAACCTCCTGGCCATCTCCATTCTTCTGGCCACCTCCAGGTCAATTCCTTTCCAACCCAGAATCCTCCTTGTTCTCCTGCCAGGAAGTGCTAAACAGAATGTCAATGTCAATTTCTAATATAAGAGAGGTCAGTTGAGGTTCTGATATCCCCAAAATGACACTATATCATTGATCGCTATCACCTACACTTACCTGGAGAGCCGTGTCATTCCACGGCACAATGATCAGGTTGGAATCTCTCTCTTCACAATCATTTGAACTGTTTCTCCACGTGTTTTGCTCAGTGGAGATCCAAAGACATGTCTTCTTGAAGAGGACCCATCCTTCAGGGCAAAACTCTGAAACAGAAAAGGAAGCGTCAGTTAGTGAGGTTCTGAACTAGACGTAGAAGAGTTGTCATTGGTGGAGGATTTCAGGAGGTGTCTGAGTCTCTTAAATAGGAGTGGTGTCATATAAAGAGGTGTGGATAGAATGAGGAGCTTTTGCGTGCTACTGGGTTTTAATGTCTTGTAATAGTGATGGGGCTGCCCTTGTCTAGCCAGGGTTTAAGAATGCAAGAAGCTTACGATGAGGTGCTACCTGGGCATCTCAGGGTTTGCAAAAAATGCAATGGGTTTAGGACCCCCTGTGTGGCATGGGAACAAGGTCATGTCACTTATGCTTATTTTGCGCACATTTCCTAGGCAGGGAATCTGGTTAATCTGGAGAAATTGTTATATCATACAGAAGGCCAGCTATGTGCACTGCACTTGGCACTTTCTATTTATTTTTTTTTCACTGCATGAGCATGTGTGATTTTATTTTTTACTCCACAGAGATGAGTTGCTTTTACAAGCCTATTTGCCTCTCCCCAACTTGGTACTTGGTGGGCCGGCTTTGACTGGTTCCTAGGGATTGGAGTCCACTTGGCTTTGGCTATGGCACTGGCTTTAGCACTAGAGTGTTTTGCCAATGTCAGGAGCCTTGCCCCTCCAGGGTGTTCAAAGAATTAAGGCATCCCCTTTTTGGAGGAGAGGTGGACCGTTGGGTAATGAAGAAAACTCAGGTAGCTAACAGGCTTGGATAAATACCTAGAAATAGAAGGAGAAAAGAGTAATGGCAGAAAATGGCCAAGTGGCCCATCAAGGCTGTCCCTTCTTCTAACTTTTTTTTTTTTTAAAGCTTTTGTTTTTTACTTTTTTTTTTTGTCAAAATGTGGAGCTAAGGTGATCCCAAGCATGTTGAAATTCAACTAAAGTGACAAACCCCAAAAATACCTATCTCTCGCTGGTCCATCCCTAATCTTGTGTGCTTCAACACCTCCTCTGTTGTCGGTCTATTGGTTGTAGCATTTTGATCTTCCCGCTGGCAGCTCAGTAGAAGGTTTTTCAGGTCCCTAATTTCTTGTAGTGCCTTTTCCAGTTCCAGATGGGTCTCCTTCAGCTCAGTCTTGGTAGTTGACATCTCTCTTCTCAATGGTTCCGGAAACTCTTTTTCACCCCTGGGAGTCTCAGTCACATTGCTCTCCAATATGTGGTAGGTGGCCTCTGGTTGCTTGGGATTGCTGGACAGCGGGATGTCTGCATGATGAAGCAGAGACAGGTAATTAAGGAAATACACTATACTGCCAAAAGCTTGTCACCACTTGACCAACACAGCTATTATGGACAAAAAAGCATGTGGAGATAGATCCAACATTTTGAGTTCAGGTGTTGCCAGTGACGGTGTAACATACCTGGTGGTGGAGCCTGAACCCTTGAGAAAGGTCTCTCTTACAGACCTGGCTCTGGAGTCCCTGGTAAGTTGACAGGGAGCGCCTGAGCAAAGAGTGGCACGAGTGCCTGGTAAGTCTTCCCCTGGTAGGTGCTGGTGTGCATCTGGAATGCACAGATGGCAGGATCGGACATGTTGGTGGAAGGACTGGAGCCAGAGAAGAATACAGGAATGCAGGTGCAGGTGCAGGATAGGCAAAAGATGATGTTAGTTGATTCAGGTCAGCAACTAACGAACAGATCAGGTTCAAGCGACAGGCAGGAGGGTAGTCAGGAGTCAGGCCAAGGTCAGTAACAACAGCACTGAAGAGCAGAAGGAGAAGACAGAGGCGTAATCCAGGGACAAGCCAGTGGTAGGGATAGGCGGCATTCGGGCAAAGTTAGAGTCAGGTCTGGTCAGCAAAAGAAGATCAACAGGAATTGGTAACAGGAATACAGGAATGTAGTAGACCAAACGGCACTGCCACACTGCACTAGTGCAGTTTAAATAGTCCTTCTGGTACAAATGCGCCAACGCGCAATCACACATGGAATGTTCTTTTCCTGATAGACTGGCACTGTTAATACTACAGGATACAAAGAGATTGTGGACAAGTGTGTTCTGCCAACCTTATGGTAACAGTTTAGGGAAAACCCTCTTCTGTTCCAACATGAATGTGCCCCTATAAATTCCTTTCTGATGGTTCAGCTCACACAATATTAGACATTTATGATTTCCTCCAGGAACAATGAACCACCTGCTGCACATCTAACTGAGACATAGATGAAATCACAACTTCTGCTTGCATTTTTAGCCTTTTGCTCCTCACTACAGTAACTGGCCCACCGTTTGGTAAGTTATAATTTGGTTGGTTGAATATACAATGTATGTCAATGGCATGAATGTGCTGGAGGCCAGGTGTCTCCAGTGAAGGGAACTGTTAATACTACATCATACAAAGACACTGTAGACAATTGCCAGACAATTGCCAGCCTTGTGGTAACTTTTCTGTTCCAGCATGACTGTGCCCCTGTTTACAAAGCCAGCTTCATAAAGCATGATGTGACCAGTTTGGTGTGAAGGAACTCGAGTGTTCTGCACAGAGCCCTGACCTCAACCCTACTGATCACCTTTGCGATAAATTGAAATGAGACAGGTCTTCTTATACAACATTTCCATAAAGACGTGGTTTGATTAGTTTGGTGTGGAGGACCTCGAGTGTCCTACACAAAGCCCTGACCTCAACCGTACTAAACACCTTCAAACTTCAACCCTAGTGGTGTGTACCCTACTGGTGTGAAGAAACTTGAGTGTCCTGCATGGACCCCTGACCTCAGCCCTACTGAACATCTTTTGACCTCAACACTACTGGTGTGGAGAAACTTGAGCGTCCTGCACAGAGCCCTGACCTCAACCCTAATGAACACCTTTGCACCTTAACCCTACTGGTGTACCTTACTGGAGTGGAGGAGCTCGAGTGTCCTGCACAGAGCCCTGACCTCAACCCTACTGAAAATCTTGGGACCTTAACCCTACTGGTGTGGAGGAACTTGAGTATCCTGAACAGGGTCCTGACTCCAACCCTACTGAGCACCTATAGAGAGCCAGGCCTTCTCATCCATCATCAGTACCTGACCTCACAAATGAGCACAAACTTCCACAGACACCATTCAAAATTTAGTGGCTAGTCTTCTTAGAAGAGCGGAGGTTGTCATAGCCACAAAGGGTGAGTGACTCCATATTGATGCCTATTTGGAGTGGGATGATGAACGAGCTTATATAATCAATATATCATTTAAAGCAATATAAGGTCCACAATCATTATGTAAATACATAACTTTATTGGAAGAGGAAATCATTAGTGCTTCCAGAATGAACATTTATACAAGAGAATTGTTCAAGGAGAATTATCTGATTAAGCCATTCTACTTGCCTTCACATCACTGAGCCTTATTGGATATAATCAAATGAGTTCCAACTGCCAGTGAAGACTATCAGGCTTGCATCTTGGACATTGATGTTGTTACAAATTAAAGGGCTCATAGCCTATCCCTGTTCTGTCTGGTCTCTCATTAGGACATAAAGGTTGAATAGGATGGCCTGGGATCCCCTCTTTAGTGTTGAGGCAATCTGCTCCAGATGGTATTTCATTGTACATATATGTATAGTGAGCTGTTGAACTGTTTCTGAGCTGTCTTTTTTGGGGAGTTTCTCTCTCCAGTTTGGGCTGTTATCCAGAACTCGGTTGATATATATATATATATATATATATATATATATATATATATATATATATATATATATATAAACCTCTCTGTTTACTCCAGTAAAGCTGAGATAATATAAATATAATTGACTTGTGTGAAGTGTTATTTAAAGGTGCTTGCAAAAGATGTCTTAACCCAGAGTGTCAGGTGGGTTGAAATGTTCACAGGGTCAGGGCGATGCAGACGAACAGATAAATCCAAGCAGCCCTCAAGGGGGCCGTGCTACACTTACATTGGTGGTCAGTGGGAAGAATGCTCATTTGTTGGTCAGTGGTAAGAATATTCCTTACGTTGGTGGTCAATGGGCAGAATCCCCCTCACATTGGTGGTCAGAATCACTTCCTCACAGATAGCTAAATAGATGATTGGTGACAGTGGGAACATATCTGAATGGAAGAAATTGTTCTTTGCTCAAGGGACCCCAAGCAACCTCTGGGGGAACCCTGGTTGGGAAAGTCTAAAGTAGAGAAATACCTCATTCCCACAGAAGTCCAAACTCTCCAATACTTGGGGTGTTGACATCATGCATTACACACAATGATGTTAGAGAGGCCACAGCCAGACATGTGGAAAAGAGCAGTTTCATGGGTAAACAAATGATAAGGTGCTGCTCAACTTTAAATCTTCCCTAGAATAAGGGATCAATTAATCCTTGCTATCTCTATGCAGGGGGGCGGGCATGCTACCATTTGTTACTACTGGCTGAAGTTAAGCTTTAAAGCTGAGAAAAAATAAAAACAACATGGCAGTATAGAAGAGTTACTTTACTTAACAGTCTTTCCACCAGTGTCTTTGATCTTCATTGTCTTTAGAGTCACACCACTGAAGAACCTTTAGTACCCCAAGCATTTTCTGAAATGTTGAATGACAACTCCTCTATGACATGCTGTGGTTCCACCTGCTGGGCAATATGCCCCTACTTTATTCCCGCAGGGCTGTAGTGATGTAGCTGCCAGTGGGTAGGAGCACAGCACACAGCAGGGAATGCAGACATCTGACACTCCCAGAAGTTTGTTGGATGCTGAAGATCCATTGTTTGGTGAAGCTCTGAAATAGTGAAGTTTGAGTCCCCAGTGGAAGAACTTAAAAGTGTGGCTATAATACCTTAAATATGTTTCCAGTATGGTGATTATACAAACTGGAGTATGTTTCTAGTATGATTGCTATAATTACTTGTACAGTATATGCTCTAGTTATGATGTGCATAAATACTTACGTACTGTATGTTCCCAGCATGGTGGGTTTAAATATATTTCGGTATGCATCCAGAATGGTGGGTATAAATACTGGGGTATGGTGGGTATAAATACTGGGGTATGTTCCCTGTATGGTAGGTATCAATACTGGGGTATGTTCTCAGTATGGTGGGTATGAATACTGGAGTATGTTCCCGGTATGGTGGGCATAATTTCCTTACACTCATCTGAAGTAGGAAAGCCACTTGGATATGCAATGAAATGTTCTTAACAATAAAGGACAAGTCCAGTGGAGTTATATCAATATTATTATTATTATATTAATACTACTGGATACAGTAGACCAGGATAAATGAGAACCATCACTGACGTTCTGGGCACCTTCCCCAGGAAGATGACATAAAAAGGAAAGGAGGAGAATTAGAAGGGGCAGATGAGAAAGAGAAGCCTTGGTGTTTCCCAATATGTGGTAGGAAAAGTGCCACAACGGTTACTTCTTGGCTGGCTTTATTGAGTCACAATGGACCTTCGGGGTATGGAGAGAGCATAGTAGACTGCAGTAAACTGAATGCTGGCTGGCAACCCCCTGTACAGAATATGGGCTCCTCTTGTGTTGAGCGCATACCCCGAGGCTGGGATGTGTTAGGATGTTTACACTTCAGCGAAGCATTGAAAAGCAAGTTCTGACTGGACGTTCATTATTTTGGAAGAAACAATGGAACTGCATTACCTGATACAAGAGGGTTTTGAAACCTATTGTAAGTCCTTGGGCTTACTGTATCTGAACAATGGCAAGATGGTGGACTCTACCCTACAGGTAGGAGAGTCAACAACTCCAATTCCCTTGTGTTTTACAAGGTTGTAGTCACTAGCATGAGGGACTTCTGATGACCTCTAGGGGACCTGCTAACAAATGGGAAAGGAGTTCCATATGACTCATTTTCTGGATCTGATGTCACCTGTAACATGGCATTGTAGCATGGTAGTTATGTGAGCAGAGTTCACCCTTCTACCCTTCTGCAGATTCCCACCCAAAACCCAGTACTTCAGATGCCCACCAAAACTATACACCCAACATGTCACCATACAGAAAATTTTACACATTACTCACATCTCACAATGAGGACAATGATAACTGTAACCAAAACAAGGCACAACAGCAGACAGATCGTAGTACGATAAGAGAGCCACCTCTGGATGCCTAGAACACAGACATAACAACATTATTTGAAAAGCAAAGGAATAAGGATGCAGATAACTGAATTAGCCAGGGAAGTCACATATCTCAGAGGATTAAGTGTTGTTTCTTACAGTAAGATATCCATTCGGCCCCCAACAACCAAGCATATAAGCCTGGATGTCCTACCTGTGTATGGCTTCCAATCCCACTCCAGGTGAATTGGTAAAACAGACCACAAAGCTAAATCTCTACTAGCTTCTCCCAGGTTAATCCTGGGGTGGAGAAGGCCAATCTGTGTGGAGTCCACCTGAAGGCACAAGGCCCCCTATATAGTGGTTGGACTTTCTTGATGTGGAAATCTTTTAAAAGCTGAAGTCCAGTCAAATTTGAAATAAACTGTAGCCATATTCAGTTGTTTTATTTAGAAATAATTACATTTATTTTTACAGCTGACGCAGATACTGTGACGACATACTGATCCTCCTTCCACCATAATGCGCACTCATCTTCCTTCCACCCAGGGTGAGCACTAATCCCACCTTCCACCATAGTGTACAATCATCCCCTTTCCACCATAATGCATGGACACTTATCTCTTGTCCAATAGGGGTGTACACCCATCTCCGGTCCAACACTGATGAACACACATTTCTCTTCCACCATAGTTTACTCCTGTGTCCCGTCCACCATGGATTTATACTCATCCTTCTTCTACCATAATGCACATTCATCCTCTTTCCACCTTTGGGGTACACTCCTCTCCTTTTTACCATAATGTACACTCATATTATTTCCACCATAATGTACGGTCATTTCTTTGCATCATGCATGTACACTCAACTCCCATACATCATGCATGTACACTCATCTACCTTATATCTTGAGTGTATTCCTCTCTCTCTTCCACCATGGATGTACATTCACTAACCTGCACCATGGGGGTACATTAACCTCCCTTCTACTATAATCTTTCTTCATCGACAAAATCGACAACATCCGGAAATCAATCCAACAGAAAAAAACAACCAACCTCACCCAACCAAAGCAAAAAGAGGACATCAACACGAACATCACACAACCACCGGACTTCTTCTTGACACCGATCACCACTGACACGACTAAAACCATTATGAGAAGCCTTCGAGACAGCACATCACCAAATGACATTGTTCCCACGAAACTCCTGAAAGAATGCTCCGAGATCCTGGCTCCCACTATAACACACCTCATAAATCAGTCGTTCAAAGAAGGGATTGTGCCAACCTCCCTGAAGCAAGGCACCATCAAACCCCTGCTAAAGAAACCCAATCTCGACCCTAAGGACCCTAACCACCGCAGACCGGTAACAAGCCTTAGCACCATCGCCAAGATTATGGAGAAAGCGGTAGTACTACAGTTACAACGCCACCTGGACACACATCAACTTCTGGACACATTACAATCAGGCTTCCGCCCAGGCCATAGCACAGAAACGGCACTTCTAAAAATATGGGATGATGCCCTTGAAGCAGCAGATGACGGAGAATCATGTCTCCTGATATTGCTAGACCTTAGTGCAGCATTTGATACAGTGGACCACAATACTCTACTGGTCCACCTCACAGAAGTTGCAGAAGCCACAGATTCGAGTCTAAAATGGTTTGCATCCTTCTTAGAGAATCGCTTGCAGACAGTGAAACTGGGAGCATTTACCTCTGACACCCAGACAATCTCCTGTGGAGTCCCCCAGGGTTCACCCTTGTCGCCAGTGCCTTTCAACATCTACATCCGCCCACTCCTCAAAATCATCAAAAAATCAGAACTCTGCTTCCACTCATACGCTGACGATACCCAAATCTACTTCCGCATCACCGGACAAAAAGACCACCATCAACAACTAGAGAAGTGTCTCACTTTGATAGATGACTGGATGACCATTAGTTCCCTCAAACTCAACGGGTCAAAAACAGAACTTCTCCTCCTACACGTTAACCAAAATCCCAAATCCAAGACCCCATGGAAACCTCCCGCCATCTTCAGACAGACCATCTCTCCGAGCACCAAAGTCAAGAGTCTCGGAGTTATCTTCGACTCAGAAATGACAATGGATGCACAAATAGGTTCAGTAGTCAGCGGTTCTCACCATCTCCTCTGCCTGCTACGCAGACTCATTCCCTTTATCCCAGAAAAGGACAAAGCAGCAGTAGTTGGAACAATCATCAATTCCCGTCTTGACTACGCAAACTCACTCTACATGGGCTTACCCCAATATCAGCTTGCGCGCCTACAGGCCATTCAAAACGCAGCGGCAAGACTGATAACAGGAAAAAAACACTGGGAGTCCATCTCCCCATCCCTGAGGAGCCTACATTGTCTAACGGTAAAGAATCAGATCACATTCAAGATGCTCTGCCTCACCCACAAATGCATATAAGGTAACGCCCCTCAATACCTCAGAGAGAAAATAAAACACTACACACCCAATCGCAATTTGCGATCATCCAACCAAAACATCCTCCTCGTTCCCAAATATCGCTACAAAGCAAGGGGAGAACGCAGATTCGCAGTCCAGGGACCTCGGCTATGGAATGCTGTTCCGACTCACATCCGCATGGAAGAAAACCATCTGGCCTTCAGGAAAAAACTCAAAACCTTCCTCTTCTAAGAAGCGGGTCAACACTAATTCATTAAGCGCCTTGAGGCGATTCAGTTCGCATTTGCAGCGCTTTACAAATTATTCATTCATTCATTCATAATAAACACTCATCTCCCTTCCACTATAATCTACACTCATCTCTCTTCCACCATGGATATACACTCAACTCCCATCCACCATGAGTGTACACTCATCTCCCTTCCACTATAATAAACACTAATCTCCCTTCCACTATGATGTACACTTATCTCTATTCCACCATTTTTTATACTTATTTTGATTCTACAATAATGTACACTCAGCAACTTCCAATCTCCTTTCCAGTGTACACTGCCCAGTACACCTTGGATGTACACTCATCTCCTTCTATTATAATAAACACTCATATCCCTTCCACTACAATGTACACTTATCTCCATTCCACCATATTTTATACTTATTTTGATTCCACCATAATGTACACTCATAATCTTCCACCATGTTTGTATACTCATCTCCTTTCCACCATGGGTGTACACTAATCTCCTTTCTACTATATTAAACATGCATCTCCCTTCCACTATAAAGTACACTCATCTCCCTTCCACCATAACATACACTCATCTATGTTCCACCATAATGTACACTCATTCCTCTTCCACCATTGATGTACACTCATCTCCTTTCTACCATGAGTGTACACTGCACCTTCCACCTTGGATGTACACTCATCTCCTTCTATTATAATAAACAATCATCTCCCTTCCACTACAATATACACTCAGGGCTTTTTTTCTCAGAAAATAGGTGCAGGAACTCAACCACGACCCCCCAAACCCCCCCCCCCCCCCCACACTCACACCTTTCAATGTGGGAGGGTCTTAAAGGGGCATTATGTACAGAGTGCAGAGTTCTGGGGGGTTACACAGAGAGTGCCGAGTTCAGGGGTGCGCTATGTACATAGTGCAGAGTTCAGGGGTGCACAATGTACATAGTGCAGAGTTCAGGGGTGTGCTGAATATATAGTGCAGAGTTCAGGGGTGCACTACACACATAGTGCAGAGTTCAGTCTTCTTCCACAACTGCTTACCTCTGCATACCCATCCACATTTCACTTTCACTCCTCTTCTGCTGACCTTGGCGTGCAATCCCCCCACTGCCCCACCCCATCTCCCCACCCCCTTAAATGCTCCACCATCTTCCACCTGTCTTACTTTTGTTGCTGTATTCAGCTGGTGTGTTGGCATCTGCTTTGCACCCCAGGAACCTGCATCTCCCTTGTCCCCATCCTGCACTCAGTGGGAGCCGCACAGGAGATCAGATCTGTGGGAGCCATTGGGAGACAAGCGGTCACTTGTAAACACAGAAGCTGAACTTCAGTGTTTACAAGTGACAGTGGTAAGCAGGGAGCCGAGGGCCTGAGCCAGAGGTGGTGGAACTGAGTTCCACCAAGTTCCAGCTGAAAAAAAGCCCTGTGTACACACATCAACTTCAACCATAAGTGTACACTAATCTCCCTTCTACTATAATAAACACTCTTCTCCCTTCCAATATAATGTACACTCCTCTGCCTTCCACCATGTTGCACACTCATCTACCTTCCACCATGGGTGCTCACTCTTTTCCCATCCTCCATGAGTGCACACTGCCCCTTCCACCACGGGTGTGTGATCATCCCCCATTTATCCTAATGCACACTCATCTCCCTTCCACCATGGGTGCTCACTCTTTTCCCATCCTCCATGAGTGCACACTGCCCCTTCCACCACGGGTGTGTGATCATCCCCCATCTATCCTAATGCACACTCATCTCCCTTCCACCATAATGTACGGTACATCCCCATTCTGCCATAATGTACACTTATCCCTGCCTAGATGTACACTCTTCTTCTTTGCCCCCTGAAGTTGTGCACTCATCTCTCTACTACTTTGGGTACTCATTTTCCTTCAATCATGGGTCCACACTCAACTCCTGTCCACCATGGGTGTACAGCCATTTCCCTTGTAACCTAATGTACACTCACCCCCCTTCTACTATAATGCACACTCATCTCCTTTCACCATGGATGTAAGCTTATCTCCCTTTCCATCATGTGTGTATACTCATCTCCCTTCCACTCTAATGTATGAGGTGTGACAAGTTAATTCCTGGAATGGACTGTAAAAAAAAAAATACAAAATGTTTGCTTCCCTATACACCAGCGGCTGTTGTCACCTTCAAAGTAGCCCCCCTGTGAGGCGACACATTATCCCAGCCGACTATGCCACTGCCGGAAACGTGCCTTGAATTTGTTTTCCGGAGCGCTGTGCAGTATCTCTTTCCCGCCATGCTAGATGTCCGGAATGTCATTAAATCTGTGTCTTTTTCAGGCATTTTTACATTTTGGAAACAGCCAAAAGTCGCAGAGTGCTAAGTCAGGGGAATAAGGTGGTTGGTTACATTTCGGAATGAATTTCTGGGCCAGGATTTCACCAAAACACTTAACACTTCATGTGCAAGAGAATTGTCGTGGTGGAGAATCCACTTGTCAGGCCAGTGTTCCCGTCTTTTCCTCCAAACACATTTCTGTAACCAATTCATTTTTTTACATTTGCATCTGTTCTTTGCTCTTTTAGTTGCCCACTTCTTGTGTCATTGTGGGCTTCTTCACACCCCTCCTTAAACCGCCTATGTCATTCAAAAACACTTTATTTCTTCATGGAACATTCACCGTAAGCCTGTTGTAAGAGAGCTAAAGTTTCACTCACACATTTGATAATTTTCACGCAAAAGTTGATGTTAATCTGCCGCTCCAGATTCCTGTCACTCATTTTCCACCAACAGAGCAAAACTCATATGTTATTTCTTCTACTACTCTGTAAAGACTGAGCCAAATGGTCTGCGACCCAGGAGAGTACAAGCTAGAACTTATCAGAACACCCTTAGGTACGAATGGCTGTGTGACTCATCACCATAGGGCGATGCCGTGGGGATTCTGGGAATAAAATTGTCACACCTCGTACACCTATTCCCCCTCTACTTTAATAAACACTCATGCACTTCTACCATGGGTGCTCACTCACCCTCTTCCTAGATGTACACTCATCTTCTTTGCACAATGAATGTACACTCACCACCCTTCCCCATTGGTGTTCACTCACCACCCTTCCACCATGGGTGTTGACTCACCACTCTTCCACCATCGGTGTTCACTCTCCACCCTTCCATCATCTGTGTTCACTCATCACCCTTCCACCATGGGTGTACACTCACCACCCTTCCACCATGGGTGTACACTCACCACCCTTCCACCATGGGTGTTCACTCATCACCCTTCCACCATGGGTGTACACTCACCACCCTTCCACCATGGGTGTACACTCACCACCCTTCCACCATGGGTGTTCACTCATCACCCTTCCACCATGTGTGCTCACTCATCACCCTTCCACCATGGATGTTCACTTAACACCCTTCCACCATAAGTACCCTTTAACCATGGGTGTTTACTCACTACACTTCCACCATGGGTGTTCACTCTTCACCCTTCCACCATGGGTGTACACTCACCACCCTTCCACCATGTGTGTTCACTCATCACCCTTCAACCATGGGTGTTCACTCACCACCCTTCCACCATGGGTGTTCACTCATCACCCTCCCACCATGGGTGTACACTCACCACCCTTCCACCATGGGTGTACACTCACCACCCTTCCACCATGTGTGTTCACTCACCACGCTTCCACCATGGGTGTTCACTCACCACCCTTCCACCATGGGTGTTCACTCATCACCCTTCAACCATGGGTGTTCACTCACCACCCTTCCACCATGGGTGTTCACTCACCACCCTTCCACCATGGGTGTTCACTCACCAACCTTCCACCATGGGTGTTCACTCATCACCCTTCCACCATGGGTGTACACTCACCACCCTTCCACCATGTGTGTTCACTCACCACGCTTCCACCATGGGTGTTCACTCACCACCCTTCCACCATAGGTGTTCACTCACCAACCTTCCACCATGGGTGTTCACTCATCACCCTTCCACCATGGGTGTACACTCACCACCCTTCCACCATGTGTGTTCACTCACCACGCTTCCACCATGGGTGTTCACTCACCACCCTTCCACCATGGGTGTTCACTCATCACCCTTCAACCATGGGTGTTCACTCACCACCCTTCCACCATGGTTGTTCACTCATCACCCTTCCACCATGTGTGCTCACTCATCACCCTTCCATTATGGGTGTTCACTCACCACCCTTCCACCATGTGTGCTCACTCATCACCCTTCCACCATGGATGTTCACTTAACACCCTTCCACCATAAGTACCCTTTCACCATGGGTGTTTACTAGGGATGAGCTTCGTGTTCGAGTCGAACCCATGTTCGACTCGAACATCGGCTGTTCGGTCGTTCGCCGAATTGCGAACGATATGGGCCGTTCGCGCCAAATTTGTGTGGCGCGTCACGGCCCATAATTCACTGCGGCATCGCAGTGCATTGCTGGCTGATGATTGGCCAAGCATGCACTATGACCCACATGCTTGGCCAATCACAGCGCCGTCAGTAGAGAGAGCTGTAATTGGCCAAAGCCAAGGAGGCTTTGGCCAATTATGGCTCAGGGGATTTAGTACACGCCCCACACTATATAAGGCCGCCTGCACGGCGGCCCTGTGTAGTGTGTGTTCCGGTGTGCTGAGAGATAGAGAGAGAGAGAGAGAGAGACAGAGAGACAGACAGTGTCATTTGATTTGAGTTAGATAGATTAGGCAGAACAGTCAGTCAGTTAGCTGCACTTACAGTGTATTGTGTATATATATATGCATCCCAGGTATTGCATATATATATATACACTGTATTCAGTTTAGCTAGATCCGTTCCTGTTATCTTCTATCTAGACTATTTACATTTAGTGCAGTGCGTCCTGCTCACAGTGTTCAGCTAGATCTGTTCCTGCTATTTACATTTAGTGCAGTGCGTCCTGCTCACAGTGTTCAGCTAGATCCGTTCCTGCTATTTACATTTAGTGCAGTGCGTCCTGCTCACAGTGTTCAGCTAGATCCGTTCCTGTTATCTTCTAGACTATTTACATTTAGTGCAGTGCGTCCTGCTCACAGTGTTCAGCTAGATCCGTTCCTGCTATTTACATTTAGTGCAGTGCGTCCTGCTCACAGTGTTCAGCTAGATCCGTTCCTGTTATTTACATTTAGTGCAGTGCGTCCTGCTCACAGTGTTCAGCTAGATCCGTTCCTGTTATCTTCTAGACTATTTACATTTAGTGCAGTGCGTCCTGCTCACAGTGTTCAGCTAGATCCGTTCCTGCTATTTACATTTAGTGCAGTGCGTCCTGCTCACAGTGTTCAGCTAGATCCGTTCCTGCTATTTACATTAAGTGCAGTGCGTCCTGCTCACAGTGTTCAGCTAGATCCGTTCCTGTTATCTTCTAGACTATTTACATTTAGTGCAGTGCGTCCTGCTCACAGTGTTCAGCTAGATCCGTTCCTGCTATTTACATTTAGTGCAGTCAGTGCGTCCTGCTCACAGTGTTCAGCTAGATCCGTTCCTGCTATTTACATTTAGTGCAGTCAGTGCGTCCTGCTCACAGTGTTCAGCTAGATCTGTTCCTGCTATTTACATTTAGTGCAGTCAGTGCGTCCTGCTCACAGTGTTCAGCTAGATCCGTTCCTGCTATTTACATTTAGTACAGTGCGTCCTGCTCACAGTGTTCAGCTAGATCCGTTCCTGTTATCTTCTAGACTATTTACATTTAGTGCAGTGCGTCCTGCTCACAGTGTTCAGCTAGATCCGTTCCTGCTATTTACATTTAGTGCAGTGCGTCCTGCTCACAGTGTTCAGCTAGATCCGTTCCTGCTATTTACATTTAGTGCAGTGCGTCCTGCTCACAGTGTTCAGCTAGATCCGTTCCTGTTATCTTCTAGACTATTTACATTTAGTGCAGTGCGTCCTGCTCACAGTGTTCAGCTAGATCCGTTCCTGTTATCTTCTAGACTATTTACATTTAGTGCAGTGCGTCCTGCTCACAGTGTTCAGCTAGATCCGTTCCTGTTATTTACATTTAGTGCAGTGCGTCCTGCTCACAGTGTTCAGCTAGATCCATTCCTGCTATTTACATTTAGTGCAGTGCGTCCTGCTCACAGTGTTCAGCTAGATCCGTTCCTGTTATCTTCTAGACTATTTACATTTAGTGCAGTGCGTCCTGCTCACAGTGTTCAGCTAGATTCGTTCCTGTTATCTTCTAGACTATTTACATTTAGTGCAGTGCGTCCTGCTCACAGTGTTCAGCTAGATCCGTTCCTGTTATCTTCCTACTGACAGGCAGGCTTGTCTGGTTACAGTATATAAAGCTACCTGAAGAAAATTACAGGTGTTCTATTTGATCCTATTAGTACCACGGTCAGGCAGCTAGACTATTTACATTTAGTACAGTGCGTCCTGCTCACAGTGTTCAGCTAGATCCGTTCCTGTTATCTTCCTACTGACAGGCAGGCTTGTCTGGTTACAGTATATAAAGCTACCTGAAGAAAATTACAGGTGTTCTATCCCAGCTTAGTGCAGCTACAGGCCATTAGTATGTCTGGAAGGCCAAGAAGGAGAGGCAGACAGTCACAAGCCAATAAGAGAGGGCAAGCAGGCTCTGTGTCTAGTGCTGGTCGTGGAGACGGTGCATCCTCATCAGCACGTGGCCATGGGACACGCTTGGCCTTTTTTTCGGCAGCTGGCCGTGTTGAGCCGCAACATGCGGAAGACTTGGTCGAGTGGATGACCAAGCCGTCCTCATCCTCCTCATCCTCTCTCACCCATGCCCAGGGTGCTTTGTCTGGCAAAGCAGCGGCCTCTTCCCTCAGCTCAATGTCATCAGTGACTCCTTCCCTAGCTCCACCATGTCCTCATGAGGATTCCCTCGAACTGTTTGACCACAGTGTTGGGTACATGCTCCAGGAGGATGCCCAGCGTTTGGAAGGCTCTGATGATGATACTGAGCTCGATGAAGGCAGTAACATGAGCACGGACAGAGGGGGTGCCCAAGAAGGACAGCAATCTGGCAGTCATGCTCCCCCTGCTGCAGCATACTGCCAGGTTTGCTCCAGTGATGAGGAGGGAGGGGATGATGAGGTCACTGACTCAACGTGGGTGCCTGATAGGAGAGAGGAGGAGGAGGAGGAGGAGGAGGAGGAGGCGGCACATCACCAACGAGGCAGGATGCCCTCCAGGGGCCAGCCTAAGGGCAGCACATTGACTGCATCACACCCCAAAGCTCCACATGTGCAGGGCGCTGCAGTCTCTGCGCGTTATTCAAAAAGTTCTTTGGTGTGGGCCTTTTTTGAGACGAGTGCATCAGATCGCACCGCTGCTATTTGCAACATATGTCTCAAGCGTATCTCGCGTGGCCAAAACATCTCCCGCTTGGGTACCACATGCTTGACCAGACATATGTTGACCTGCCATGCAGTTCGTTGGCAAGCGTATCTAAAAGACCCACACCAAAGAACAAAGAGGATCTCTCCTTGCTCCTCATCAGCTGAGATTTCCAACCCCACTAGACCTTCAGTCCTCTCTGAGACCTGCAGTGAGAGGAATGAAGGTGTAGAATTAGGTGTGTCACAGCCAAGTACTTGTGGGCAATCTGCTTTTGGTACACCGACGTCAGATTGTACCAGGCAAATTTCCCTGCCCCAGCTGCTGCACCGCCGAAAGAAGTTTGCTCCCAGCCATCCACATGCCCAGCGGTTGAATGCTAGCTTGGCAAAATTGCTAGCACTTCAACTGCTGCCTTTTCAGTTGGTAGACTCTGCCCCCTTCCGTGAGTTTGTGGAATGTGCGGTTCCTCAGTGGCAGGTACCCAAACGCCACTTTTTCTCACGGAAGGCGATTCCGGCTCTCTACCGGCATGTGGAAGGCAATGTCCATGCCTCGCTGGACAGGGCGGTCAGCGGTAAGGTGCATATTACCGCTGACTCATGGTCCAGCAGGCATGGACAGGGACGTTACCTAAGTTTCACGGCGCATTGGGTGACTCTGCTGGCAGCTGGAAAGGATGCAGGACAAGGTGCAGTAGTGTTGGAGGTTGTTCCGCCACCACGCCTCCAAAATGCTGATTGTGACACACCTCTCTCCTCCACCCCCTCCTCTTCTTCTTCCTCCATGGCCTCTTCCTCGGAACCAGCGGTGCTCCGTAGGCGTTCAAGGGGCTACGCAAGTACGCAGGCCAAAAGATGCCATGCGGTGCTTGAGCTGGTGTGCTTGGGGGACAGGAGCCACACTGGGGCAGAGGTTCTGTCAGCTCTGCAGGGGCAGGTTCAGAGGTGGTTGACGCCACGCCAACTTAAGGCAGGAATGGTGGTTTGCGACAATGGCACCAACCTCCTCTCTGCCCTCCGACAGGGACAAATGACCCATGTGCCCTGTTTGGCTCACGTCCTTAACTTGGTGGTGCAGCGGTTCTTGGGCAGGTACCCGGGCTTACAGGATGTCCTGAGGCAGGCCAGGAAAGTCTGTGTGCATTTCCGCCGGTCATATAATGCCAGTGCTCGGCTGACGGACCTCCAAAAGGAGTTTAACCTGCCCAAGAACCGCCTAATCTGTGACATGCCCACCAGGTGGAACTCAACGTTGGCCATGCTGCAGCGGCTGCACACGCAGCAGAGGGCCATCAATGAGTACCTGTGCGACTATGGCACCAGGACAGGGTCAGGGGAGCTTGGTTTTTTTTCCCCACGCCAGTGGGCCATGATCAGGGATGCATGCACTGTCCTGTCACCATTCGAGGAGGCCACGAGGATGGTGAGCACTGACAGTGCATGCATCAGTGACACTGTCCCCCTTGTCCACCTGTTGGAGCACACGCTGCGTGGAATAATGGACAGGGCACTTGAGGCAGAACAGAGGCAGGAAGAGGAGGACTTCCTTAGCTCTCAAGGCCCCCTTTATCCAGACAGTGTTCCTGCGTGCCCGCCGATCACACAGGAAGAGGACGAGGAGGAGGAGGAGGAGGAGGAAGATTGTGTCAGTATGGAGGTGGAGCCTGGCACTCAGCATCAGCAGCAGTCTTTAAGGGATCAGTCCCAAGGAACACATGGACTTGTACGTGGCTGGGAGGAGGTGGCTGCGGACGTTGTTGTCCTTAGTGACCCAGAGGACTCCGGACCGAATGCCTCAGCAAACCTACGCTGCATGGCCTCCCTGATCCTGCAAAGCCTGCGTAAGGATCCTCGTATTCGTGGTATCAAGGAGAAGGACCAATACTGGCTGGCAACCCTCCTTGATCCACGTTACAAGGGTAAGGTTGCGGACCTTATCTTGCCATCGCAGAGGGAGCAGAGGATGAAACATCTTCGGGAGGCCTTGCAGAAAGGTCTGTGAAACGCATTTCCAGAGACTGGGAGGTTACAAACTCCTGTTTCTGGACAACGTGTTGCTGAGGCTTCGGTCAGTCAAAGAAGGAGCGGTGGAGAAGGTGGCCGTCTGACCGATGCGTTCAGACAATTTTTTGGTCCGCAGCCCCAAGGTATGATCGGTTCCAGCAACCATCGCCAGCGTCTGTTTTACATGGTGCAGGAATACCTAGGGGCAAGATCAGACTTGGACACCTTTCCCACCGAAAATCCTCTGGGTTACTGGGTCTTGAGGATGGATCACTGGCCAGAGCTTGCACAGTATGCAATTGAGCTACTGGCCTGTCCTGCATCCAGCGTTCTTTCGGAACGCACATTCAGTGCTGCTGGAGGCGTGGTAACCGATCACAGGGTGCGTCTGTCCACCGACTCGGTCGATCGGCTGACCTTCATAAAAATTAATCAGTCTTGGATCACCACCAGCTACCAAGCACCTGATGCTGATGTAACCGAATAATTTTTTTTGAAATCTCAGATCCCTTCAAAGACTGCCTATGCTGATGCTGAGTGACTATCCCTGAGTAATTATCCTCTTCCTCCTCAATCATCACGCTGATAGCTTGTAAGAACATTTTTGGTTCTGGGCGCCACCACCAGTGCCTAAGGCACAATTTTTCAGCCCCTGTTTAACAGGGGCGTGTAATTACAATTTTTGATGTAATACTTTGCAGCAGGGCTCGTTCCTGCATTCCAACTAGAGTGTCTGTGAGGGGTTGCAGTGTTGTGGCACCAGCACCAGTGCCTAAGGCCCAATTTTTCTGCCCCTGTCTAACAGGGGCGTGTAATTACAATTTTTGATGCAATACTTTGCAGCAGGGCTCGTTCCTGCGTTCCAACTAGAGTGTCTGTGAGGGGTTGCAGTGTTGTGGCACCAGCACCAGTGCCTAAGGCCCAATTTTTCTGCCCCTGTCTAACAGGGGCGTGTAATTACAATTTTTGATGCAATACTTTGCAGCAGGGCTCGTTCCTGCGTTCCAACTAGAGTGTCTGTGAGGGGTTGCAGTGTTGTGGCACCAGCACCAGTGCCTAAGGCCTAATTTTTCAGCTCCTGTTCAATAGGGGCATGTAATTACAATTCTTGATCTAATATTTCACAGCAGGGCCCTGTGAGGGCTTACAGTGTTGTGGCCACAGCAACACCTAAGGCCCAAATTTCTGCTGAGTATATAGGGCAGGACCCTACTTTCAAACATCTAACTTACAAACGACTCCTACTTGCAAACGGAAGGAGACAACAGGAAGTGAGATGAAATCTACCCCTAGGAAGGGAAATTCTCTCCTGTAAGAGTTAATATGGGAAAACAATTTCTCCTTTCCACTGATGCTTTCCAATCCTTGTTCCACAAAAAAACCTAAATTTTCAAAAAACATTTTTCATTGGGATAAAAAAGTGAGGTGAAATCTTCTGAAGAGGAGGAAAGACGCAAAACAAATGTCACAGGGGTGATAACCCTTCCCTATGTTTTCCAAAAAGCTTAGAAAAGATTTTTTGGCTGGAGCTAAACACGTTAAAAATGTTCAAAATTACAAACAGATTCTACTTAACAACAAACCTACAGTCCCTGTCTTGTTTGCACCGCCTGTATACTGCTGTTTAGAGTATATAGGGCCTGGTGGCCCCACACCTTTCCTTATTTTAATTTGGGTGCGGGGTTCCCCTTAATATCCATACAAGACCCAAAGGGCCTGGTAATGGACTGGGGGGTACCCATGCCGTTTGTCTCACTGATTTTCATCCATATTGCCATGACCCGACATGACATTAAACCCGCAAGCAGTTTTAAATGAGATTTTTTCCTTTAAAAATGACATTTGGTGCAGGGACTGTTCTAAACATGGGAAACACGCGTCACTTTACAGGCATACTATAGACACCCCCCAGGTACGATATTTAAAGGAATATTTCACTTTTTTTTTTTTACTTTAAGCATCATTAAAATCACTGCTCCCGAAAAAACTGACGTTTTTAAAAGTTTTTTTTGCATTGATACATGTCCCCTGGGGTAGGACCCGGGTCCCCAAACCCTTTTTAGGACAATACCATGCAAATTAGCCTTTAAAATGAGCACTTTTGATTTCGAACGTTCGAGTCCCATAGACGTCAATGTGGTTCTAACGTTCGTGCGAACTTGCGGTCCGTTCGCGGGTTCTGGTGCGAACCGAACCGGGGGGTGTTCGGCTCATCCCTAGTGTTTACTCACTACACTTCCACCATGGGTGTTCACTCACCCCCCTTTCACCATGGGTATACGCTCACTACCCTTTCTAGGTGTACACTTTTCTACTTTGCGCAATGGGTGTACATTTATCTCCCTTCCATGGCATACACTCATCACCCTTCCACCATGGGTGTATACCCATCTCCCTTCCTCCAGGGGTGTATGGTCACAGTAGGAACTGACAGGAGGAACCACAATGCCCAGCAGAGGACACACTGTTTGACACACCTGGAATTGATGGATAACTGTGGCACTTGGAGCTCTGCACGAGGATGAAGAATACACTCACCATGATGGACATATAATTAGACCACTTATCATTTTACAGGAGGCTGCTGGTGTAAAGAGCAATTTAAAGCAAATTATTATATTACAAAGTGTAGCACAGATTCCTGGCTGCGCTGTCTGTCAGGAGACCCGGGATCACAAGACTGGCTCAAAAGAATTGGAGATTCCTTGTTGGTGAAAAAAGTCCTTTATTTGAAGTATATTTAGATCTAATCTTGGAGATATCTTGGATCTCGGAGCGTGGGGGGTATATTACAAAAGCAATGAGTTGGAGAGAAATGAATGCTGAATTTGGGTCTTTGTTGTAGAAGAGGAAGTTCTCTCTCAGTTCCTGTAGATCTGTTCCAGGCCTGACACAGACTTCATTGTAGATGCTTCTTTTGGTCAGGAAAGAGGAAGCTGGGAGCGGACCTCTAACACTGTTATCACAATGGATATTTAATGTCAGCAAACCTATTGGGACACTTTCTGTGGTTGCATTAAACCTCACAAAGAGTTGTAATTAGTGAAAATTTCCTGCATCTGGTAAAGTTTCCCATCCATCGTACTCCAATGTACAGAAGAGAAAACACTGAATATGACTTACACCAGATATGGGAAATGTAGGATATGGGACCATTCTGATGGACTGGTGGAGGGGTAATACATTCTTATGCCGCGTACACACGGTCGTACTTTTCGTCTACAAAAGTCAGACAGCCTGTCCGACAGACTTCCGGCAGACTTTCGGTGGACTTGCGGCGGACTTGCGGCCTACTTTCTAACGAACGGACTTGCCTACACACGACCACACAAAAGTCGGTCGGATTCGTACGTGATGACGTACACCGGACTAAAATAAGGAAGTTCATAGCCAGTAGCCAATAGGTGCCCTAGCGTGGCTTTTTGTCCATCGGACTAGCACACAGACGAGCGGATTTCGGGGTCCGTCGTAGTTACGAAGTAAAGTTTTAAAGCATGTTTCAAATCTAAAGTACGTCGGATTTGAGGCTAAAAAAGTACGTTGAAAGTCCGGAGAAGCCCACACACGATCGGATTACCAGCCAGCTTTAGTCCGTCAGCGTCCGTTGGACTTTTGTAGACGAAAAGTACGACCGTGTGTACGCGGCATTACTGTGGATGGGAGGTTATGGGTTGTTAACTTGACTTCAACAACTTCAGGAACAGCTTCCTATCCACAGTCCCTATATACAGTCTCTATATACAGCCTCCTCTTTTTCAGCCACTTGCACACACTTGGTTTCTGCTGGCTTACTTCTTTATGGGAGCTGACAAGGCCTGATTGTCAGCTCAGCAACAGCCCATCACAGGTAGGATCTCGCAGTCCCTTAACAGCAGCACACTGGAGTGACACAGCTTAAGCTTTCTCCTTCATTTCCTTTCTGTGGTCACTGAGTCCAGCACCACATCTTCGGGCAATGGCAACCCTCTTGGCTGCATCTGCCACTTTACACCAGGCCACCCGACTGACATCTCCCAGGGAAGGGATGAAGACTTGGCACAACGCAGTCTTCAGGAAGAACTTTCTACATGTGGCAGTCTCCCCCCTTGTAAATCCCCATTAGCGCTGCTCTACTCACACTTGGTCCCGCGCCTCCAGGAAGGGCTTCCTCCGTGTGTTGTGGCAGGATCCTTCCAGTACCCAAGCCTCAGCCCAAGGTCACGCCCCCAGACTAAGGGGTACCTTTAAAAGCCATCTCTCTCTGACTCTTTTTCCTTCAATCTATGATCATTAGTACTCACAGGACTGGGATCTCTGTAGTCACCTCCTCCCTATGTACACCTCTTCTGGGATCCTCCAGGGAAGCAGCCTCACTCAGGGAACCCTTGGCCTTTTGTAATTTGCCCTAGCCCCCACCTCCATAAGCGACAGAAATTCTACAGCTGGCTGTTCCTGAGTGCAGGTTTACTTTTCCTCAGCCTTCTGCCTTGTTCAGGACCTTCATGTGCTGGTTACATCTTTGCTGGTGTGGGGTGTTTAGCTCCCATGCCTCAAAAGACAGTGTGCTCCTCCCTACCTGACTTATATATGGGTGCTGACTGACCCCTGACATCACTGCAGGAGAGCTCTACCTAAAAGTGCCTAGCACCTGATGACACTATCTGCTTTAATCAGACACTATTCTACTGCAGAGCCACCTAGTGGCAAAATAACTAACTGCACCTTCCTACAAGTGCATGGGGTGTCGACCTTTTAAAATGAAGCCTTATGCCGCGTACACACGGTCCTACTCTTCGTCTACAAAAGTCCAACGGACGCTGATGGACTAAAGCTGGCTGGTAATCCGATCGTGTGTGGGCTTCTCCGGACTTTCAACTGACTTTTTTAGCCTCAAATCCGACGTACTTTAGATTTGAAACATGCTTTAAAACTTTACTTCGTAACTACGACGGACCCCGAAATCCGCTCGTCTGTGTGCTAGTCCGACGGACAAAAAGCCACGCTAGGGCACCTATTGGCTACTGGCTATGAACTTCCTTATTTTAGTCCGGTGTACGTCATCACGTACGAATCCGTTAGACTTTTGTGTGGTCGTGTGTAGGCAAGTCCGTTCGTTAGAAAGTAGGCCGCAAGTCCGCCGCAAGTCCACCGAAAGTCTGCCGGAAGTCTGTCGGACAGGCTGTCCGACTTTTGTAGACGAAAAGTACGACCGTGTGTACGCGGCATAAGTCAGGAGTGCACATGTCAGGCTGGTTATGGAGGTGCTCCAGGCAGATCCTGCAAGGCGTTGTCAAATTTCTATTGGGGGAAATGCAACACAATAATAAAAAAGAAATTAGACTTAGACTAATGCCGCCTACACACGGTCAGACTTTTCAGCTACAAAAGTTCAACAGCCCGTCCGACAGACTTTCGACAGACTTTCAACGGACTTTTGGCGGACTTGCGGCGGACTTTCTAACGAACTGACTTAACTACACACGATCACACAAAAGTCCGACGGATTCGTACTTGATGACGTACACCGGACTAAAATAAGGAAGTTGATAGCCAGTAGCCAATAGCTGCCCTAGCGTCGGTTTTTGTCCGTCGGACTAGCATACAGACGAGCGGATTTCTGGGTCCGGCGGAGTTACGACGTAAAGATTTGAAGCAAGTTCCAAATCTAAAGTCCGTCAGATTTGCGACTGGAAAAGTCCGCTAAAGGTCCGGTGGAGCCCACACACGATCGGATTGTCCGCCGGATTTGGTCCGTCGGAGTCCGTCGGACCAGTCCAGTCGTAAAGTCCGAATGTGTGTACGCGGCATTAGAGTTCAACAACACTTTAACTTCACCTAACAAGGGTTAGCAACTGGGATGTGTGCACAGTGTGAGCCATAAAGAGATTACAGACAGGAGATTGTTTTTGGAAGTGGATTGCTGGCCTTTCAGGTAGCTGGACTAGTTGGCATGAGTCATGGTGCAGTACCTACCAAATTCTAAGCCTAACAATGTAGGGTAGGGTCACAGAGGTGCCTAGTGTATTTCCTCAAATTGGCCAGTAGATATCACCATAGTTAAGGGGGGAACCCTGTAGTGAAGAGTAGTCAGTGTAGTTGTTAGTAGACAGTAGAGGTCCCCAGAGTACTAAGTGGGGCGTACCATAGATAGCGAGGAAGTGCCAGCCCTGCTAGGGTTCCCATCTTTTCTTGAAGCCAAACCCAAACACTTTAGTGGTGAGCTGTATTTATTTTTTTTTAAAGGGGAACGCTGTGGACTCTGATGTAAAGGGGAACTCTGAAGTAAGGGTGTTTGTGCTCAAGAAAGCCTCCACTTACATCAGAGTTTGCTAAGCACCCTTTACATCTCAGTCCCCCTTACCTTAGTGTATTCACTCGCTTGAAGGCAGGAGAGAGGAGGGAGGGAAGGGGGAGATTTTAGTCACAGACAGTGGAAGGGGAGTTCACTCACACGAGGATAGAGGCTCAGGCATCGGTAGCTTTTATCCACCATGTACCTTTGAGCTTCAAATTTTCCACTCAGACATCCTATTTCTGAAGCACAGCATGCTGGGGATTGGAGTGTGAGTGGGCAGATGCAGTGATAGGGGTGGGAGGAGGAGCAGGTTGAGCCTTCTCTTCTCTCCTGTCTGTGAGGGGGGAAAGGAACTGTGCTGGCTCTGGGCAGTGTTAGAGAGAGTGTCACAGACACTTGGCTTAGACAACTGTAGCCAGCCCTCTGGATGGTTGGCAACCCTGGTGATTAGGGCATGCCCAGGCACAGACCTGTCCTATGTGTATGCCTATGCACTTGGCTGATATTGTACTCGGGTGGCAACCCTAATCTTGGGTAAGAGGGCCCTGTAACAATAGTCTCTCAGAAGTGCCCCTGAGAGGTTGGTCATTGAAACCATTGCAAAGGCCAAGACATTGCATATGTAATCTTTGAGGCTCTATCTTCTAGGAGCTTCCCCTTAGGTGGGAAGCAAGGAAGGAAGGAAAGATGCGGGACTAATGGGGCTACTCACATCCCTTGAGATGTAGGATTTTGCCAAAAACCTCTAGAGGTATAGGATGCTCCTCAACTCGGCTTTCTGCTCTACTGTTCTCTGTTTGCAACTCAGGAAATGTTCCATCACCATTGGGATTACTGGAAGGGAGCAGATATGTAAATCAATTGCATTTCAGTAAAGCATTAAAATGCTTTCATTATCCGGACTCTTCCTTCTCCTAACCTCAAGATAAGAACGTCTTCTGGAAAGGAACAGGTGTTAGGTGCAGTTGCTATTGGGGTGCAAGGCCCAAGGAAGATATGGAACTGCCTAGTACAGAGGTCTTAAATTAAAATGCCCGGTCAGAAAAATGTCCTTCCGGCAGAGGTCCAAATCTTGTTAATGCTACAACACATCACGATCCAGCCGTACATCATCGTCTTCAGCGTACCTTTCACATCTTAGTCCCCTTTACATCACAGTCCACTCTTTAAAGTAATCCCACAGTGTCCTCAGTTCCCCTTTACATCACTGCCCCCCTTTTACATTGCAGTGCCCCTTAACATAACACAGTGCCCCTTAACATAACACAGAGACCCTTTAGTGCAAGACTCCCCTGCATAGTCCTACAGTACCTTTGGCAGGGCAGAGGCACTAATCATTCCTGGGGTGTCCTCTCCTGGGCCTTCCACCCAGCCACTGATGTCATCCTCACTGCGGGTGGGGCGGGAGGAGCTGAAGATCGGGACAGAGAGTGGGAGTTTTTGTCATATTAACGAACTGGGTAATCACCCCCTTGTTAACCTAATAATATGGGCAGCTCCTGCGCCTCGGTCCCAAACTGCAGCTTCTCCAGCCCTGCCTGCTGTGAGGATGCCATGGGTGGCCAGGCAGGATGCCCGGGAGTGGACACCCAGCCATGGCAGTGGCATGGCCATGGTCCAGACAAGACTGTCAGCAGGTCCAGTTCCGGACCGTGGACCGCCATTTAGTGACCACTGGCCTAGTAGGTGGTGTTGGTTAGGCCAGGCCAGGGGCCTCCTCCTGAGAGTGCTTCTGTGTTGGTGCTCAGGGGAGAATTCTGTGCCCATGGTGCCTCAGGGAGCTGAAGAGGAACAACCTATGCTGGGAAGGAACGGGTTAAAGTGTATATGTATCTTCATGCCTGACACATGGAGGACATGGAGCCCAGCATAGTTTGCTACTCAGCATGTCACCAATTACACAACACTGATAGAAAATGGAATCCAATTTTCAACACCGATGATGCAAAAAATGTAAGAAACTAAACCTGAAATGTAAAAACCTGCCTGCCGGATAGATATGTATGGTGGAAGGGACTCTGTATGTCTCCTCTGCAATGAAGACTTTCACCCAGTCTGCTCATCTTGGATGGCACAAAATATAACCCACATTGGGAGTACATAAATACACCTCACTTGCCATTACCTGGCTGCCTCTTGTCATTGTGGGAGGTGGATGGTTCCCTCTGGGGGGGCTCCAAACCATCAGTGTTCTCATACATGACGTCCTGGCTCTCCATCTGCTCCTCAGGGGTGGTACCTGTTATTATTTGTATTATTACTTTTTTTAGGTGGCATGCCTTGAACAGCTTCGTACATAAGCAATATATAACACATCACTGAAAAAAAATGTAGCAATTCCAAAGTAACACAGACTGATAGAGATGAGGAATCCCCTTACATGGGCTTCCATTATGGAGGGTACAAAAAGAAAAGGATAAAGGTGCTCAAAACAGACAATATCTGACCAGGGACTCCAATCAGTCGGTTTTTGTTCTGGCGTTTTTCTGGCATTTTTTTTACAGCTGCTAGTGTGGATGGAACTTTAAAGCGGAGTTCCACCCAAAAATGGAACTTCCGCTTTAAGTAACGGTGACCCCCTGACAAACCACATTTGGGGGAGCAGATACCTTCTTTTTACAGGCACCCAGCTCCCACTTCCTCCCCTGGCACTGTGGCGCCGGAAGGAAGATCACCTCTCCCCCACTCCCTGCAATCTTCTGGGACACGTCACAGGTCCCAGAAGATTGCCCGGCCATTCACAGCGTGCAGCGCGGCTCGCACATGCGCAGTGCATGCCCACAGTTAGATTTCTGGCGCCGCAGAGAGGGAGAGGAGCGGGGCTTCCTGCCCCCGCATCTCTGGACCGAGGGACAGGTGAGTGTCCGATTATTAAAAGTCAGCAGCTACACTTTGTGTAGCTGCTGACTAGGGATGAGCTTCGTGTTCAAGTCGAACCCATGTTCGACTCGAACATCGGCTGTTCGGTCGTTCGCCGAATTGCGAACGATATGGGCCGTTCGCGCCAAATTTGTGTGGCGCGTCACGGCCCATAATTCACTGCGGCATCGCAGTGCATTGCTTGCTGATGATTGGCCAAGCATGCACTATGACCCGCATGCTTGGCCAATCACAGCGCCGCCTGAACAGAGAGCCGTAATTGGCCAAAGCCAAGGAGGCTTTGGCCAATTATGGCTCAGGGAATTTAGTACACGCCCCACACTATATAAGGCCGCCTGCACGGCGGCCCTGTGTAGTGTGTGTTCCGGCGTTGAAAGAGATAGACAGAGAGACAGTGTCATTTGATTTGAGTTAGATAGATTAGGCAGAACAGTCAGTCAGTTAGCTGCACTTACAGTGTATTGTGTATATATATGCATCCCAGGTGTTGCATATATATATATACACTGTATTCAGTTTAGCTAGATCCGTTCCTGTTATCTTCTAGACTATTTACATTTAGTGCAGTGCGTCCTGCTCACAGTGTTCAGCTAGATCCGTTCCTGTTAAATTCTAGACTATTTACATTTAGTGCAGTGCGTCCTGCTCACAGTGTTCAGCTAGATCCGTTCCTGTTATCTTCTAGACTATTTACATTTAGTGCAGTGCGTCCTGCTCACAGTGTTCAGCTAGATCCGTTCCTGTTAAATTCTAGACTATTTACATTTAGTGCAGTGCGTCCTGCTCACAGTGTTCAGCTAGATCCGTTCCTGTTAAATTCTAGACTATTTACATTTAGTGCAGTGCGTCCTGCTCACAGTGTTCAGCTAGATCCGTTCCTGTTATCTTCCTACTGACAGGCAGGCTTGTCTTGTTACAGTATTAACAGCTACCTAAAGAAAATTACTGGTGTTCTTTTGATCCTATTAGTACCACGGTCAGGCAGCTAGACTATTTACATTTAGTGCAGTGCGTCCTGCTCACAGTGTTCAGCTAGATCCGTTCCTGTTATCTTCCTACTGACAGGCAGGCTTGTCTTGTTACAGTATATAAAGCTACCTGAAGAAAATTACTGGTGTTCTTTTGATCCTATTAGTACCACGGTCAGGCAGCTAGACTATTTACATTTAGTAAAGTGCGTCCTGCTCACAGTGTTCAGCTAGATCCGTTCCTGTTATCTTCCTACTGACAGGCAGGCTTGTCTTGTTACAGTATATAAAGCTACCTGAAGAAAATTACTGGTGTTCTTTTGATCCTATTAGTACCACGGTCAGGCAGCTAGACTATTTACATTTAGTGCAGTGCGTCCTGCTCACAGTGTTCAGCTAAACCTACAAATTAGTGGGGTGCGTCCACCTCACAGTGTTCAGCTAAAGCTACCTGTAGAAGGTTGGTGGTGTTCTCATACTACAGGCAGGCAGTTGATTTTGCTAGCTGCAGTATATATATATATATATATATATATATCCCAGCTTAGTGCAGCTACAGGCCATTAGTATGTCTGGAAGGCCAAGAAGGAGAGGCAGACAGTCACAAGCCAATAAGAGAGGGCAAGCAGGCTCTGTGTCTAGTGCTGGTCGTGGAGACGGTGCATCCTCATCAGCACGTGGCCATGGGACACGCTTGGCCTTTTTTTCGGCAGCTGGCCGTGTTGAGCCGCAACATGCGGAAGACTTGGTCGAGTGGATGACCAAGCCGTCCTCATCCTCCTCATCCTCTCTCACCCATGCCCAGGGTGCTTTGTCTGGCAAAGCAGCGGCCTCTTCCCTCGGCTCAATGTCATCAGTGACTCCTTCCCTAGCTCCACCATGTCCTCCTGAGGAGTCCCTCGAACTGTTTGACCACAGTGTTGGGTACATGCTCCAGGAGGATGCCCAGCGTTTGGAAGGCTCTGATGATGATACTGAGCTCGATGAAGTCAGTAACATGAGCACGGACAGAGGGGGTGCCCAAGAAGGACAGCAATCTGGCAGTCATGCTCCCCCTGCTGCAGCATACTGCCAGGTTTGCGCCAGTGATGAGGAGGGAGGGGATGATGAGGTCACTGACTCAACGTGGGTGCCTGATAGGAGAGAGGAGGAGGAGGAGGAGGCGGCACATCACCAACGAGGCAGGATGCTGTCCAGGGGCCAGCCTAAGGGCAGCACATTGACTGCATCACATGTGCAGGGCGCTGCAGTCTCTGCGCGTTATTCAAAAAGTTCTTTGGTGTGGGCCTTTTTTGAGACGAGTGCATCAGATCGCACCGCTGCTATTTGCAACATATGTCTCAAGCGTATCTCACGTGGCCAAAACATCTCCCGCTTGGGTACCACATGCTTGACCAGACATATGTTGACCTGCCATGCAGTTCGTTGGCAAGCGCATCTAAAAGACCCACACCAAAGAACAAAGAGGACCTCTCCTTGCTCCTCATCAGCTGAGATTTCCAACCCCACTAGACCTTCAGTCCTCTCTGAGACCTGCACTGAGAGGAATGAAGGTGTAGAATTAGGTGTGTCACAGCCAAGTACTTGTGGGCAATCTGCTTTTGGTACACCGACGTCAGATTGTACCAGGCAAATTTCCCTGCCCCAGCTGCTGCACCGACGAAAGAAGTTTGCTCCCAGCCATCCACATGCCCAGCGGTTGAATGCTAGCTTGGCAAAATTGCTGGCACTTCAACTGCTGCCTTTTCAGTTGGTAGACTCTGCCCCCTTCCGTGAGTTTGTGGAATGTGCGGTTCCTCAGTGGCAGGTACCCAAATGCCACTTTTTCTCACGGAAGGCGATTCCGGCTCTCTACCGGCATGTGGAAGGCAATGTCCATGCCTCGCTGGACAGGGCGGTCAGCGGTAAGGTGCATATTACCGCTGACTCATGGTCCAGCAGGCATGGACAGGGACGTTACCTAAGTTTCACGGCGCATTGGGTGACTCTGCTGGCAGCTGGGAAGGATGCAGGACAAGGTGCAGTAGTGTTGGAGGTTGTTCCGCCACCACGCCTCCAAAATGCTAATGATTGTGACACACCTCTCTCCTCCACCCCCTCCTCTTCTTCTTCTTCCATGGCCTCTTCCTCGGAACCAGCGGTGCTCCGTAGTCATTCAAGGGGCTACGCAAGTACGCAGGCCAAAAGATGCCATGCGGTGCTTGAGCTGGTGTGCTTGGGGGACAAGAGCCACACTGGGGCAGAGGTTCTGTCAGCTCTGCAGGGGCAGGTTCAGAGGTGGTTGACGCCACGCCAACTTAAGGCAGGAATGGTGGTTTGCGACAATGGCACCAACCTCCTCTCTGCCCTCCGACAGGGACAAATGACCCATGTGCCCTGTTTGGCTCACGTCCTTAACTTGGTGGTGCAGCGGTTCTTGGGCAGGTACCCGGGCTTACAGGATGTCCTGAGGCAGGCCAGGAAAGTCTGTGTGCATTTCCGCCGGTCATATAATGCCAGTGCTCGGCTGACGGACCTCCAAAAGGAGTTTAACCTGCCCAAGAACCGCCTAATCTGTGACATGCCCACCAGGTGGAACTCAACGTTGGCCATGCTGCAGCGGCTGCACACGCAGCAGAGGGCCATCAATGAGTACCTGTGCGACTATGGCACCAGGACAGGGTCAGGGGAGCTTGGTTTTTTTTCCCCACGCCAGTGGGCCATGATCAGGGATGCATGCACTGTCCTGTCACCATTTGAGGAGGCCACGAGGATGGTGAGCAGTGACAGTGCATGCATCAGTGACACTGTCCCCCTTGTCCACCTGTTGGAGCACACTCTGCGTGGAATAATGGACAGGGCACTTGAGGCAGAACAGAGGCAGGAAGAGGAGGACTTCCTTAGTTCACAAGGCCCCCTTTATCCAGACAGTGTTCCTGCGTGCCCGCCGATCACACAGGAAGAGGACGAGGAGGAGGAGGAGGAGGAGGAAGATTGTGTCAGTATGGAGGTGGAGCCTGGCACTCAGCATCAGCAGCAGTCTTTAAGGGACCAGTCCCAAGAAACACATGGACTTGTACGTGGCTGGGAGGAGGTGGCTGCGGACCATGTCATCCTTAGTGACCCAGAGGACTCCGGACCGAATGCCTCAGCAAACCTACGCTGCATGGCCTCCCTGATCCTGCAAAGCCTGCGTAAGGATCCTCGTATTCGTGGTATCAAGGAGAAGGACCAATACTGGCTGGCAACCCTCCTTGATCCACGTTACAAGGGTAAGGTTGCGGACCTTATCTTGCCATCGCAGAGGGAGCAGAGGATGAAACATCTTCGGGAGGCCTTGCAGAAAGGTCTGTGCAACGCGTTCCCAGAGACTGGGAGGTTACAAACTCCTGTTTCTGGACAACGTGTTGCTGAGGCTTCGGTCAGTCAAAGAAGGAGCGGTGGAGAAGGTGGCCGTCTGACCGATGCGTTCAGACAATTTTTTGGTCCGCAGCCCCAAGATATGATCGGTTCCAGCAACTATCGCCAGTGTCTGTTTTACATGGTGCAGGAATACCTAGGGGCAAGATCAGACTTGGACACCTTTCCCACCGAAAATCCTCTGGGTTACTGGGTCTTGAGGATGGATCACTGGCCAGAGCTTGCACAGTATGCAATTGAGCTACTGGCCTGTCCTGCATCCAGCGTTCTTTCGGAACGCACATTCAGTGCTGCTGGAGGCGTGGTAACCGATCACAGGGTGCGTCTATCCACCGACTCGGTCGATCGACTGACCTTCATAAAAATGAATTAGTCTTGGATCACCACCAGCTACCAAGCACCTGATGCTGATGTAACCGAATAATTTTTTTTGAAATCTCAGATCCCTTTAAAGACTGCCTATGCTGATGCTGAGTGACTATCCCTGAGTAATTATCCTCTTCCTCCTCAATCATCACGCTGATAGCTTGTAAGAACATTTTTGGTTCTGGGCACCACCACCAGTGCCTAAGGCACAATTTTTCAGCCCCTGTTTAACAGGGGCTTGTAATTACAATTTTTGATGTAATACTTTGCAGCAGGGCTCGTTCCTGCATTCCAACTAGAGTGTCTGTGAGGGGTTGCAGTGTTGTGGCACCAGCACCAGTGCCCAAGGCCCAATTTTTCTTCTCCTGTCTAACAGGGGCGTGTAATTACAATTTTTGATGCAATACTTTGCAGCAGGGCTCGTTCCTGCATTCCAACTAGAGTGTCTGTGAGGGGTTGCAGTGTTGTGGCACCAGCACCAGTGCCCAAGGCCCAATTTTTCTTCTCCTGTCTAACAGGGGCGTGTAATTACAATTTTTGATGCAATACTTTGCAGCAGGGCTCGTTCCTGCATTCCAACTAGAGTGTCTGTGAGGGGTTGCAGTGTTGTGGCACCAGCACCAGTGCCCAAGGCCCAATTTTTCTTCTCCTGTCTAACAGGGGCGTGTAATTACAATTTTTGATGCAATACTTTGCAGCAGGGCTCGTTCCCGCGTTCCAACTAGAGTGTCTGTGAGGGGTTGCAGTGTTGTGGCACCAGCACCAGTGCCTAAGGCCCAATTTTTCTGCCCCTGTCTAACAGGGGCGTGTAATTACAATTTTTGATGCAATACTTTGCAGCAGGGCTCGTTCCTGCATTCCAACTAGAGTGTCTGTGAGGGGTTGCAGTGTTGTGGCACCAGCACCAGTGCCCAAGGCCCAATTTTTCTGCTCCTGTCTAACAGGGGCGTGTAATTACAATTTTTGATGCAATACTTTGCAGCAGGGCTCGTTCCTGCGTTCCAACTAGAGTGTCTGTAAGGGGTTGCAGTGTTGTGGCACCAGCACCAGTGCCTAAGGCCTAATTTTTCAGCTCCTGTTCAACAGGGGCATGTAATTACAATTCTTGATCTAATATTTCACAGCAGGGCCCTGTGAGGGCTTACAGTGTTGTGGCCACAGCAACACCTAAGGCCCAAATTTCTGCTGAGTATATAGGGCAGGACCCTACTTTCAAACATCTAACTTACAAACGACTCCTACTTGCAAACGGAAGGAGACAACAGGAAGTGAGATGAAATCTACCCCTAGGAAGGGAAATTCTCTCCTGTAAGAGTTAATATGGGAAAAAAAATTCTCCTTTCCACTGATGCTTTCCAATCCTTGTTCCACAAAAAACCCAAATTTTCAAAAAACATTTTTCATTGGGACAAAAAGTGAGGTGAAATCTTCTGAAGAGGAGGAAAGACAGCAAAACAAATGTCACAGGGGTGATAACCCTTCCCTATGTTTTCCAAAAAGCTTAAAAAAGATTTTTTGGCTGGAGCTAAACACGTTAAAAATGTACCTGTTCAAAATGACAAAGAGATTCTACTTAACAACAAACCTACAGTCCCTGTCTTGTTTGCACCGCCTGTATACTGCTGTTCAGAGTATATAGGGCCTGGTGGCCCCACACCTTTCCTTATTTTAATTTGGGTGCGGGGTTCCCCTTAATATCCATACAAGACCCAAAGGGCCTGGTAATGGACTGGGGGGTACCCATGCCGTTTGTCTCACTGATTTTCATCCATATTGCCAGGACCCGACATTACATTAAACCCGCAAGCAGTTTTAAATGAGATTTTTTCCTTTAAAAATGACATTTGGTGCAGGGACTGTTCTAAACATGGGAAACACGCGTCACTTTACAGGCATACTATAGACACCCCCCAGGTACGATATTTAAAGGAATATTTCACTTTTTTTTTTTTTACTTTAAGCATCATTAAAATCACTGCTCCCGAAAAAATGGCCGTTTTTAAAAGTTTTTTTTGCATTGATACATGTCCCCTGGGGTAGGACCCGGGTCCCCAAACCCTTTTTAGGACAATACCATGCAAATTAGCCTTTAAAATGAGCACTTTTGATTTCGAACGTTCGAGTCCCATAGACGTCAATGGGGTTCTAACGTTCGTGCGAACTTTCGGTTCGTTCGCAGGTTCTGGTGCGAACCGAACCGGGGGGTGTTCGGCTCATCCCTACTGCTGACTTTTATATCAGTGGAACTCTGCTTTAACCCCCATACAAACCTCAGCGCTTTGTAGCTTGAGGCTTGAAGCTCCAAATCGCTGGAAGAGCAGAGAAAAAAATCAATTATCCTCATGGAATCGGTATTCTCCACTTCAGGTCACCTGAAGCTCAAAAAAGTTCTTAAGCTTTTTTTTGTAATTTGAATCGAGCAGATTGGTGTGTTTTTTAAGTTTTTTTTTGTTCCGTAGAAATGCATGGAAATATTTGATTTGAGCATTTTAGTTTGTTTTTTCCAGCGTTTTTGAGCGTTTTTTCTGCATTTTTCTACTCAAACGCAATTATTAAATGAAAATTAGGCTGCATTCACACCTGAGCATCACGTTTTTTGTGAGCGTTTTTTTTAGCATTTTTTCATGCGCGGTTTTGAGCATTTATGTACAGAAGTGATTTTGAGCTTTGGAGTTTTTTTATTCAGCCAAAAGTGAAAAATATCCTGTTTTTCATCATTTGTTGCTGTTTTTTAATCCTCTTTTATTATTTATGCATTATTTATTAATAATAATAATAATTATTATTATTATTATTTTTATTATTATTTATGTATTATTTTATATATATATATATATATATATATATATATATATATATATATATATATATATATAGTTATATATATATATATATATATATATATATATATATAATATTTATTTATTGATTATTTTTTTACTGTTTTGTAAGGGGTTAAGGGTTAGAGATTTATTTTTCTTTCTCTCTCTTTCTTTCTTTCTTTCTTTCTTTCTTTCTTTCTTTCTTTCTTTCTTTCTTTCTTAGGTTAGGGGTTAACACCAGCGTTAGGGTTGGGGGTTAATATTAGGGTTGCGGCTAGGGTTTGTGTTTAATTATATATTTTTTTTATTATTATTTCTTATTTATTTTATTATTTTGTTTATTTATTATTTATTTTTGTTTAATTATTGTATTTGAGCAGAAAAAAACAAGAAAATGCACTAAAACACTCAAATCAAAAGGTTCCATGCATTTCTATGGTACCGAAAATGCTTCAAAAACTCACCAATCTGCCCAATTTAAGCTACAAAAAAAGCTTTAAAACTTTTTTGAGCTTCAGGCGATTTGTAGTGGAGATTTTTTTGATTTTTTTTTCTCCTCCAGAGTTTTGGAGCTTCAAGCAACAGAACACTGAGCTGTGAATGGGGCCTACATAATAATACATAAATAAATAATACATAAAAAAAATAATAAAAAAATAAATAAATAAATAAAAAAAAACCTTACCCCAACCCTTAACCCCTAATAATAACACCCCAACCCTAATCCTAACCCCTAACCCTAATATTAAACCCTAATCCTAACCCTAATCTGAATACTAATATTAACCCCCCAACCCCAATCCTAAACCCTAACCCCTAACACTAGTCCTAATACTAATATTAACCCCCAACCCCAATCCTAAACTCTAACCCCTAACACTAATCCTAATACTTATATTAACCCCCAACCCTAATTCTAAACCCTAACCTCTAACACTAATCTAATACCAATATTAACCCCTAACCCTGATCCTAAACCCTAACCTCTAACACTAATCCTAATACTAATATTAACTCTCAACCCTAATCCTAAACCCTAACCTCTAACACTAATCTAATACTAATATTAACCCCTAACCTTGATCCTAAACCCTAACCTCTAACACTAATCCTAATACTAATATTAACCCCCAACCCTAATCCTAAACCCTAACCTCTAACACTAGTCCTAATACTAATATTAACCCCCAACCCTAATCCTAAACCCTAACCTCTAACACTAGTCCTAATACTAATATTAACCCCCAACCCTAATCCTAAACCCTAACCTCTAACACTAGTCCTAATACTAATATTAACCCCCAACCCTAATCCTAAACCCTAACCTCTAACATTAATCCTAATACTAATATTAACCCCCAACCCTAATCCTAAACCCTAACCTCTAACACTAGTCCTAATACTAATATTAACCCCCAACCCTAATCCTAAACCCTAACCTCTAACACTAATCTAATACTAATATTAACCCCCAACCCTAATCCTAAACCCTAACCTCTAATACTAGTCCTAATACTAATAATAACCCCCAATCCTAATCCTAAACCCTAACCTCTAACACTAGTCCTAATACTAATAATAACCCCAACCCTAATCCTAAACCCTAACCTCTAACACTAGTCCTAATACTAATATTAACCCCCAACCCTAATCCTAAATCCTAAACCCTAACCTCTAATGCCCTGTACACACAGTCGGATTTTCCAACGGAAAATGTGTGATAGGACTCTGTTGTCGGAAATTCCGACCGTGTGTGGGCTCCATCACACATTTTCCATAGGAATTTCCGACACACAAAGTTTGAGAGCAGGCTATAAAATTTTCCGACAACAAAATCAGTTGTCGGAAATTCCGATCGTGTGTACACAAATCTGACACACAAAGTGCCACGCATGCTCAGAATAAATAAAGAGATGAAAGCTATTGGCCACTGCCCCATTTATAGTCCTGACGTACGTGTTTTACGTCACCGCGTTCAGAATGATCGGATTTTCCGACAACTTTGTGTGACTGTGTGTATGCAAGACAAGTTTGAGCCAACATCCGTCGGAAAAAATCCTAGGATTTTGTTGTCGGAATGTCCGATCAATGTCCGACCGTGTGTACAGGGCATATCACTATCCTAATACTAATATTAACCCCCCAACCCTAATCCTAAACCCTAACCTCTAACACTAATCCTAACCCTGATATTAACCCCCCCAACCCCATTCCTAAACCCTAACACTAATCCTAACCCTAATATTATTCCCTAACCATAATAATAATCCATAACCCTAATATTAAACCCTAACCCTAATACTATAATTAACCCATAACCCTAATCCTAAACCCTAACCCTAATATTAACCCCCTAACCCTAATATTAAACTCTAACCCCTAACCCTAACCTTAAAATTATATTAAAGCTTCAGATTTTTCTACATTAAAAAAACAAACATGTTATACTGACCTGCTCTTTGTAATGGTTTTGCACAGAGCAGCCGCAATTCTCTTCTTCTCTGGTGCCCTGTTGGTGCTCCTGGCCCCTCCCTCCTGATGAGTGCCCCCAGAGCAAGTAGCTTGCTATAGGGGAACCCAAGCAGGCTCACTCCCGAGCCGCCACTCTCCTCATTGGCTCACTGGCTGCGCTGTTAGGCAACAAGGAGGGGGAGTCCCCGTGGAGCCGAGCCTCTCGTGCACATCGCTGTATTGAGATGGGGCTCAGGTAAGTTTTAGTGGGGGCTGGGGGGGAGGGGTTGCTGCACGAAGGTTTTTTACCTATTACTTATGATTGGCTGACAGCCAATCATAGACTGCAGAGACATTCCTTGCCCCACAGCCTCCTGTATACACGCCCATCGTATATGTGCAGCTGTGGGGCACTGAATGTCTCTGCAGCCTATGATTGGCTGTCAGCTTTGACAGCTTCCTGGTGAGATAGCTCAGGCGGGTTCCAACTCATGTCGAAACATGCCTTAGCTCCTCCCTGGTGTGGAGAATTGATGGACTCTAATCCAGCTCCTGATTTCAGCCCATGAGTGGAGCGCACAGAGGGTGGGAGCCGTGTACTTTTCTTTGACTCTACAAACTATAAGAGGAGATCAAATTAAGTACGTGGAGAACATTTGAACTTTCACTTCCCTAAATGATACCAAAATTAAATACCAATAATAACAGAAACTGAGAACAGCTGTAAGAAGCACGTGTCAAAAGACAAAGAGAAAGATATAAAAAAAAATATTTACATACACCGATCAGCCACAACATTCTGACCACTGACAGGTACAGTGAATAACATTAATTATCTGGTTACGATGGCATCGTAAAGTGGGTGGGATATTTTAGGCAGCGAGTGAGCATGTTGTCCCTGAAATGAATGTGTTTAAAGCAGAACAAATGGACAAGTGTAAGGATTTGAGGGACTTTGGCAAGGACCAAATTGTATTGTCTAGACAACTGGATCGTGACAACTCCAAAAAGCAGCTCTTGTGGGATGTTCATGGTGTGCAGTGGTCAAAATCAACCAAAAGGGGTTCAAGGAAGGAAAACTGGCCAACCATGGACAGGGTCATGGGGGATGCCAAGGCTCATTGATGAAGGTGGGGGAGGGAAGTCTCATTAATGGAGGTGAGGGGGAAGGCTCATTGATGGAGGTGGAGAGGGAAGGCTCATTGATGGAGGTGGAGAGGGAAGGCTCATTGATGGAGAGGGAAGGCTCATTGATGGAGGTCAGGAGGGAAGGCTCATTGATAAAGATGTGGAGGGAAGGCTAATTGATAGAGGTGGGGAGGTTAGGCTCATTGATGGAGGTGTGGAGGGAAGGCTCATTGATGGAGGTGGGGGGAAGGCTCATTGATGGAGGTGGAGAGGGAAGGCTCATTGATGGAGGTGGAGAGGGAAGGCTCCATGATGGAGAGGGAAGGCTCATTGATGGGGGTCAGGAGGGAAGGCTCATTGATGGAGGTGTGGAGGGAAGGCTCATTGATGGAGGTGGGGGGAAGGCTCATTGATGGAGGTGGAGAGGGAAGGCTCATTGATGGAGGTGGAGAGGGAAGGCTCCATGATGGAGAGGGAAGGCTCATTGATGGAGGCCAGGAGGGAAGGCTCATTGATGGAGGTGGGGAGGTTAGGCTCATTGATGGAAGTGTGGAGGGAAGGCTATTGATGGGGGTTGGGAGAGACAGCTTATTGATGGAGGTGGGGGGAAGGCTCATTGATGGAGGTGGGGGGAAGGCTCATTGATGGAGGTGGGGAGGGAAGGCTCATTAATTGAGGTCAGGAGGGAAGTCTCATTGGTGGAGGTGGGGGGGCTCATTAATGGAGGTGGGGTGGCTCATTGATGGAGATGAGGAGAGACGGCTCATTGATGGAGGTGGGGAAGAAAGGCTCATTAATTGAGGTGTGGAGGGAAGGCTCATTGGTGGAGGTGGGGGGGGCTCATTGATGGAAGTGGGGAGGGAAGGCTCATTGATGGAGGTGGGGAGGTTAGGCTCATTGATGGAGGTGGGGGAACACTCATTGCTGGAGGTGGAGAGGGAAGGCTCATTGATGGAGGTGGAGAGGGAAGGCTAATTGATGGAGGTCAGGAGGGAAGGCTAATTGATAGAGATGTGGAGGGAAGGCTAATTGATGGAGGTGGGGAGGTTAGGCTCATTGATGGAGGTGTGGAGGGAAGGCTAATTGATGGAGGTGGGGAGGTTAGGCTCATTGGTGGGGGTGGGGGTGCTCATTGATGGAAGTGGGGAGGGAAGGCTCATTGATGAGGTGGTGAGGGAAGTAAAATTGATGGAGATGGGGAGGGAAGGCTCATTGATGTGGGTGAGGGGCTCATTAAAGGAGGTGGGGGGCTCGTTGAAGGAGGTGGCGGGCTCATTGAAGGATGTGAGTGAGGGACGGCTCATTGATGGAGGTGTATAAGAGGAGTACGTGGAGAAAATTTGAACTTTCACTTCCCTAAATGATACCAAAATGAAATACCAATAATAATAGAAACTGTGAACAGCTACAAGAAGCACGTGTCAAAAGACAGAGAGAAAGATATAGAAAAAAATATTTACATACACCGATCAGCCACAACATTCTGACCACTGACAGGTACAGTGAATAACATTGATTATCTGGTTACGATGGCATCGTAAAGTGGGTGGGATATTTTAGGCAGCGAGTGAGCATGTTGTCCCTGAAATGAATGTGTTTAAAGCAGAACAATTGGACAAGTGTAAGGATTTGAGGGACTTTGGCAAGGACCAAATTGTATTGTCTAGACGACTGGATCGTGACAACTCCAAAAGCAGCTCTTGTGGTATGTTCATGGTGTGCAGTGGTCAAGATCAACCAAAAGGGGTTCAAGGAAGGAAAACTGGCCAACCATGGACAGGGTCACGGGGGATGCCAAGGCTCATTGATAAAGGTGGGGGAGGGAAGGCTCATTGGTGGAGGTGGGGGGGAACACTCATTGCTGGAGGTGGAGAGGGAAGGCTCATTGATGGAGGTCAGAAGGGAAGGCTAATTGATAGAGATGTGGAGGGAAGGCTCATTGATGGAGGTGGGGAGGTTAGGCTCATTGATGGAGGTGTGGAGGGAAGGTTAATAGATGGAGGTGGGGAGGTTAGGCTCATTGGTGGGGGTGGGGGTGCTAATTGATGGAAGTGGGGAGGGAAGGCTCATTGATGAGGTGGTGAGGGAAGGCAAATTGATGGAGATGGGGAGGGAAGGCTCATTGATGTGGGTGAGGGGCACATTGAAGGAGGTGGGGGCTTATTGAAGGATGTAAGTGAGGGACGGCTCATTGATGGAGGTGGGGAGGGAAGACTCATTGATGGAAGTAGGGAGGGAAGGCTCTTTGATGGAGGTGTGGAGAGAAGACTCACTGATGAAGGTTGGGATGGGAAGGCTCATTGATGGAGGTGGGGGGAGGCTCATTGATGGAGGTGAGGATTGAAGGCCCATTGGTGGAGGTGAGGGGAAGGCTCATTGATGGAGGTGGGGGTGAAAGCTCATTGATGGAGGTGGGGGTAAAGGCTCATTGATGAAGGTGGGGGTGAAAGCTCATTGATGGGGGTGGGGGGCTTATTGATGGAGGCGGGGTTAAAGGCTCATTGATGGAGGTGGGGAGTGAAGGCTCATTGATGGAGGTGAGGGGTGAAGGCTCATTGATGGGGGTGGGAGGCTCACTGATGGGGGTGGGGGGAAGGCTCATTGATGGAGGTGGGGGAAGGCTCATTGATGGAGGTGGGGGGAAGGCTCATTGATGGAGGTGGGGAGGGAAGGCTCATTGATGGGGGTGGGGGGCTCACTGATGGGGGTGGGGGGAAGGCTCATTGATGGAGGTAGGGAGGGAAGGCTCATTGATGGAGGTGGGGAGGGAAGGCTCATTGATGGAGGTGGGGGGTGAAGGCTCATTTATGGGGGTGGGGGGCTCACTGATGGGGAGGGGGAAGGCTCATTGATGGATTTGGGGTGAACGCTCATTGTTGGATGTCAGGAAGGAAGGCTCATTGATGGAGGTGGGGGGTGAAGGCTCATTGATGGGGGTGGGGGGCTCATTGATGGAGGTGGGGAGTGAAGGATCATGCTGACCCATGTCAACAGACAAAAGCACCTGCAATGGGCACGTGAGCATCAGAACTAGACTAGGGAGCAATGGAAGAATGTGGTCTGGTCTGATGAATCACGTTTTCTTTTACATCATGTGGATGGCCGGGGGCGTGTCCGTCACTTACCCGGGGAAAAGATGGCACCAGGATGCAGTATTAGAAGAAGGCAAGCCAGCGGAGGCACCATGATGCTTTGGGCAATGTTCTACTAGAATACCTTGGTTCCTGCCATTTATGTGGATGTTACTGGACACGTACCACCTACCCAAACATTGTTGGTGACCAAGTGCACCCCTTCATGGAATCGGTATTCCCTTATGGCAGTGGCCTGTTTCAGCAGGATAATGTGCCCCACCACACTGCAAAATGGATCAAGAATTGTTTGAGGAACACAACAATGAGTTCAAATTCTCCAGATCTCAATCCAATCCAAAAATGTGATCCATGGAGGCCCCACCGCACAACTTACAGCACTACCAGATAGCACAGCATACATTCAGAGGTCTAGTGGAGTCCATGCCTTAATGGACCAGAGCAGTTTTGGCAGCAAAAGGGGGACCTACTCAATATTAGGTGGGTGTTCATGAAGTTATGGCTGATCAGTGAACAGCATACATGAAGGTTGCATTTCCAATGTATATACAGTAAAGCATACAAAAATGTGAAAGCTCTTATTTAATTTATACTATGAATAATGTGCAATGAGTCTGTGAAGTCAGTGTCAATAAATTAACTATGGGCAGGTGAAAAGCTAACGCCGATGTAAGAGCTGAAATAAACTTTATCAGCCAGTCATAAAAACTTTGTAAATTAGGTCAAAATCAAAAGAAAAATCATGAACAAAAAAAAAACATTTCATGAAACTTTCCAGTTGGGCAGAACACCTCAACGTGTCCTTTCTTTGATGGGTCAATGACATACAGTGAAATATTACTTGTAGCCCGTGATATCTGATCTGGCAGACCTTCACCTTGTCCCTTATCTTCCCAGATATAAAGCTGAGGCATTAGTGAGGACAATGACGGGATCACTAACACATGCAGAGGGAACCCTGTCTCCTTATGTGGCTCCCTCACTGCTTGGGTTAGTTAGCTATTCCTCCCGAAAATGCTGAGGAATATAAGTCACCAGCAAGAGAATGACGCCTCTCTCATACTACCGGCGAGGGAGCAACACAGCTGGTGAGCATGATGGGACCAACGCAACATTTACCCATCAAACTTTCCTAAGTACAAAGAAACATCCTCCCATCAGGAATTATATGCAGTCATTCTAATGAGTCATATTTACCAACATTTCTGGTGTCCATCAATTCTATGTCACCGAATCTCATGCTGTTTGTGTCACCCATGTCATTCCCGTCTCTCTGGCCGGTGAGGAGGGAGGAGGACAATGGACCCGATTTATGATTGTATTGCAGAAGAATGAAAACCAACAATGAAGTCTTCTCTTGTAGACTACAAGGAGGGGAACTTTGCTCTGATGATTCAGCTCACACAATATTAGACATCAATGACTTCCTCCTGGCATACTGAAACATCTGCTGCACTTCTACAACTGCCACATCATTGAAATAACGTCTTCTGGTTTAGTTTTCAGTCATTAAATTAGAACTATAGGCAAAACTTTTTTTTACCATTTTGGATAGAGTAATGGAGGGTTATAATCCCTGTCAGATTTGTTTTCGCCATCTGTGCCCCATTGCAGAGATTTCCCTTCGCTTCCTGTCTCATAGCCAAACAGGAAGTGGGAGGAAATCCCTACAAATTAAGGGAATTCCTTGGGGACCCCCAGGGCACCAGAGCTAGTGTCCTCATTGGAAGATTTCCTCTCTGTTACTTTTCTGGGGACAACCCAAAATTTGTGATTTTCTTTTACATTCACTTGCAATGATAATGGAAAATAGGACAAATAGAGAGGGTAAATTTCCTTAACCGGGGCAAAGACAGCAATAAAAATTGACAGACATTCTAATCCCTCTGCACTCTATCCAATACAAAAAAAATTGCCTTTAGTTATGCTTTAAATGTTGTGCATTTCCATACTTGTGGTAACAGTTTAGTGAAGACCCTTCCATGGCAGATGTAGATAACTTTATATTAATAGCCATGGGGGAAGGGGGCAACACTGTATTAATGGCCATGGGGGGAGGGGGCAACTAAATATTAACAACCCTGGGGTGAGGTGGAACTCTATATTAATGGCCATTGGGGAAGGTGGGGGGAGGGTAAGTCCATATTAATGGCCATGGGAAGAGGGGGGGCAACTCTATATTAATGGCCATGGGGGGGTGCAACTCCATAATAATTGCCATGGAGAGAGGGGGGCAACTCTATATTAATGGTCATTGGGAAAAAACATATTAATATCCCTGGGGAGAAAGGGGCAAATCTATACCCAAGGTCATTGGCGGAGGGGGGAAACACCATATTAATAGCCCTAGGGAAAAGGGGGCAATTCCATAATAATGGCCATGGTTTGGCATAGGATGTCCAACCGTATTAATGGCCATGGGGGGAGGGGGGAAACTAAATATTAACAACTCTGGGGAGAGGGGTGACATTATATTAATGGTCATTGGGGAAGAAGGGGGGTATCTCCATATTAATGGCCATGGGGAGAGGGGGGCAACTCTGTATTAATGGCCACTGGGGAGGGGGACTCCATAATAATGGCCATGGGAAGAGGGGGGGGCAACTCTATATTAATGATCATTGGGCCACACCATACAAATAGCCCTGGGGAGAAAGGGGCATCTCTATAGAAATGGTCATTGGCAGAGGGGGGCAACTCCATATTAAGATCCCTGGGGAGAAAGGGGCAATTCCATATTAATGGCCATGGTTTGACATGGGATGTCCAACAAGCTTATATGGTTATGATGAGCAGGAGTCCACAGACTGTTGGCCATATAATGTATTATCATACTTTTCTGGTCTCTCTGCTTCTTCTATCATCACAGGTGCCTGAAGGTTCTGCCTGAACTCTGCATTCTGCACCCCAGTGACCCATTTTCAACTGACATCAAAGAGCCGGTCCAGGCTGGGGAAAGATCATAACCATATGGTCGGGATCCATGCAAATGTCTGGATCGGCACCTGGCTCATCCTCTCAGCAAACCTCTGAGAGCCTGAGCCAGCCGCTCCATCACCCTCCACAGCCCAGCGATCCAGTGAGAGGGTGGGGGGCAGAAAGCAGTGACTGACAGTCACCAGCTCTCTGCTCACGGTGTTGTGAGAACCAAGCGATCTGTGGTCTTTAATCACTCGGTTCTCAGTGTTAGAGTCGGCGGGGTACAGATGCAGCATCAGATCGATGCTGCATCCACCTAGGTACGTTTTATAAAAGAAAACATAAAAAAAAAGGAAACTTCTCTTTTAAAATAAGAACCTTGAATGGATTAAAAATAGGGCTTTCCTGTGAGAATCTGTGCAGGGAGGTAATTTGCTGGGTCAGGAGAGTTACTGGCCAGCAATATTTGGGGAGCAGTCACAATAAGTCATCTTGGTCACCAGATACTGATGGTCAGTAACTCTCCAGAAATTGGCTTCCCTGGTCAGATTCTCACAGGGAAGCCCTAACTTGAGTCCATTCAAGGTTCTTATTTGAACTGAAGCACTGATGAAGGGGGAGTCCTGAAACACGTTGGCTGTTTCTTAGTACAAACTAATGAATTTGGACTCTTATCTTTTGATCTGGCGCCCCTTCTATTTGCGCACGTTTTTCTGGTACACACACATAGGGCTTTTTTCATCAGGAACACAGTTATACTTCCTCCTCTTCCCTTTTCTGTCAGGGTCCCCCAAGGTTCTATTCTTGGACCTTTCCTATTTTCAATCTACACCTCTTCCCTTGGTCAGCTGATTGCCTCCCATGGCTTCCAGTATAATTTGTCACACCACTTCCTCAAACTCAACTTGTCCAAAACCGAGCTCATAATATTTCCTCCCCCACGTGCCTCTTCCCCTGACTTCTTTGTCAAGAGCAATAGCACAACCATCCACCCATGCCCACATGTCAGCGTTCTGGGTATTATCTAAGACTCTGAACTGTCCTTTTTGGCCCCACATCCAATCACTGTCCAAAGCTTGCCGCCTCAACCTCCGCAACACCTCCAAACTATGTCCTTTCTAACCAATGACACTACAAAGCTTCTAATCCACTCCCTGGTTATCTCTCGCCTCGACTACTGCAACTCCCTCCTCATTGGCTTACCTTTAAGTAGACTATCCCCCCTTCAGTTCATCATGAACACTGCTGCCAGACTCATCCACCTTACAAACCGCTCAGTGTCTGCTACCCCTCTCTGCCATTCCCTCCATTGGCTGCCACTCACCCAACAAATTACATTCAAATACTAACAATAAGTTACAAAGCCATCCACAACTCTGCCCCCAGTTATATCACTAACCTAGTCTCAAAATACCAACCTAATCGCCCTCTTTGTTCCTCCCAAGCCCTTCTGCTCTCTAACTCCCTCATCACCTCCTCCCATATCCGCCTCCAGGACTTCTCCCGAGCCTCGCCCATCCTCTGGAATACCCTACCCCCAATCTGTCAGACTATCTCCAAATCTATCTACTTTTTGGCGATCCCTGAAAACTTTTCTCTTCAGAGAAGCCTATCCTCCCTCCTCCTAACAACTGTACAGTGGAGCATAATCCATTCCAGGAGAATGCTTGTAATCCAAAGCACTCGCATATCAAAGCGAGTTTCCCATAGAAGTCAATGGAAACAAAGATAATTAATTCCTGCATTGACTTCTATTGCATGCAATACCGCATGTGGCCAGAGGTGGGGGGGCGTCGGAAATACTCAGGGAAAGCTCGGCTGAACTCGGAAATGGAGTATTTTTCTGAGTGTTTCCAAGTGGCTCCGAGTGTCACCGGCACCTCCGCACCTCTGGCCAAATGCAGTGCTGTACACCCCATTAGCTTGAATTCTGCTTGTTTTATTATTTATTCATTTCAGGTACTTATATAGCGGTGTCATTCTGCGCAACGCTTTACATATATATTGTACATTCACATCAGTCCCTACCCTCAAGGAGCTTACAACCTAAGGTTCCCAACACACATACATATACTAGGGCCAATTTAGACAGAAGCCAATTTACCTACCAGGCACAGGGAGAACATGCAAACTCCAGGCAGATGGTGTCCTGGTTGGGATTTGAACCAGCAACCCCTCTTGCGGCTAGGTGGAAGTGCCAACCACTACACCACTGAGACAACACTCGCAAACCGAGTCAGAATTTTTAAATTTTTTTTTAAAGTTGCTCGTCTTTCAAAACGCTCGTTTACCGCGTTACTCATTAACCAAGGTTCCACTGTACTTCTATTTTCTTCATCAGCTCATCCCCCACAGCTATTACCCTCTTGTATCACTTGACCCTCCCTCTTAGATTGTAAGCTCTCAGGATCAGGGCCCTCTGATTCCTCCTGTATTGAATTGTATTGTAAGTGTACTGTCTGCCCCCCATGTTGTAAAGCGCTGTGCAAACCGTCGGCGCTATATAAATCCACATGTTCCCTCAGACATTACTGAGGGAACATCTGGAAATGTCAACTGGTAATACTTGTGTGGAAGATCTGCCGGAAGGATGATTGGAGAAAGGATTCAGCCAGATGATGGAGCTATGAGATTTCTGATCCTCATATATAGAAATGAAGATGTGTCCAACATGAAGAGAACCGCACCGTTGTACTTGGATCATCACGCTTGTCTGGGTTATTGGCTCGTGTGATTCTCTGTAGACCAGGCAGATCTTCATATGGTCATGTTCCCTGCGAGCTGCTATGCGATAATGCATAGTCGTGTGCCACACTATTGTGATATAGTGGTGAGCTGAATGTGCTGAAGTGATGAGATATCAAGTATTGTGTCAAAAAATAAAACTTCGAAACAAACCTTCAAAATGTTTCTCTTTTTTGTTTCTATATCATTAAGTATCTTGTTGACTCTAGAGAGAGAATGGATTAGCCATCACATAACATATTAACCACTTAAGGACCAAGCCTCTTTCTGAGATTTGTTGTTTACAAGTTAAAAACAGGTTTTTTTTGCTAAAAAATGACTTAGAACCCCCCAAACATAATATTTTTTTCTAACACCCTAGAGAATAAAATGGCGGTCGTTGCAATACTTTTTGTCACACCGTATTTGCGCAGCGGTATTACAAGCGCACCTTTTTTGGAAAAAATACACTTTTTTTAAATTAAAAAATTAGCCCAATTTTTTTTTTTATATTGTGAAAGATAATGTTACGCCGAATAAATTGATACCCAACATGTCATGCTTCAAAATTGCGCCTGCTCGTGGAATGGCGACAAACTTTTACCCTTAAAAATCTCCATAGGTGACGCTTACAAAAATACTACAGGTTTATTGTTTTGAGTTACAGAGGAGGTCTAGGGCTAGAATTATTGCTCTTGCTCTACCGATCGCGGCGATACCTCACATATGTGGTTTGAACACCGTTTTCATATGCGGGCGCTACTCACGTATGCGTTCGCTTCTGCACGTGAGCTCGGCGGGACAGGTCAGGTTTTAATTTTTTTTCTTTTTCTATTTTATTTTACCTTTTCTTTTTTATTTTTACACTGTTATTTAAAAAAAAATGTGTCACTTTTATTCCTATTACACTTGTATTCCTATTAGTGCCCATCAGTGCCTCCTATCAGTACTCATCAGTGCCACCTACCAGTGCTTATCAGTGCCACCTACCAGTGCTTTTCAGTGCCACCTACCAGTGCTTTTCAGTGCAGCCCACCAGTGCCCATCAGTGCCACCTATCAGTGCCCATCAGTGCCACCTACCAGTGCTTATCAGTGCCACCTACCAGTGCTTTTCAGTGCCACCTACCAGTGCTTATCAGTGCCACCTACCAGTGCTTTTCAGTGCCACCTACCAGTGCTTTTCAGTGCAGCCTACCAGTGCCCATCAGTGCCACCTATCAGTGCCCATCAGTGCCACCTACCAGTGCTTATCAGTGCCACATACCAGTGCCCATTATTGTCGCCTATCAGTGCCCATCAGTGCCGCCTATCAGTGCCACCTACCAGTGCTTATCAGTGCCGCCTACCAGTGCTTATCAGTGCCGCCTACCAGTGCCCATTAGTGTCGCCTACCAGTGCCCATTAGTGCCGCCTATCAGTGCCCATCAGTGCCACATACCAGTGCCCATCAGTCCTGCCTATCAGTGTCCATCAGTGACGCCTACCAGTGCAGATCGGTGCCTATCAGTGCCACCTACCAGTGCCCATCAGTTCTGCCTATCAGTGCCCATAAGTGCTGCAAGCCAGTGCCATCAGTGCCGCCTATCAGTGCCCATCAGTGCATCCTTCCAGTGAGCATCAGTGCCAGCTATCAGTGCCCATCAGTGCCGCTTATTAGTACCCACCAGTGTCACCTCATCAGTGCAGCATATCAGTGCCTCATCAGTGAAGGAGAAAAATTACCTGTTTGCAAAATTGTATAACAAACTATGAAAAAGTTGTTTTTTTTCAAAATGTTTAGTGATTTTTGTTTATTAAAAAAAAAAAAAACCCAGTGGTGATTAAATACCACCAAAAGAAAGCTCTATTTGTGTGATAAAATTATAAAAATGTCCTATGTGTACAGAGTAACATGACCGCCCAATTGTCATTCAAAGTGTGACAGCGCCGAAAGCTGAAAATTGAACTGGGCAGGAGGGGGTAAAAGTGCCCGGTAGGCAAGTGGCTAATAAATGATCTGAAAAGATAAAGCGCTATCTTAAGAACTTTGTTTGCATGGCAATAAGCAGAAAAGAGAGAGGATAAGTGAGGAGAACCGCCATTCAGCACAAAGAGGATTTCAGATCACAGTCCTATCTAAGGAGACAAAGTGGGATACGACCGAAGAGTACCATGTGAGGTCATCATTGGAAGGTGAGAGCACATCTGGTGGAGGTTTCAGCACAGTGTGGATTCACAAAGCACAGAGAGGTGGAATCCATTCCGGATTAAAATGATCAGGAACACAGTGCACACTAAGGTCATGCCGTTTGCTGTTTTTGGTTCTATTTTTTTTTTTTTTCTTTTCAGATTTAAGATTTGATGCAGCACTGGATATAGTTTGGGTAGAGAATTTCACATCTAGTGGTGAATAGAGGTTTTATTTATATTTAAGGGTTAGTTTTAGGAACTAGCGCTGTACGATTGTATGATTATTTATGAACAAAATTCTTTATATGGTGGTGAATCACAAATTTATGGATCTCTGGTTCCATCACACTATTACTACTCCAAATCTAGTCCAGTAACAGATTAATCCATGTGGCAAGGAAAGGTTCAGTAATATGAGGGTTCTTCAAAAGGTTTCCGCATTTTCGCTGGAAACGGTGAGGGTTGTAGGAGCTTTGCTGATGGCATTAAATGGAAAAGGAGACAAGGTGCACCAATCTAAGTGCAGTATCGTTAGCAACTTTAATGGGAATATATAAAAGGTGGCAAAATGGCTACTCACAATTTCTCAATTAAAAAAAAGGCATGTAGACAGGTGTGTAGTGTCCAATATGGAAGTCCGTGGCTGTTCGAAGACCAACGTGGAACGCACAACTCACTGGAGACTAAGTAGCTGCTTAGTCTCCAGTGAGTTGTGCATTCCACGTTGGTCTGTTTCCGGTTCCGGTTTCCGGGGTTTTTGATATGGACAGCGCGCAGCCTTGCTGACACCCAGGTCCCTCTGCACCCCCCAACGGCTAGGCTCTCACCGGCACCAGTGAAAGATCACAGACCGCCCCAACTTTTTTTCATCATCATCTGGACAGCCCTCCTTAACATCGCTGAGACGCTCCACTGTGAACAGCTGCGGACTTCCATATTGGACACTACACACCTGTTTACATGCCTTTTTTTTATTGAGCATTTGTGAGTAGCCATTTGGCCACCTTTTATATATTCCCATTAAAGTTGCTTACGATACTGCACTTAGATAGGCGCACCTTGTCTCCTTTTCCATTTATCTTCCAGAGTAATTGCTTCTACTCCCAAGGGAGCTGCCACTGGTGCTTATCATCAATTTTTTTCATCTTCACCATTCATCATTCATTTTTATGAATTATATTGCTGGGACTCTTTCTTTGTGTATATGTGTGTGGTTATATATACACTAGCCATATATATCACAATCTGTGTGTATATATAGATATTTATTGTATAATCTTTATATATATATATATTGATTGTTGCTCTATATGTCTGGTCAGTCATTGCACCATTTCCTCTTTTCCTTATTTGAATTTTGAAACTTGTTTGATGTGCTGCAGACCGATCTTTCATTGGTAAAATAAGAGTTCCCTTTCAATCACTACCTACATACCTTTGTACTTTAGTATTTCCTTCCTTCTTTCTTCATTTAATTGTAGATCATGAATTGATACATGCACACATATGTCCACATGTGAATATCTCTTGTAGGATTGTGGCACTTATATATGTGTATATTATTTATACACATATAATTTTATCATCATTATTGGTTCTAATAATTGTTCTAATTGTAATTATATATATATATATATATATATATATATATATATATATATATATATATATATCATTCTTCATATATATCTGTTTTTTAATATGGATATCATTGGACAATTGGAAAGATTTAAATATGACCTGCTGGATGAACTATACACTATTTTTCCATCAAACGTCTTCTCACCCTCCCTCCATTCTCGTACATGGTCAGACTCTAAATATAGGGACACAAAGTACCAGAATGAAACATATAGAAGACCTCACCACCTAGGCCAACTTACAGTGGTGGGATGGCTTCTTCTTGAAACAATATTTCAAATCCCAAATTTCTCCACGAGGACTTCGAGTCCTCAAGGGGTGTTCCTTTCTGGATGTGGATCTCCGTACAGAATGTAAGGCGTACCTATGGAATGGTTAAAAACCTTTAAAATTAATACTAAAAAAGTGAGAATTCTATGATTAAAAACAAACTAGGAAAATTTAGAAGAGACTTTGAAGATTACACCCATAAGAGGGTATTCAATTGGAAAAGAAAACACACTTACCCTACTTCTTCTTCATCTAATCCAACTGGCCCCCAGTCCCCCGCCCCATTAGATCCTGAGCTCTCCTCTATTTCTATGCCACCTCTGGTTCCTTGTTCCATTCAGCCATGTAATACTGTTTCTGTATCTACATTATCATCCCCTTCCCATATCTCTGCCCCAACCCTTATCCTGTCTGAGCCCACTGAATCCCAAGTATCCAGTTCTCCTAACATGCCCGTAGTTACTGAACAATTGTCCATGTGTCCCATTACCTCATCAGAATCTGACCCTATAGTTCTCACCAATATCAATGGTGAATCCACTTCCCAGGGTCACAATTCCCTTACAACAGAACATCCTGATAGACAGACATTGACTTTTGCTAGTTCTTTTTCAACTATTCCCATTTCTTTTTTAGTCCAGATCCCCTCACCCAGCCTGATCTCATCCAAACTAAAAAGAAAAAACATAGAAGAGGCAGGTGAGGGGGAAACCACAAATCCAGAGATACCTCGTCCAGACAAAGTGAGGAAACTGTGAAAATATATAATTTGTCTTCACATCAACTTAATGACCATGAAACCTCATTGCTAGCTAGAGGCCTTAATTTTGCTTCTACCACCTTTCCTAACTCATTTACCATGTTCAAAGATTTAAATAAATTTATTTGTAACCTTACCCTAAAAAGACACTATAACATGAAAGACAAGAAGGGAACTAGCCAAGTTCCTACCATCCCCAATGATCTGCACTGTTCTTTAGAGACACCAGCTGACCACCAAGCAATCCTTGATCTTTGTGATTTATGGAATTCAGATAAGGATGATGATTTGGTGGTCTGGTTGGAATACTCCCATACTTCTCCATCTACTAAACACACTTCTTTTAGACCCAAATCTATTTTAAACCGCACCCAATCTAAAGGCCCCTACCTAGCCACTTTTTATCAAGTAGTTTTTGAGTAGTTTCAGACCTCTGCCTCTCTAAATCTTCTAAGCCCCATTATTCCATAAATAACCTAAGTCCCCAAGAACACAAAGCCCTTAAATCTCTGAGTACCAACACCGAGATCATAATCAATCCCGCCAACAAGGGAGGAGGCATAGTGTTACAGAACAAACTAGACTATCATAAAGAGACCTATCGCCTCCTCTCTGATACAAGTACTTATGAGAAGATGAGATCTGATCCATTAGCCAAATTCACAGAGGAGTCCAAAGCAATATTATCACAGGTATTAGCCCAAGGTGTACTAGCCCATGATGGCTCAGCAGACAGGCCCAGCAGACTGGATGAATCAGCAAACAGCTTCAACCTTGGAACCAGTTTTTGGCCCATTTCCCGTGTATCCAGAGGTGACATCCAGGCCTTACAGAGGCTCCATTTGCCTTCGACCACTTCACTTACCTGCCCGTGGTGGCACACAGCTCAATTGATTCTATGCTTATGTCAGTAGAATCCAACAGTTCTGGTAAGCGTACCCCATCCTTTTATGAGTTTGATGACATCTGAATTGAGATTTGGGAAGCAGAAGGGACTGTCACACTGTTCACATTCATTCACTGTGGATCATCACGTTTTTCCTTTGACTATACGTCACTATTGGGACACTTGTTTATGTTTACAGAGACATTCTGTTCATATGACATATGTGTTTTTTAGCGCTACAATTTATTGAATATATATATATATATATATATATAAAGAGCTGACTGGGGCAGACTGACGCTGGCTGAGACCTGTTAGGTAGTGGAAAACTTCCTGGTGTTTGGAGAGAGGTGTTTGCGGAGAGAGGACATGTCCGCCAGCAAATGGGCCCCTGTGCAATGCACAGAACGATCGTCTGGTGGGGATGCGTTCACTCTGCAAAGACATTATCGGTTTAGAGGTGTTTTGCTCTTGTCAACCCTGGTATGCCTGATCAACATGTTTGGGGTGCCATGACGTATACCTGCAGATAATCTCCCATGCACAAGGAACTTTAGTCATCGTCATTTAGTATATTGTATCATGTCCTGTAGTAATTGGTTGTTTTGTGTTCTGTTGTTAAATCCTTATATGGTCACTTACATCCTGTGAGGTCATATCCTGTGAGGTCACAAGCTTTGTAAGAGGTGTGTTTGGCTGTTGGAGGCTGAACCCTCGAGCTGTGGGACCTCCTATTGATATGCTAACAAAGTGGCTCACTCAGACAGCTGAGGGGGCTGGCTGCAGTGTGGTCTTGGAAGTGGAACCGTAAACATGTGTTTTGTCTAGTTGTCTGGATGGGGCACACACCAGAGGATGGATACGATCAAAAGGTGAGATGGTATTATATCATTTAGACGAAATTGTTATTATGATTAGAAACAAGAGATTTGGCTGTGTGCTTTGCGTACAACCAAATTTCGCTGACAATATACGCTCAGATATGTGATAACATGTGCATGTGTGGGAATATATGTGTGCCTATGATTATCCAGTCACCATTTTATTACATTTATATTAAGCATTCCCCTAATTTACCATATTTGCTACCGTTATTTTTAAAAATATTATTCCAATGTGCTATGCATGTGCTCCTATTCATATGCATATGCATGCACCCAGTATGGTCATTTAAATTAATTTAAATGAATTATATTATATCTATCTTTATTTTTTATTGTTTACACTACTTTGATATAACTTTAATCAATACTATCCAGTTACCGTTCTATTATATTTATATTTTGCATTCTCCTTATTTACCATATTTTCTACCGTTATTGTTAAAAATATTTTCCAATGTGCTATGCAGGTGCTCTTATTCATATGCATGCACCCAGTATTGTCACCCCAATCATTTTAAATAATTACATTATATTATTTTTATTTCTTACACTACTCTGATATAGCCTAAATTAATACTATTCACCCAGAGCCCATTAGTTTGATTGTCTGACTGGTCATTTCAACTATCCGACTATTAAATGATCCTATTACATTAGCAGATAATCCAATTAATCTCCTATGGTTATCATAGATTTAAATGAGCTTTTTTATATATTTCAACCAGTGCTATATCCCATTTATTTATCCATCCATTAGCAAGTTTTTATATATCTTCTACATGTTTTCTTCACATGCGCTTCTTTTCTCTTTTTATACGCAGTCTTTCTTTCTTTCTTTCTTTCTTTCTTCTTTTTCGTTCTAAGGTATGAGTTTTTAACATTTTTGAACTATTTTAACATTATTAGCACTATCTGTGCCCATCTCTATGTTGAATTATTGTCCTTGGTTCAGCTGACGCCGTTGCGTTGTGTTAGCCTATATATGATTGACAGTGTTCACCAGCCAACTAGATCTGAAGAAAATGCAGATGCATTGAAACGCGTCATCTGACACGTCCACATGTCATTTCTGCTGCTTAGTCTCCAGTGAGTTGTGTTTTCCACGTTGGTCTGTTTCCGGTTCCGGTTTCTGGGGTTTTTGATATGGACAGCACGCAGCCTTGCTGATGCCCAGGTCCCTCTGCACCCCCAACGGCTAGGCTCTCACTGGCACCAGTGAAAGATCACAGATTGCCCTAACTTTTTTCCATCATCATCCGGACAGCCCTCCTTAACATCACTGGGACGCTCCACTGTGAACAGCCGCGGACTTCCACCTGCCTTTTTTTATTGAGAAATTGTGAGTAGCCATTTGGCCACCTTTTATATATTCCCATTAAAGTTGCTTACGATACTGCACTTGGATTGGCGCACCTTGTCTCCTTTTCCATTTATCTTCCAGAGTAATTGCTTCTACCCCCAAGAGAGCTGCCACTGGTGCTTATCATCATTTTTTTTCATCTTCACCATTCATCATTAATTTTTATTAATTATATTGCTGGGACTCTTTCTTTGTGTATATGTGTATGGTTATATATGCACTAGCCATATATATCACAATCTGTGTGTGTATATAGATATTTATTGTATAAGATATCATCATATAATCTTTATATATATATATATATATATATATTTTTTTTTTTTTGATTGTTGCTCTATATGTCTGGTCGGTCATTGCACCATTTACTCTTTTCCTTGGGAAAAAGGAATTGCAAAGGAAGTTGAGTGACTATGGAGAAAAGTGATGCATTTACTTTTTTGTAATTCTTCATAAAAAGAGTTTAAAAACGGTTGCAGAAAGTTTTTAAGGAACCCCTCGTACAGTACAACAAATCACATTTCTTTTCTTATTGACCTGACTAGAGTAAGCCAGCCTGATTGGCTGAGTTCCTACACTTTGCTGTGCCATATTGAATAAGTTATCTTTTAATCTTCTCTCTGAAGACTTCAATCAGCACTGATCTTCTCCATCCCTCGATCAGTATTTCCTGGGCTTCTTCTGACAGATCCAGGGCAGGGGGGTGGCGCAGGGCTGACTTTCCAACTCTGGCGAGGCCTTTGCACACCAATCATATGCCTTGGATTTGAACGTTTCCCTGTGAAAATAGAAAGATGTCATAAGCTCCCTGCACTGTGACTGGAGAAAGAACATTTATCATTAGTGAAGGGCTGGCGGAGTTCTCAGAGGTATAGATGGTTGAGCCTTCTTCTGTTGGACCAGACTCCAATCTAATCACTGTGTAGGCAGGTGCAGTTCATCTTACCTGCTGTAGGTGGCGTTGTTTAGCTGGCCGCTGTGTATAGGGAAATGGAGGTTGAGAGGAGCTTTGTTCCTCTGAAGCCTCCGTAGGTGTCATCAGGTTAGCAACGGTCTGATTGAAAGCTGCTGCTCTGGTTGACCTCCATGGCCATCTTTAGTGAGGGCAATGCTAAACTATAGCACTGTCCCACTGTGGTTGTTGCACATTTGTGAAGTGTACAGTGTAGAGACAGGATCTCCACTGGCTAGGGGCAGTACACTTAGCTCTGGGGTCAGGTTCTGGTTGAGGAGGGACAGTGCAGGGAAACTACGTGGCTCTGCCATCTGAGAACCCTACAGAGTTGGAACGAGGACCTGCCTACCTGGTTACTAAAAACACCTGTACCACTGCCTACCAGCCACTCCCTTCTTTATATGCTTTTCTGGTTATGTAGTCTTCCAAAAAGTGAAAAAGTGCCCTCTCAAGTACAAAGACTGTGTTTTAGCACCACCAGAATTGTTAAGAGCTGTTAAACCTGGGTGGCCTGTAATATTGAGGATTTGTTGTTTTAGTGTTTGGAACTTCAAATGAGCTCCTGTCTTCCACATACTAATTGTTACTTCAGCTTTGCTAAATAATAATTGTGCCAACTTCCTGGGTCTCGGTGTACCTTTACTCCATCTCTGGTACCAACCAATTGGCCTGCCTACATCTGGGAATGTCTGGTACCAAAATCAGCATGAAAAGCCCCCTAAGAGACTCAAATATTTAAAGATCCAAAGATGGTACCCAACTTTGCCTAGGGGGCTAGGGAGAGACTCCTGGAAACCCAATGTAGATGAGGGATCAGACCCATATGGAGAACCTGTTTGTGAAAGTTAGCGTCCCCTTGTGGGTGGAGTCAGAGTAGGGTAGAGGCAAGGGCCAGGACAAGAGGCGGACAGGAGGGGCGACTGCCCTGGGCACTTTGGTATCATGTGAGGTGGTGGGGGCACCACAAGAAGATTAGGGGGAAGGGGATTTGTGCTGAAAAGGGGAATTAGGGGAGCGGCAGGGGATAAGAATTTTAGAGGGAAAATATGGGGAGGTATGCTAGGAATGGTGATTTGGGGGGACTTGTGTTGGGATAGGGGAAAAAGATCTGTGTGTCATGACCTTGCAGTAATACATTCATGACCTGTCTGTCTCTTACCTGGTCTGGGTATCAGCCTTGAGGCTTGTACTCTCACACCTGCATGCTTAAGTAATCTTCCCTCCACCCTAGCCTCAACAGGAACCACTATTTAACACTGTATTCTCCAAGCCTGCCTTGCCGTGCAATATTGTGTGTTTGGCTTCCTGTTTGCCATGTGCTCTAGTTTGTCTCTGTTACCGATCTTGGCGTGTTCCCGACTATTCCTGTCTGCTTGTGACCCTGACCTTTGGCGCGTTCTCGACTATGCCTGTTTGCCTGTGACCCTGACTTTTGGCGTGTTCCCTGTTATCTTTGTCTGCTAATCGCCCCAACATTTGGCTACCTCCCTACTTTTCCTTGCTGTCCTGGGCTGCTGTTTCCTCTTCATCCTCCTGTAGCCTACCGTGATCGTGAGCTGGGAGACCCTGGGGGCCACGACCAGGAGCCAGTTGCAGCCCAGTCCATCCTCACCACTAGAGGCTCTGGTGAACACCAACTGGCTCTTAGACTCCGCGCCCTGGGGAATCTATGCTCTAACTCACTGTGGGATCCGTGTTGATGCTCCAGGGGACCTGCCTTCCTGATCCACCCCGAGTTTCATCTGCAGCAGTCAGCCTTAGAGTCCACTATCATAGCGTGGCACTCCTGACCCCAACGGGGTGCATCTGTCACCTGGATACAGGTGACCTGACACTGTGCTAGAATGGGGGGGGGGGGTTGGGGGATTTGTGCTATAAAAGTAATATGGTAGAGGGGATATATATATATATTTTTTTTTTTTGGGGGGGGGTTATTCTAATAAGGATGGTTGGGGGTTATTTGTGCTTGGAGGGGAAATTTGTGTTTGGGGGGATTTGTGCTAGGATGGGGTATTGGGGGAGGGGAGTTTGTGCTGGAAGGGCAGGTTTGGGGTGAGGGGGGGATTGGTGCTTGGAAAGGAAATTTGAGGGGTAGAGGATATGTGCTAGCAGGGGGATTTTTTTTTTGAGGGGGGGATTTGTCCTGGGGGCATATGGTGAGAGAGAGGATTTGAGCTGGGAGTGGGGTTGGGGGAAGGGGGGGGATTTATTCTGGGAGAGGGGGTTTCAGCAGGGGGGTGAATTTGTACTAGGACCAGGGGAATTTATGTTTAGGGGTGAGCATTAACGCTCAATTTTTTTGGGGGGGTTGGGGCTTTCGCAAACATGTAATATTCATACTTCATGGGGGTGGAGATGCAATTTGGCATGTTTGCCCTGGGCTCTAGATGACCTTTTCCGGCACTGGGTAGAGGAAAAGGTGAGTTTAGGCTGGAGAGAGGAGAAGATGTCTTTCTGAGCCCTCGTGGGATAGAAGGGTCTCAGCAAAGTAAAATTATTATTGGGGTAAGGCCACCAGTTCCCTCCTGAGTTGGCACCATCAGGATAGCTGAATTTACTGTTACTAAACCAAATCTTTTTAGGTGGGCAAGAAATCTGGATCTGGCCAGCCATATAAGATGGAACAAAATATTCTCTGGGCTTCTTTAAATCAAGTTTCTACAAGAAGAGTTAAAGAAGGATGTGGACTGACTCTTTTTATTCCTTATTTTATTTCAATCTACATATCTCCATATTAAATGTAATTATGTAGAAATGACACAACCAGCAAACTGTCACTTCTTCCCCGTAAGCTCTACAACAGGGGTCTCAAACTGGTGGCCCTCCAGCTGTTGCAAAACTACAAGTCCCATCATGCCTCTGCCTGTGGGAGTCAAGCTTGTACCTGTCAGCCTTGCAATGCCTCATGGGACTTGTAGTCTCGCAACAGCTGGAGGGCCGCCAGTTTGAGACCCCTACTCTACAATATGTCTTTCCCTCCAGTACTCCACTGACAGTACATATAGTTATACATACAGTTACTACTCACTGGAGGCTTTCATCTGACCACATCCATGTATTATTAACTCTTCTCAAACCGATCCAGAAACTTCTTCTGTCTGCCTCAACCATCGCCTGGAAGCCAAATGAGATATATTAGTGGGGCTACTAGTGATGCATGTGTGTACTGTGTTTAGTAATGCGTGTGGCTTAAAATATGACTGTATTGACCCACCAACAACCAATCACATTTGTATTTCTACTTCTTTCTCGTAATTCTCTTGTGGTTGCATCTTTAAATCTGTCTGGGTGTGGCAGAGTAGAAAAAATGAATTCTTATTTCAGATACATGAGGACCCTACTAATATAATGACCTTCCGAAGGTCCACATGTAAGCAGGTGCAGTTAGCTAGTCTGCCACTAGGAGGCTCTGTTACAGAATATTGTCTGTTTATAAAGAATGTCATTGGGCTCTAGATCCCTTTTATCTAGAGCCCTCCTTTAGTAATATAATTGGTGAGTCAGTGCCCAGATATATGCCCGTTTGGGAGGAGCCTTAGTGCAGTCAGAGCATGGTGGCCAGAGGCCCCACAAGTGTACAGATGTAGTCAGCTACGTGGAGGTCCTGGACAGAGCTGGAGGACAGGGAGAGGTAGACCTGCACCCAGGAAAGCTGACTGTAATCTTCCTATCTCTTATTGTTGGTGGAGGAGGCTAGAGTGGGTTTAAGGCCAGGCCTAGTGTTCGCTGAGGCGAGGCCAACCCCCTGAGTGAAGTGTACCCAAGCAAGAGATGAACTGCAGTGACCCTGTCTCAGGAGACTACCTTTCAGTGGCGGCCCGTCCATATGGGGCCCAGGGGCGCTGCCTCCCAAAGCTATGCGCCCGGCCACTCATCTCCATGCAGGGTGGCGGACGCATGGATTTTAATGGTTTTTTTTTTTTTTTTTTTAGCACATGATTAGGCTGTAATCGGCTTAAAAAAAAGGGTGGGCTTGGGGCGCATACCCAGTTGTATGATATTAGCGAATTAATATTTGCTAATATCTTCCTGCTTCTCCTCACGGCCAATCAGGAAGCGGGTCCTGCAACTCTGGGCCAATCGGGTCTCAGAACCCACTTCCTGTTCGGCTGAGAGGAGAAGCAATGGCTCTGGCTCTTCCCTCTGCAAGCTGGAGCGAGTAGCAGCAATGGCCTTCTAAGGTAAGGCCAATGATCACTGCCATCCGTCTCACACGGGGGGGGGGGGGGCTTTGGGCACTGATCGCCACCATCCATGTCCCGTGGGGGGGGCAGGTTTCTTTGCCACCCCCCAAAATACTGAGCACCAGCTGCCACTGCTACCTATAAGGAGTTGTGAGTTGGACACATATAGCCTAAGGCAAACCAGAGACCTCTGAGTGAGTACTAATGACCATGGGGAGGAGAGAGACTGAGTAAGAGAAGATGGCTTACTGTTATTGTGCTGTATGCTGCTTGTTGTTCTAATAGAAAGAAACGGGACAGGAACTTGTGCTGGTGGCGCCAATACACAGCCATTCGCAAGACCCCATACACAAATGACCATAAGAATGTCAGAATACGTGGTCCAAGAAGTAATACGAGAGGACAGAAGGTGCTGCAGCACCCTCCTGACCCCCAAAGCATATGAGGTACCTCAGAGGATGGGTGGGCTAGCATTTTACCTTGAGATACAATCTGTAGGTAGGTTCAGTCTGTACTCCCTACAGTAGTTGGGGCTCGACCGAAGCAGCAGTGCAGAAGGGGAAAGAAGTTGTGAGGAACTTTATTCACCAGGGGGACATCTGTCCAAATGAATGTTGGTGCCCCTTATGACCTCAATGGCCATTTTGGGTCAGGGCAGTGACTATTTAAGGCACAGGCCCCCAGGTTTGTTGTGCAGTTTGCAAGTGGTTAGTGTAGGGACAGTATCACCATCTGTCAGGGAGAGTGCAGGGACTACATCTTTCCTCAGATTTAGGAAGCCTCCCATTTGGGTGTGGACCAACCAGGCCACACTCCCGCTCCTCATTGCAGAAGCTGTCAGCATCACTCCAAGCTAACGCTCAGCTGTTAGAGTTTCGTAAGTGGTTTCAGTTGGCTGTGCCTACCTGCTGTGCCTAATTGTGCTTTGTTGAGACTTTTCTTAATACACTGTTCTCATTCACCCAGCCTCTGCTGGATCTAACTCCAGGAATGATCCATTTATTAATTTGTTTGGTCAAGGTTGGTTACAGATAACCCTTCATAGCTCGCAGCCAAAGGATTATTGAAGATGCAGACATTCAGTGTACTAGCTTGTGCTACATACAGTCAGTGCTGATCTTTTCTGAGTGCTGCTCACTTGACTTGCCATCTGTATATTGAACAAAGGGGGATGCTTTCGTGACACCTACACCATTCTAAGAAACTGTTTAATTTTTTGAATAAACATATGACATTTTCTGAATGGACAAAGTGAAAATTGTGACATTATCTGCCGTTCCTCTCAGCTTTTTCCCGTCAGGGAACGCTTTGCAGTCATTGAAAACAATACAAAACATTCTTAGAATAGTGGAGGTACTGAGTGAGTGAGTACACTCACAAGTAAATTGGTCAGAGATCACTGCTGGTCAACACACCATGCTGCAGCCTGCTCTCACTTGGTGGCAGTCAGCAGGACATGTCCCTCTTGGTAGTTGGTGGGGAAGAAGGAGTAGGGATCACTATGGCAACATAAGAATGGCCTTGGCCCTAGTGTCTAAGTTTAAGGGGTCAAACATCTCACTATCAGAGTGGGAAGAGAAACTGGAGCATGCCGCTTGCCACATAGTTACTGTACGTGCACCACGTTTAGGAGTGGGCCCAACACTGGCCAGCTGAAGGTTTAGAGCTGACTACTGACCAACTGCATCACCATAACCTTCCCCTGGTTGCTCATAGTGAGAGGTACCTCTAAGGGGAGCTTCATATACCATCATAGCTATTCATGTAGAGTGCTCTCAGAAGTGCGTTTAGACCAATGGCTGCAGTGGAGTGTCTGTGGGATTAATTATTATTGCTATCATGGTTAATTGCTATGTTGACTTTGCTCAATTGGTACACTGTTCTATCCTAAGCTGCTATAGCTTGGAAATTTCATTGATTTGCATACTGTGAGTAAATGTATTCTTCTACCTGCTCATCCATGTATGTGTTGCCATTTACCTTAAACTGTGACAATACATCTACTCTATTTTACCGTTAATCAGTCTGGTGCTTATTTCCTGGTACTGAAACATAGTTGTTTGCATGATATTGAATTTTGTCCTCCCATAACTGTTTGCAATTACCATTTGCGTAACCAGATCTGTCAGTGGGGCCAAGGTTGATCAGTCTTGTCAAAAGGAACAGAGAACCCAATCTACCAAGCAGCTCCCCAGCATTCTGTGAAACCAGCTCCTGACTGCAAGAGACTACTTGGTCCAGCTACTGACTCCTTGGGAAGATGCCACCACACTTCAGTTAAGGACCAAGATATGCCCAGGACTTGAGCCTAATTTTCAGGTTTGCCAAGTAGGCTCAAGTTCCTCCATGGTTCTTCAGGACCCTTTCTCAGTATACTAGCCCTCCAACATAAGTCTCTATCCAGGCACTTGGTCCCCTTCTTTAGACAGCAGGGCTAAGAAGATCATCCAGCCATCTACATTCTTTCCCCAAGGCAGGAGGCCAAGAGGAAGATTGACTGGCTAAGGTCACTCCTGAGTTTTTACACCCTATCCCAGCCTCCACCACTCTCAATAAACCTCCTAGTGACTGGCCAGAGAGATATAACTAGCCATAACATCATTAATATAGCAACAAATTCCAGAAACTCAATTGCTTCTTCTTAAATCTTTATTGAACACTAATGCCGAGTACACACGGTCAGACTTTTCGTCTACAAAAATCCGACGGACGCTGACGGACAAAATACGGCTGACAGTCCGATCGTGTGTGGGCTTCCCCGGACTTTCAGCGGACTTTTCCAGCCGCAAATCTGACGGACTTTAGATTTGAAACATGCTTCAAATCTTTATGTCGTAACTACGCCAGACCCAGAAATCCGCTCGTCTGTATGCTAGTCCGACGGCCAAAAACCCATGCTAGGGCAGCTATTGGCTACTGGCTATCAACTTCCTTATTTTAGTCCGGTGTACGTCATCACGTACGAATCCGTCGGACTTTTGTGTGATCGTATGTAGGCAAGTCCGTTCGTTAGAAAGTCCGCCAAAAGTCTGTCGAAAGTCTGTCGGACAGGCTGTCAGACTTTTGTAGATGAAAAGTCCGACCGTGTGTATGCAGCATAACAGCAGTGCAACATCTAAAATGCTAACATGTTTCGGCCAGAGCCTTCCTCATGGCTATGAGGAAGGCCTCCTGCCGAACCATGTTAGCATTTTAGATGTTGCCCTGCTGTTAGTGCTCAATAAAGATTCAAGAAGAAGCAATTGAGTTGCCGGCATTTCTTGCTATTTGGATGTTTATAGGACACAACAAGCCTGAGCACCGTTATTCAGATCATCATTCTACAATCATGCGGTAGAGCTTGGGTGAGTTTTTGTCTACATTATAATATCATTAACACTTGGCGGAGATTTTATACTGGAGGACGTTGCAGCCTCTAGACTTCTGTGTACATGACGCCTGAGGGTTTTTTTCTCATTCTCATATTATTATAAACAGATTTTGCTCCCAAAACTCTATGGGGTTGATTTATAAAGGAAAATAGTCTGTGCACTGCAAGTGCAATGGCTCTAGATCTGAGGGGAACATGCAAAAAAAAAAAAAACACAGCATTTTTTCTTGCACATGATTGGATGATAGAAATCAGAAGAGCTTCCCCTCATTTCAGAGCTTCCCCACAGATCTAGAGCAACTGCACTTTCAGTGCACAGTGTACAGTATTTGCCTTTTAGTAAATCAACCTCTATGTGTGTTTATGAAGCACACATTGAACTCTAAACATATTCCTCAAGCACGTAAGGACTCATGGACACTGAGCATGTAGCCCCAGTGCATGAGACTCCTATGTTTTCATGCAGGTGGAAGGCACCTCTATGAGAGGCTGAATCTTGGATGGTGCACCAAGTGTTGCTAACATTTAGGGCAGTATGCACTCAGGGACAAATGTCCAAAATGTAGACTGCTTGCTTTGTGGGCCTTCATCCCTGGGTGCATACTGCCCTATACGTTACCGCCACTTGGTGACCTATCTAGCCACATCCAGCCACAGCAGCTTCCAGCCTCACATAGAGCTGTAGAGGTCACCAACAACACAGCTGGATGGTGCACCTGTGCCTTCCACCTGCATGAAAATGCTTGAGTCTAATGTACAGGCGATAAAGCTCGGCATGTATGAGGCCTAATAAAGGATGCTATAAAGGCAGAAACATTGCTGCAAGAAAGTGCAGAAAATTCAGTAAAATCTTTTCACTTTGCATTAACAAACTTCTCAGATCAAAGTTTAAAGTGAATAAAATACTGAAGGACTTTCATTTCTCACCTCATCCTTAGATTAGAAGAATTCTCTAAAAGCATTTCCCTTTTGCTGTTCTGTTAAGCATTAAATGAGGAAATTATTGTTTACATTACAGCTGGCAATTTTCTTCATCCTTACAGGCCATCCCAGGCCTTACAGGCCATCCCAGCATTGATCGGGTCTATCCCACAGACATCGCTTACCAAGGGGTCCTTCCAGCAGTCTCCACTTCCATATCCCAGACATAACTCCCTGAAGGGCTATCACCTGCTCATATCAATCCCACAGAAATCGCTTACCAAAGGGTGATATCCTCCCAGCAGTGTTCATGTCCACCTCCAAGACATAACTCCTTGAAGGGATATCACCTCCCCAACAGTGTCCATGTCCATCCCACAAACATTGTTCACCAAGCAGTGACCACCTCTCCAGCATTGTCCATGTCCATCCTACAGGAACTACTCACCAAGGTGTGACCACCAACCAAACAGTATCCATATCAATCCCACAGACATTGCTTACCAAGGGGTGATCTCCTTCCAGTGGTGCCCATATCCGTTTCTAAGACATAACTCCCTGAAGGGCTATCATTCCACAGACATCACTCACGAGAAGTGATCCCCTCCCAAACAAACATTGCTCACTTCTCTAAACTTCTCATTGCAGATCACCTCTCTAAAATGTGTCCATGTCTATCTTACAGATATCGCTCATCAAGGAGTGATCACCTCCTTAACAATGTCCAAGCCCACACCACAGACATCACTCACAAAGTTGTGACCACCTCCCCAGCAGTGTCTATATCCATCCAACAGACATCACTCAGATGGCCACCTCTCTAGCAGTGTCCATGTCCATGCAGAAAACATTACTCCCCATCAGTGTCCATGTTCATTTCAAAGACATAATTCCTCTACATCCCACAGGCATTGCTCACCAGGGCCTGATCACTTCCCCAGCAGTTGCTTAACAAGGGGTGAGCACCTCCTCAGTAGGGATGAGCCGAACACCCCCCGGTTCAGTTTGCACCAGATCATCCGAACATGGATGAATTGTCGGGTCTCGGCAATATAGATAAAACTCATTGAAAAAAAAGAGCATGGGATCCCTCCCCAGCCCTTTGGGTCTGGTATGAACATTAAGGGGAACCCCGAACCAAAATTATAAAAAAAATTGAGTGGTGGTCCCCCTAAAATCCATACCAGGCCCTTTGGGTCTGATATGGAAATTAAGGGGAATCCTGCGCCAAATTAAAAAAAAATGTTGTAGGGGTCCCCCTCAAAATCCATACCATTAAGGGGAACCCTGAGCCAAAATTTTAAAAAAATGGCGTAGGGGTCCCCCTCAAAATCCATACCAGACCCTTATCCGAGCACGCAACCTGGCAGGTAGCAGGAAAAGGGGGGACGAGAGAATGCCCCACCTCTCCTGAACCGTACCAGGCCACATGCCCTCAACATGGGGAGGGTGCTTTGGGGTCTGGCCCCAAAGCACCTTGTCACCATGTTGATGGGGACAAGGGCCTCATCCCCACAACCCTTGCTCAGGGGGTGTGGGGGAATGCTTATCAGAATATAAAAGCCCCCTTTCACAAGGGGACCCCCAGATCCCGGCCTCCCCCCGTGTGAAATGGTAACGGGTACATTGTACCCCTACTATTTCACAAAAACAGTGTCAAAATGTTAAAGATAACAAAACACAGCTTGGTACAAGTCCTTTATTAAAAAATAAAAAAATAAAAATGTCTCACAAAGTCCATTTATCTTCTTCTATCACGCCACGACAGACTGAAAAAGAAAAAAAAAGCAGAGACCGATCCACCTCAATGGTAGGCTCCCGCCGTGTGACGCTTCTGTGCTTGTGACAGTTCTTATATAAATTAGAGCAGGGCCACCCAGTGACCCCGCCCCCTCTGACACCATGGGGACTTCCCTATGGCTTTCCCGTGGTGTCAGAGGGGGTGGGGTCACCCGTTTACGTAGGGGGCTTCCAGATTCCAATAAGACCCCTGCCCGCATACCCCCACAACCACCGACAAGGGTTGAGGGGATGAGGCCCTTGTCCCCATCAACATGGGGACAAGGTGCTTTGGGGGGCTACCCCAAAGCACCCTCCCCATGTTGAGGGCATGTGGCCTAGTACGGTTCAGGGGGGGGTGCTCTCTTCTCGTCCCCCCCTTTTCCTGCGGCCTGCCAGGTTGCATGCTCAGATAAGGGCCTGGTATGGATTTTTGAGGGGGACCCCTACGCCATTTTTTAAAAAAAAATTGGTGCAGGGTTCTACTTTAAATCCATACCAGACCTGAAGGGCCTGGTATGGATTTTAGGGGGACCCCCACACAATTTTTTTTTTAATTTTTGTTCGGGGTTCCCCTTAATATTCATACCAGGCCCAAAGGGCCTGGTAATGGACTGGGGGGTCCCATGCTGTTTTTTTCAATGAGTTTTTTCTATATTGCCGAGACCCGACAACTCATTACAGCCGTGATCAGTTTTGAATGACAATTTTTCCTTTAGAAATGTCATTTTGCTGCGGTATTGTTCTAAACATGGGAAAAATGCGCCACTTTACAGGCATACAATAGACACCCCCCCTCCCCAGGCACGAAAATTTAAAAGAATATTTCATTTTTATTGTTTTTCTTTAAGCATTTAAAAAATCACTGCTCCCGAAAAAACGTCCGTTTTAAAAAAAAAAAAATTAATTGATACATGTCCCCTGGGGCAGGACCCGGTTCCCCAAACACTTTTCATGACAATAACTTGCATATAAGCCTTTAAAATGAGCACTTTCGATTTTTCATGTTAATGTCCCATAGACTTTAACGGTGTTCTGGCGGCTTTCGAATTTCCCCCGAACTTATGCTCAGGCCAAACCGTTCACCCATCCCTACTCCTCAGTAGTGTCCATGTCCATTCCACAGGCAGGAACACTACTGAGGAGTAGGGATGAGTGAACGGTTTGGCCCGAGCATAAGTTCGGGCCGAACTTTGGTTGTTCGGATATTCTGTGAACACCAAACAATATGCGGTGTTCGGGGGAAATTCGGGTCTTATATGGACATGTCCATGTCCATCCTACAGACATCACATACCAAGGGGCGACCACCGCCTCAGTGTCCTTTTTCTATCCAGCAAACATCACTTCCAATGAGTATCCATGTCTATTTCACAGACATCATTCATCGGGGTGAACTTCCCCAGCATTGTATATTTCCACCCCACAGGCATTGTTCACGGAAGGCTAACCACCTTCCAAGCAGTGTTTGTCTATTCTACAGGTACTGTATCTCTCACTGAGGGGTGACCACAATGAAATGGAGACATATTTGCTTATATATTTTTAAAGTGTATTTACACAGATCTGTCAAACTTCTTTCCAGGGGCTTCATGTATGTACACACCTGTGTGCGGTATTATGGATTCTACTCTATGGAAGTTGTGATGTAGTGGAAGGAGGACATAGACACATTGCTGTGCTAGAAAAGGGAAGCCTGGGGCTACCAAAAGAATGCCCCTGGCAAGGAAATGGAAGAATTTTGGACTATCTTGGCACCCAAGGATTTGAGCAAGAGCAATCCCCCCCCTTCCCTCAACCCCTCCTCCTTAAATCCTTGGCTATCGAGATAGTCCAAAATTCTCCCATTTGCTTGCCAGGGGCATGCTTGGGGTAGCCCCAGGCTTCCCTTTTCTATACAATAACATGGATGATGGTACCTACCTTTACTTAAAGAATATCCCAATCGAGGCATACTCTTAAACATTGCTTTGAGCTATGTATATTACTTGTAGACAAGTCAAGATTCTGGCACTGCCCATTCAGTGACAGAGAGTCTCCTGAAAGCCTCCTGCCAACCTTTGTAGACTCAAATTTGCCAGTCTACCCTATTGCTCCTTTGCTCTTTCACAGTCCTTGTGGAATATACATCCTCCCAGCTTCAAATCTCCAGGACTGAACATTCCCTTATGAAGAAGTGTCGGAGGCCCATCAACCCTATATAAGCTATGTGACCCTCTGACATGGATCTTACACAGGATTTGACTTCTAGATCCAGTGTGGTAGGAGTGGGTTGGGGGGGGGGGGTAAAATAACCTGTCACTTTGCCTATTCATAAATTCTCTTTAGTAATCAAGACAGATTTTCAAATACCATTCTGACTTCCATTTGGGCTTCTCAATTACTCATTAATCTGTAACAAACAGCTGTAATGTGTCATTGGTATCACATTGTAATGATATTTATGATATTACCCAATAATGGTTCATTTGGTTTTTGTACCTTCAGGATGGAGTCACTCTCCTGTATTTTGGCCAGGGTGGCCTTCTTCCTGGTGCAGTCCTCGGCCGCCTTGATTCGTACTTTACTCTCACTGGAGAAATAGTAACATGTCTTGTCTATCTGCCTCCAGCCTTCTGGACAGATGATGCCTGCAGAAGGCGGAGCTCTGTATTAGGTTCAGATTCTAACAGTGGCAATATGAATTCCTTTTTTTGTTTAAAGTAAAACTTACTGGAGTGCAACTCTGACCCGCTCACATCATCACCTGGAAAGAGAGAATAATAAGGGAGCATTCCGCATTACATTCACCTGTATTAACTGATACTAAACTCAATGACTGCACATTGCCGCATGCTTAACCGCTCAATGGTTTTATTATGTTATTATCTCTGCTGTCTCATCTACAAACTGAATTCATCAAAACAGAAACCTGAAAAATACCAAATGGATGTTTAAAGAAATCAAATGGCCAACATGGAACCAGAACATAGTCAGAGCTTTCAGGGGGCCTCATCAGCTCCTGTTTGGGGGTTCTGGTCGTATGTGAAATCATACAGGAACCAGTTCACTAGATGAGGTCCCCTATCCTGTGATGGTACTGTCCACAGGTCAGCGTTGTGGTTCAGCAATGGTTGTTTGATCACTTTAAACACCTCTTGGGTGAAGCGTTTGCCTACAGGCCTGGCATGGAAGACAAGGCTATACCCATAAATCTTTTATTCTGTTGTTTAAAAGGTACAGGAATATGATTTTTTTTTTGCCACCTGTCTTTCTTCTGTTAATTAACAACATGTTCATCACTCTGAACATTTACAGCTTTTGTGGAAGAAATTGTGGTCTCCACCCAGCCCTTTCTACTGCTCAGCCCAGGCTTTCCTCCTGGTCACCTAGCCCCTCCACCTGGCCACTGGACACGTGCAGAACAAATAAATATATTTTGTTTAGTTTTGATCCGGTAATCAACTAATTTTGTTTAGTTAAATTAGTTTTCAGAATTTAATAGATTAGAATTTTCCGATTTTGACCGAATTGAATTCGACCAAATTCGGAAAATTTGAATTGGCATTCAAATTCCATTTTTTATTTTTTATTTGAATGCTGCTGCTGAATTTTTCACATCTAATAATTGCAACATGTTTACATTTCATAATACTTTCCAAATTAAATCAAATTTGAAATTTGAATATCATTTTTTCCGACTAATTTTGTTTCCTTATTTCGGAGGATTTGTTTAGATTCGTTACTATTGTGATTCAGAATTCGGATTTGTCCGAATTTCGATTCGGAACAAAATTATTTGCACATGTCTACTGGTCAGTCAAACTCTTTGGCCTCTCCTCCTGATGACGGCTGGCCACCCAGTCTCTCCTTTCTTTTACTTATGCTTACCCAACATCTCTGACTGCTCAGTAATGCTTGTTCCCTTATCATTCTCCTCCTGAACCCTAAGCCTCTCTTTGTAATCGTGCAGCCTCTCCACCTACTCACCCAGCCTCTCCTTTTACTTACTCAGCCTCTCCTCCCAATCATTCAGCCTCTCTTTCTCATCAATATGCCTCTTCTTCTGATCCCTAAGCCTCTCCTCCTGTTTAGCCAGCCTCTCCTTCTGGTCAGCTGACCTCTATTCCTTGTAAATCAGCCTCTCATCCTGTTTCCTAAGCCTATCCTCTTGCTCATCCATCCTCTTCTCTCAATCATGCAGCCTCACTTCCTGGTTACCCAACCCTTCCCCCTGATCACACAGCCCCTCCTCCTGGTGACCCAGACTCTTCTTCTGTTTACCTAGCCTCACTTTCTGCTTATCCAGCCTCTCCTCCTGGTGACCCAGACTCTCCTTCTGTTTACCCAGCCTCACCTCCTGCTTATCCAGCCTCTCCTCCTGGCCACTCAGCCGCTTCTCCTGGTCATTAAATCTCCAGTCTTAAATCTTGATCACCCAGCCTCTTCTCTTGGCCACCCAGCTTCTCTTCCTGCTCAGTCGTTCTCTTTCCTTGCCATCCTCTCCTCCTAATCAGCCAGTCTCTCCTCTATGTAACTCCTATTCCCCTCCTGCTTACCCAGCTTTTCCTCCTAGACAGCTTGTATTTCCATCTGATCACCTAGCCTCTTCTCCTGGTTACTCAACCTCTTATCTAGGTCTCTCAGCCTCCGATCCTGCTTACCCAACCTCTCCTCCAGCTCACCCAGCTTCCCCACCTGCTCACCCAGTCCCAGTCTGTCCTCCTGGTTTGTCTCATCCAATCACACCTCCTGATCACCCAGCCTCTGCTCTAGGTCACCCTTCCTCTCCTCCTGCTCACCCATCCTCTCATCAGAGCCACTCAGCCTTTCCCTCAGGTCCTTCAGCATCTTTATCAGGTCACTCATCCTCGCCTTCTACTCACCCAGACTCTCCACCTGGTTACACTGCCTTTCCTCCTGCTCACTCAGCTTGTACTCCAGTTTTTTTAGGTTGTCCTCCAGCTCACTCAGCCTCTCTTCCATGTTGTTCAGCATCTCCAGCTGCTCTTGTGTGTTTCTCTGGCTCTCATGCAGTCTGCTCTGGATCTGTTGTAGTATACTCATTGTACCAAGGATATTGGTCTGTTTCTTGGATGGACTGTTCACATTAATCTTCTTCAAATGCTGTCTGGTCTCAGAAAGAAAAAAAATCATAGGAAAGAGGGCCAAGCCAGCAATTCTTTTCTATGAGTTGACTGATATCAGGTTGATTTACTCTCCTGTCCTGGTGGCTAGGTTCATTGGGGTTTCCATTCAGTCCCGATTGCTCTTGGGGGACTGACCACTAGAGAGGGAGTCCGAATATCTACCCCCTCGCTACATGAGAACCCATCACCCATGCCTGTTACCACTCTCTGCTCTCTGGCTGCTATTTCATTCCCACCAGTTCATGGTTACCCATAGCAAGGACATTCCCTCCACCAGCTCCTTTGTTATGGCTTTCCGTACGTTCTTCTTTATCCCCGTATGTGTGTACAGGTCCTGATCTTCAATACAACGTGTTCCACCAGGCACCCTTTTACAATAAACTCAGGCCAGGCTTTTGAACATTTAACAACTTTACTTACAATGCTGCAACAATACACTCCAAATTCATACAGTCCTTCTCTAACTATCTAGTCCCAGGCTACCCAGGCATACCTTTCCAGATAGTAGTCCATATCTGGAAGAGTCCTTATGATTCCCATGTGGACACCTAGAAGGAGTCATGCATTACATCTTCGAAAATGTGATCATATTACTTGGGGTCTGGGTTCTTTTTCTCAGAGAATAGGTATAAGTCACCCCTTGTCTCCACCCCCAACCCACCTCCAAGCACTGTCCCTTGGCTCCACCCCCTGCCCATCTTCCAGTAATGCCCTTTTTAGAGAATACAGAACCAAGTAATTTGTTTAGAATTTGATACTAGTAACAAGAAAAGTAATAAAATAGATCCCCTATAGCCAACAACAATAGACCTCCTCATCAACAATTGACCCCCCCAACAACAATAGACCCTCCCAGCAACAATAGATCCACCCAGCAACAACAGATGCCCCCAGCAACAATAGAGCCACCACAAAAAACATCCTCCACCCCAGCAACAATAGATCCTCTACCAGCAACAATAAACCTTCCCAGCAACACTAGATCCCTCCCCACAACAATAGATCCCACAGCAACCAAAAATCCCCCAGTAGTCAGCAATAGACCCTCCAGCACACTCTAGTACCCCTTGCCATTACATACATTCTGTGCTGGAGGTGCTGAAACTGCGTTCCCGCAAAAAAAAAAGAGGCCTGCTCATGGTGCAGCTTATTAACATACAGAACATGCCTGCTGTTTGTGGTAACCAAATTGATTTATTAGAAGGGTATAATCTACCTGGTAAGCTTATTTGTCTTTTCTTGCAGCTTGTCTCTTGTATCGCAGAGATTGCCTTCAAATTTGGTCATGGAGGTCCCCGTCTCCACCTCCTCCTGCATTGTGCTCTCTGGATTCTGGCTAGTGGTCTTCTGTTCCTCCTGGCTCCTCACCTGATCACTCTTCGTTTCCAACTCCTGATTTGTCTGTCTGAGGGCTTCCCCAGGCTGGTGGGTGAGGCTGGAGCTCAGATGTTCATGTTCCTGCTGTAGCATCGCTAATGTGATGGAGGTTTCATCATACTGCTGATTCACTAAAGATACTGGAGGGGTGAGGAACACAATGAACAAGTATAATAATATGTCGGGACATTAGAGTGTAAGCTCGTCTGGCACAAAGACTGATGTGACTGGCTCAGTGTTCTCTGTACAGCGCTGCGGTACAGGTCAGAGCTATATAAATGTATAATAATAATAGTGTGTGACTGTGGGGGGACATTAGTGTGTAAGCAGGTGTACCTCACAATAGCTCAGTGCAAAGACTGGTCATATATAAAGAGTGGATCCAGGGAAATGTTGAGTTTCTTTACTTTAACCACTTGCTTACTGGGCACTTAAACCCCCCTCCTGCCCAGACCAATTTTGAGCTTCCAGCGCTGTCGCACTTTGAATGACAATTGCGCGGTCATACAACACTGTACCCAAATGAAATTTTTATCATTTTTTTCCCACAAATAGAGCTTTCTTTTGGTGGTATTTAATCACAGCTGGGGTTTTTATTTTTTGCTAAACAAACAAAAAAAGATGGAAAATTTTGAAAAAAAAAAAAATCATGTTTAATAGTTTGTTATAAAATTTTGCAAACAGGTAATTTTTCTCCTTCATTGATATGCACTGATGAGGCGGCACTGGTGGGCACTGATAGGCTGCACTGATGGGCACGGATAGGCACAGATAAGGCGGCACTGATAGGCACAGTTAAGGCGGCACTGATAGGCACAGTTAAGGCGGCACTGATAGGCACAGTTAAGGCGGCACTGATGGGGACAGTTAAGGCGGTACTGATGGGCACAGATAAGGCGGCACTGATGGCCACAGATGGGCGGCACGGATAGGTGGCACAGATAGGTGGCACAGATAGGTGGCACAGATAGGTGGCACAGATAGGTGGCACTGATGGGGGGGCACTGATGGGGGGGCACTGATGGGGGGCACTGATGGGGGGCACTGATGGGTGGCACTGATGGGCAGTGATGGGTGGCACTGATGGGCACTTATGGGCACTGGTAGGTGACACTGATGGGCACTGATAGGTTGCACTGATGTGGGTGCTGATGGGTGGCACTAATGTGGGTGCTGATGGGTGGCACTGATGTGGGTGCTGATGGGTGGCACTGTGGGCACTGATGGGTGGCACTGTGGGCACTGATGGGTGGCACTGTGGGCACTGATGGGTGGCGCTGATTGATGGCACTGTGGGCACTGATGGGTTAATATGGTGGGCACTGGTAGGCAGCACTGCTGCCTATTGCTTTTTGCTATAAGATCACCGTGATCGGGACTGATGTCCCGATCATGGCCGCCGGTGATCGGGTTTTTTTTTCCTCCTCACGCTGTCAGCGCGAGGAGGAAAAATAGCCGATTACCGGCTCTGTTTACATCACATGATCAGCTGTCATTGGCTGACAGCTGATCATGTGGTAAGGGGTTGGGACCAACCCCTTACTCTGATCTGTGATCAGGCGAGTCTCATAGACTCGCTGATCACCGAGCGCGCCGCGCGCGCCCTGCAGGGGGCGCGCAGGCCGCTCGTGCACGGGACGACGTCAATGGACGTAGTCCCGGCAATTTAGATCCGCGCTGTTGCCGTCATTTGGCAATGGCCCGGATCTGAAGCAGTTAAAGATGATAATATTTGAGATGGAGAACGGCTAACACCTTAGCTCTATCCTCTTCATTGTGAGTTAGATATTAGATTAAATATAACTACGTTATATTAAATATAACTCCTATCTGGTCGGTTAATTTGGGCAACAAGGTATAATCAACTGTCCAGATGAAAGTAAAAAAGCAAGAACAGCAGCCATCAGGAAGTCCTTCGTCCTGGTGATAAATACTCACATTGTGTGGAAAGAGCGATGATGATGATTAGGGAAGTCAGAGAGATGACACACAGGGTGAAAGGGACATGACGAGAGTAACGAGCCCACAAACCTAGACTCAGAAGAGAATGTGGAGAAACTATAAGCTTTTGTAAAACTAAGACAATTATGGTACACCTACATCTACACCTACACAAACAAGATATCTACACTTACATCAACATGTAGATCTACAAGTGCTAATTTTAAAGGCTAATTTGCATGGTATTGTGCTAAAAAGGGTTTGGGGACCCGGGTCCTGCCCCAGGGGACATGTATCAATGCAAAAATTTAAAAACTGACTTTTTTCGGGAGCAGTGATTTTAATAATGCTTAAAGTGAAACCAAAAAAGTGTAATATTCCTTTAAATTTCGTACCTGGGGGTTGTCTATAGTATGCCTGTAAAGGGGCGCATGTTTCCTTGCACAAAATGACATTTTTAAAGGAATAAAAGTCATTTAAAAACTGCTTAAGGCTTTAATGTAATGTTGGGTCCCGGTAATATAGATGAAAATCAGTGAGACAAACGGCATGGGTACCCCCAAGTCCATTACCAGGCCCTTTGGGTCTTGTATTAATATTAAGAGGAACCCCTCACCCAAATTAAAAAAAGGAAAGGAGTGGGGCCCCAGGCCCTCTAAACAGCAGTATACAGGTGGTGCAAACAAGACAGGGACTGTAGGTTTGTTGTTAAGTAGAATCTGTTTGTAATTTTGAACTGGTACATTTTTAAAGTGTAGCTCCAGACAAAAAATCTATTTTAAGCTTTTTGGAAAACATAGGGAAGGGTTATCACCCCTGTGACATTTGTTTTGCTGCCTGTGCTCCTCTTCAGAAGATTTCGCCTCACTTTCTGTCCCAATGACAAATGTTTTTTGAAAATTTGGGATTTTTAGTGAAACAAGGATTGGTGATAAAGCATCAATGGAAAGGAAAAAACATTTTTCCCATATTAACTCTTACAGGAGAGAATTTCCCTTCCTAGGGGTAGATTTCATCTCACTTCCTGTTGTCTCCTTCCGTTTGCAAGTAGGAGTCGTTTGTAAGTTGGATGTTTGAAAGTAGGGGCCTGCCCTAAATACTCTGCAGAAATTGGGGCCTTAGGTGTTGTTGTGGCCACAACACTGTAAGCCCTCACAGGGCCCTGCTGTGAAATATTAGATTAAGAATTGTAATTACATGCCCCTGTTGAACAGGGTCAGAAAAATTGGGCCTTTGGTGATGGTGGTGGTGGTGCTGGTGCCACAACACTGTAAGTCCTCACAGTTACTCTTGGTGGGTGCAGAAACGGGCCCTGCTGTGAAATATTAGATCAAGAATTGTAATTACATGCACCTGTTGAACAGAGGCAGAAAAATTGGGCCTTTGGTGGTGGTGGTGGTGCTGGTGCCACAACACTGTAAGTCCTCACAGTTACTCTTGGTGGGCGCTGGAACGGGCCCTGCTGTGAAATATTAGATCAAGAATTGTAATTATATGTCCCTGTTGAACAGGGTCAGGAAAATTGGGCCTTTGGTGGTGGTGCACAAAACACTGCAACCCCTCTCAAATACTCTAGTTGGAGAGCAGGAACGAGCCTTGCTGCAAAGTATTGCATCAAAAATTGTAATTACACGCCCCTGTTAAACAGGGGCAGAAAAATTGGGCCTTAGGCACTGGTGCCACAACACTGCAGCCCCTCCCAAATACTCTTGTTGGAGCACAAGAATGAGCCCTGCTGCAAAGTATTGCATCAAAAATTGTAATTACACACCCCTGTTAAACAGGGGCTAAAAAATTGGGCCTTAGGCACTGGTGCTGGTGCCACAACACTGCAACCCCTCACAGATACTCTAGTTGGAGTGCAGGAATGAGCCCTGCTGCAAAGTATTGCATCAAAAATTGTAAATACATGCCCCTGTTAAACAGGGGCAGAAAAATTGGGCCTTAGCCACTGGTGGCGGCGCCCAGAACCAAAAATATTCTTACAAGCTATCAGCATGATCATTGAGGAGGAAGAGGATAGTCACTCAGCATAACAGGATAGTCACTCAGCATCAGCATATCGAGCCTTGAATGAATCTGACATTTCAAAAAAAAATATTCGGTTACATCAGCATCAGGTTCTTGGTATCTGGTGGTGATCCAAGACTGATTCATTTTTTTGTTTCAAATGTTTTATTGAAGATTAAAGAAATTTTACAGCACTTGTGTAACAAACATCAGAAAACATAGATCATGAAATTGTTTACAGAGTGAGTTTAGAAAAAAAAAAAGGGGGAAAAAGGAAAAGAACTTTTAGGGAAAAAATTTCCCATCCGGGTCCAGGGATCGTCGGGATAATGTTGAAGCCAATATAGGGTAATGAACCCAGCACCCCTCTGGGAGAGGGTCATAACAATCTAGGGGTTTAGACTCCCTTGGCAATTTATTCTGTGTGCTGCCATTTGTTCGGTGTGGGGTATGTGATTGGTACATGTATACATAGGGAGACTACGTCCGAAAGTTTGGGGTCTCGTTTTATTCGTGTCGGACACTCTCCCATATCTCTGGTACATAGTTCTCAAGTTGTGTTTCTGAATCGTGGGAGGTGTGGGTGAATTGCAGGCTCATAGTAACTATAAGAAACCAGGCATGGGAGAAGAATGAGGGTGGGAGAGGGGGGGGAGACGGGTGTGAAGGGAAGGTAGGGCGTGAAGTGGGGGGAAGGAGGGATGGAACAGGTGGGGCAGGGTGGTCTCTGACTCCTCCATATGAGGGTGGAAATGTCTGGATAACTCCAAAATGTGTGGGTATAGGACTATTAGGGGATAAGGTCTCAGTGAGATGGGGGTAAAGGGTAAGTATTCTCTGGGCTGTACGTGTGGGTGATAACCTTGGTCGACCGTGTCATTTTTATGTGGGAGAGTTCAAAGTGGACTTGTATTCAGGCAGAGTCTTAAAGTGGGTCCAACACGCCCACTTGTGGCTAAATTTCGCTGGTGTATCTTGGGCGATATGTATGAGTTTTTCCATTTCTTCTATCTTGTTTATTCTGGCAAACCATTCCGCCAGAGTGGGGGTCTTGTTTGATTTCCAGTGAATGGGGATGCATTGTTTTGCTGCATTAATCAGGTACATCATGAGTGACTTGTGGTATGTGCTGTATGGGTGGGGGGATAGGTGAAGTAGGAATTGAGCTGGGGTGAATTCTAGATTATAGGTGGTGATCTGACCAATCAATTTGTGGACCTCCGACCAAAAAGTTTGGAGGGGGGTGCAGGACCACCATATATGGAGTAAAGTGCCCTTTTCCTGGTGGCACCTCCAGCATGTTTCAGGAATATTGGTCTTGAATTTGTGTAATAATGCTGGGGTATGGTACCACCTCGACAGTATTTTGAATCCATTCTCTTGAGTGGATACATTGATTGAACCTTTATGTATGTGCGAGAATATTCGCTCCCAGCTCTCTTCCGTGATTTGTATGGAAAGATCCCTTTCCCATTTTTTGCAGAACTGACTGTCGTTTGCTTTGAGGTCAGTAAAAAGCATGTTGTGTATTTGAGAAATAAGGTGTGTTTGTGGAGTTGATTTGGTGCATAATATTTCAAAGGGTGTGAGTTGTCTGGAGCAGTGGCCCGTCCTGTCAAGCGTTTGGAGGTAGTGTGCTATCATTAGATATGTCCATTGCGGGATAGGCGTTTTTTCCGAGCGTGTTGCCAGTTGCGTCCTGGGGATAATTTTACCCTGGTGGAGGAAATGAAGGGCTCTAGTTTGTCCATTTGGTACGTTGTCATCAAGGAACTGATGGTGCATGCCTGGGGGGAAGTCTGGGTTCAGTTTAATTGGTGTCAGTGGGCTAGGAGTGGAAGAGAGCGAAACGGTTTTGCAGGTTGAGTGGAAGCAGCGTAGGGTGGGACCAATCGTCGGGTGGGTTTTGATTTCTTGTGGGATTTGGCTAAGAGAGATCCACGGGAGTGATTTACATTCTAATGTCGTAAAGGAGGCTTCCAGAGAAACCCAGTCTTTCTGTTGGGAGTGGACATTCCAGTCAACTATTCTGGTAAGATGGGTAGCTATGTGGTAATTGGAAATGTTGGGAAGGCCTATTCCTCCTAGGGTTTTCGGGCGTGAGAGTAAGTGGTGGTTGATTCTGTGTTTGTGTTTACCCCATAAAAACTGAGAGCTGATCTGTCTGTATGACCTGAAGAATAGAGGAGGAATCTGTATCGGGATCGTCTGTAGTAAATATAAAATCCGGGGGAGAGCGTTCATTTTTAGTATGGCCGCTCTGCCGAACCATGAAACTGTCAGTTTGTTCCAAGTTTCAAAGTCGGAGGCTAATCTGTTTAAAAGGGGGAGAAAGTTTTTAATGTAAAGGTCTGAAAGCGTGGGTGGAATCTGTATCCCTAGGTATGCTAAAGTGTCTTGTTTCCATTGGAATGGGAAGTTGTGTTTACATTGATCTACTATGTTTTGGGTTAGTGATATATTAAGAGCAAAAGATTTAGAGAAGTTAATCTTCATATTGGATAGGGATTGGAAGAACTTGAATTCTGATAGTAAGATTGGGAGGGTGGTTAACGGTTGTGAAAGGAATAATAGTATGTCGTCCGCGTACGCTGCATACTTATATTCTTTTTCTGGTGAGTGAATTCCCTTTATGTCTGGATTATGTTTAATTTTCCTTAGAAAGGGTTCTAGGGTTAAGACAAACAGGAGGGGTGACAATGGGCACCCCTGTCTTGTACCATTGCGGATCGGGAAGGCGTTCGACAGAGTACCGTTTATCTTCACTTTCGCTGCTGGAGTGCTATATAACGACATAATGAAGCCAATCATCTGGGGACCAAGTCCTATGGCCTGTAAGCCTGCAAGCAAGACTGATTCATTTTTATGAAGGTCAGTCGATCGACTGAGTCGATGGACAGGCGCACCCTGTGATCGGTTACAAAGCCTCCAGCAGCACTGAATGTGCGTTCCGAAAGAACGCTGGATGCAGGACAGGCCAGTAGCTCAATTGCATACTGTGCAAGCTCTGGCCAGTGATCCATCCTCAAGACCCAGTAACCCAGAGGATTTTCGGATCTTGCCCCTAGGTATTCCTGCATCATGTAAAACAGACGCTGGCGATGGTTGCTGGAACCGATCATACCTTGGGGCTGCGGACTAAAAAATTGTCTGAACGCATCGGTCAGACGGTCACCTTCTCCACCGCTCCTTATTTGACTGACTGAAGCCTCAGCAACACCTTGTCCAGGAACAGGAGTAACCTCCCAGTCTCTGGGAACGAGTTGCACAGACCTTTCTGCAAGGCCTCCCGAAGATGTTTCATCCTCTGCTCCCTCCTCGATGGCAAGATAAGGTCCGCAACCTTACCCTTGTAACGTGGATCAAGGAGGGTTGCCAGCCAGTAACAAACCCTCTCCTTGATACCACGAATACGAGGATCCTTCCGCAGGCTTTGCAGGATCAGGGAGGCCATGCAGCGTAGGTTTGCTGAGGCATTTGGTCCGGAATCCACTGGGTCACTAAGGACGACATGATCCGCAGCCACCTCCACCCAGCCACGTACAAGTCCATGGGTTTCTTGGGACTGTAAATGATCCCTTAAAGACTGCTGCTGATGCTGAGTGCCAGGCTCCACCTCCATGCTGACACAATCCTCCTCCTCGTCCTCTTCCTGTGTGATTGGCGGGCACGCCGGAACAATGTCTGGAAAAAGGGGGCCTTGAGAGCTAAGGAAGTCCTCCTCTTCCTGCCTCTGTTCTGCCTCAAGTGCCCTGTCCATTATTCCACGCAGTGTGTACTCCAACAGGTGGACAAGGGGGACAGTGTCACTGATGCATGCACTGTCACTGCTCACCATCCTCGTGGCCTCCTCAAATGGTGACAGGACAGTGAATGCATCCCTGATCATAGCCCACTGGTGTTGGGAAAAAAAAAAACAAGCTCCCCTGACCCTGTCCAGGTACTCATGGATGGCCCTCTGCTGCGTGTGCAGCCGCTGCAGCATGGCCAACGTTGATTTCCACCTGGTGGGCATGTCACAGATTAGGCAGTTCTTGGGCAGGTTAAATTCCTTTTGGAGGTCAGCCAGCCGAGTGGAAATGCACACAGACTTTCCTGGCCTGCCTCAGGACATCCTGCAAGCCTGGGTACCTGCCCAAGAACCGCTGCCCCACCAAGTTAAGGATGTGAGCCAAACAAGGCACATGGGTCAGTTGTCCCTGTCGGAGGACGGAGAGGAGGTTGGTGCCATTGTTGCAAACCACCATTCCTGGCTTAAGAGGTTAACCACCTCTGAACCTGCCCCTGCAGAGCTGACAGAACCTCTGCCCCAGTGTGGCTCCTGTTCCCCAAGCACACCAGCTCAAGCACCACATGGCATCTTTTGGCCTGCGTACTTGTGCAGCCCCTTGAATGCCTACGGAGCACCGCTGATTCCGAGGACAAAGCACAGGAAGAGGCAATGAAGGAAGAAGAAGAGGAGGGGGTGGAGGAGAGAGGTGTGTCAAAATCACCAGTAGTAGCATTTTGGAGGCATGGTGGCGGAACAACCTCCAACACTACTGCACCTTGTCCTGCATCCTTCCCAGCTGCCAGCAGAGTCAACCAATGCACCATGAAACTTAGGTAATGTCCCTGTCTATGCCTGCTGGACCATGAGTCAGCAGAAATATGCACATTACCGCTGACCGCCCTGTCCAGCGAGGCCAAGACATTGCCTTCCACATGCCCGTAGAGAGCCAGAATCGCCTTCCATGAGAAAAAGTGGCGTCTGGGAACCTGCCACTGAGGAACTGCACATTCCACAAACTCACGGAAGGGGGCAGAGTCTACCAACTGAAAAGGTAGCAGTTGAAGTGCTAGAAATTTTGCCAAGCTAGCATTCAACCGCTGGGCATGTGGATGGCTGGGAGCGAACTTCTTCTGCGGTGCAGCAGCTGGGGCAGGGAAATTTGCCTGGTACAATCTGACATTGGTGTACCAATAGCTGATTGCCCGCAAGTACTTGGCTGTGACACACTTAATTCTACACCTTCATACCTTTCAGTACAGGTCTCAGAGAGGACTGAAGGTATAGTGGGGTTGGAGATCCCAGCTGATGAAGAGCAAGGAGAGGTCCTCTTTGTTCTTTGGTGTGGGTCTTTTAGGTACACTTGTCAACGAACTGCATGGCAGGTCAACATATGTCTGGTCAAGCATGTGGTGCCCAAGCGGGAGATGTTTTGGCCACGCTAGATACGCTTGAGACACATGTTGCAAATAGCAGCGGTGCGATCCACGCAGGCGGCCTTATATAATGTGGGGCATGTACTAAACCCCCTGAGCCATAATTGGCCAAAGCCTCCCTGGCTTTGGCCAATTACAGCTCTCTGTGCAGACGGCGCTGTGATTGGCCAAGCATGCGGGTCATAGTGCATGCTTGGCCAATCATTAGCCAGCAATGCACTGCGATGCCGCAGTGAATTATGGGCCGTGACGCGCCACTCGAATGTGGCGCGAACGGCCCATAACATTCGTAATTCGGCGAACGGCGGAACACACTATGTTCGAGTCGAACATTCGTTCGACTCGAGCATGTGTTCGACTCAAACACGAAGCTCATCCCTAATCTACACATATCTGTATCTATACCAAATTTACATCTACATCTATATCTACATCTAAACCCACGTCTGCACCAACATCTTCATCCACACCTACATTCTCCATCTATACCTACATCCACATCTTCAGCTACACCAATATGTTCATCTACATCTTCATCTACACCTACATCTTCATCTATATCTTCATCCACATCTTCATCTACACCTACATCTTCATCTATACCTACATCCACATCAACATCCACATCTTAATCTAGACCTATAACTTCATCTACACCTACCTTCACATCTACATTCACATCTTCTTCCATACCTACATCCACATCTACACCTACATCTTCATCTATATCTACATGCATATCGTTAGTTACACCTACATTCTTCATCTATACCTATATTCACACCTGCATCCTCATCTTCATCTACACCTATATCTTCATATATACCTACATTTACATCTACACCTACATCTTCATCTATACCTACATCCACATCTTCAGTTACACCTACATCTTCATCTGTACCTACATCTTCATCTATATCTACAGCCACATCTTCATTTACACCTACATTCTTCATCTTTACCTATATCCACACTTACATCCACATCTTCATCTACACCTATATCTTCATCTATACCTAAATTCACACTCACATCTACACCTACATCTTCATCTACACCTGCATCTTCATCTGTATCTACATCCACATCTTCAGCTACACCTACATCTTTATCTGTACCTACATCTTCATCTATATCTACATTCACATCTTCATTTACACCTAAATTCTTCATCTTTACCTATATCCACACCTACATCCACATTTTCATCTACCTATATCCACCTACAGTCAGATCCATAAATATTGGAACATCGACACAATTCTAATCTTTTTGGCTCTATACACCACCACAATGGATTTAAAATGAAACAAACAAGATGTGCTTTAACTGCAGACTTTTAGCTTTAATTTGAGGGTATTTACATTCAAATCAGGTGAAAGGTGCAGGAAGTACAACCGTTTGTATATGTGCCTCCCACTTTTTAAGGGACCAAAAGTAATGGGACAATTGGCTGCTCAGCTGTTCCATGGCCAGGTGTGTGTTATTCCCTCATTATCCCATTTACAAAAGCAGATAAAAGGTCCAGAATTCATTTCAAGTGTGCTATTTGCATTTGGAATCTGTTGCTGTCAACTCTCAATATAAGATCCAAAGAGCTGTCACTATCAGTGAAGAAAGCCATCATTAGGCTGAAAAAACAAAACAAACCCATCAGATAGATAGCAAAAACTTTAGGTGTGGCCAAATCAACTGTTTGGAACATCCTTAAAAAGAAAGAACACACTGGTGAGCTCAGCAACACCAAAAGACCCAGAAGACCATGGAAAACAACTGTGGTGGATGACCGAAGAATTTTTTCCCTGGTGAAGAAAACACCCTTCACAACAGTTGGCCAGATCAAGAACACACTCCAGGAGGTAGGTGTATGTGTGTCAAAGTCAACAATCAAGAGAAGACTTCACCAGAGTGAATACAGAGGGTTCACCACAAGATGTAAACCATTGGTGAGCTTCAAAAACAGGAAGGCCAGGTTAGAGTTTGCCAAACAACATCTAAAAAAGCGTTCACAGTTCTGGAACAACATCCTATGGACAGACGAGACCAAGATCAACTTGTACCAGAGTGATGGGAAGAGAAGAGTATGGAGAAGGAAAGGAACTGCTCGTGATCCAAAGCATACCACCTCATCAGTGAAGCATGGTAGTGGTAGTGTCATGGCGTGGGCATGTATGGCTGGCAATGGAACTGGTTCTCTTGTATTTATTGATGATGTGACTGCTGACAAAAACAGCAGGATGAATTCTGAAGTGTTTCAGGCAATATTATCTGCTCATATTCAGCAAAATGCTTCAGAATTTATTGGACGGAGCTTCACAGTGCAGATGGACAATGACCCGAAGAATACTGCGAAAGCAACCAAAGAGTTTTTTAAGGGAAAGAAGTGTAATGTTATGCAATGGCCAAGTCAATCACCAGACCTGAATCCGATTGAGCATGCATTTCACTTGCTGAAGAAAAAAACTGAAGGGAAAATGCCCCAAGAACAAGCAGGAACTGAAGACAGTTGCAGTAGAGGCCTGGCAGAGCATCACCAGAGATGAAACCCAGCAACTGGTGATGTCTATGTGTTCCAGACTTCAGGCTGTAATTGACTGCAAAGGATTTGCAACCAAGTATTAAAAAGTGAAAGTTTAATGGATGATTGTTAATCTGTCCCATTACTTTTGGTTAATTAAAAAGTGGGAGGCACATATACAAACTGTTGTAATTCCACCGTTCACCTGATTTGGATGTAAATACCCTCAAATTAAAGCTGAAAGTCTGCAGTTAAGGGCTCTTTCACACGATGGATCCGTATGTCCGTTTTTCATCCTTTCATTTTCGGATGAAAAATGCACATACATGTATCCCTATGGAGCGTCGGATGTCAGCGGTGACATGTCCGCTGACATCCGACCCGCTCCGATCGGAAAAGTGTAACAGAGGAAAAACCTACTTTTCCATCCATTTTTGGATCGGATCGGGTGACGACGGACACTACAGTCCATCATCATCCGATCCCCCATAGGGGAGAGCGGCGCTCTGACAGGTCCGTAGCTGCACAGTGTGCAGCGATGGACCTGTCATCTTTCTGCTCAGCGGGGATCGGCGGAGCGATCCCCGCTGAGCAAGCGGGTGTTCACGGGGCGGATCATCACTGATCCGCCCCGTGTGAAAGAGCCCTAAATCACATCTTGTTTGTTTCATTTCAAATCCATTGTGGTGGTGTATAGAGCCAAAAAGATTAGAATTGTGTTGATGTCCCAATATTTATGGACCTGACTGTATATCTACATCTACACCTACATCTTCATCAATACCTACATCCACATCTTCATCTACACCTATATCTTCATCTATACCTATATCCACATCTACACCCATGTCTTCATCTAAACCTACATCTTCATCTACACCCACATCTTCACTTGCACCTACATCTTCACCAATAGGGATGAGCTTCGAGTTCGAGTCGAACTCATGTTCTACTCGAACATTGGCTGTTCGCAAGTTCGCCGAACAGCGAACAATTTGGGGTGTTCGCGGCAAATTCGAATGCCGCGGAACACCCTTTAAAAGTCTATGGGAGAAATCAAAAGTGCTAATTTTAAAGGCTTATATGCAAGTTATTGTCATAAAAAGTGTTTGGGGACCCGGGTCCTGCCCCAGGGGACATGGATCAATGCAAAAAAAAGTTTTAAAAACGGCCGTTTTTTCAGGAGCAGTGATTTTATTAATGCTTAAAGTCAAACAATAAAAGTGTAATATCCCTTTAAATTTCGTACCTGGGGGGTGTCTATAGTATGCCTGTAAAGGGGCGCATGTTTCCTGTGTTTAGAACAGTCTGACAGCAAAATGACATTTGGAAGGAAAAAACTCATTTAAAACTACCCGCGGCTATTGCATTGCCGACAATACACATAGAAGTTCATTGATAAAAACGGCATGGGAATTCCCCACAGGGGAACCCCGAACCAAAATAATAAAAAAAAAATGATGTGGGGGTCCCCCTAAATTCCATACAAGGCCCTTCAGGTCTGGTATGGATATTAAGGGGAACCCCAGCCAAAATTTAAAAAAAAAATTGACGTGGGGTTCCCCCTAAATTCCATACCAGACCCTTCAGGTCTGGTATGGATTTTAAGGGGAACCCCGCGCCAAAAAAAAAAAAAAAAACGGCGTGGGGTCCCCCTAAAAATCCATACCAGACCCTTATCCGAGCATGCAACCTGGCAGGCCGCAGGAAAAGAGGGGGGGACGAGAGTGCGGCCCCCCCCCCTCCTGAACCGTACCAGGCCACATGCCCTCAACATTGGGAGGGTGCTTTGGGGTAGCCCCCCAAAACACCTTGTCCCCATGTTGATGAAGACAAGGGCCTCATCCCCACAACCGTGGCCGGTGGTTGTGGGGGTCTGCGGGCGGCGGGCTTATCGGAATCTGGAAGCCCCCTTTAACAAGGGGACCCCCAGATCCCGGCCCCCCCCCTGTGTGAAATGGTAAGGGGGTACTTACCCCTACCATTTCACTAAAAAACTGTCAAAAATGTTAAAAATGACAAGAGACAGTTTTTGACAATTCCTTTATTTAAATGCTTCTTCTTTCTTCCTTCATCTTCTTCTGGTTCTTCTGGCTCTTCTGGTTCTTCCTCCGGCGTTCTCGTCCAGCATCTCCTCCGCGGCGTCTTCTATCTTCTTCTCCTCGGGCCGCTCCGCACCCATGGCATGAGGGGGGAGGCTCCCGCTCTTCTCTTCATCTTCTTCTTCATCTTCTTCTTCATCTTCTTCTTCTTCTTCTTCTTCTCTTCTTCATCTCTTCTCCCTTCTTCATTTCTTCTGCGGGCCGCTCCGCATCCATGCATGGAGGGAGGCTCCCGCTGTGTGACGGCGTCTCTTCGTCTGACGGTTCTTAAATAACGGGGGGCGGGGCCACCCGGTGACCCCGCCCCCCTCTGACGCACGGGACATGACGGGACTTCCCTGTGGCATTCCCCGTGACGTCACAGGGAAGTCCCGTCAATTCACCGTGCGTCAGAGGGGGGCGGGGTCACCGGATGGCCCCGCCCCCCGTTATTTAAGAACCGTCAGACGAAGAGACGCCGTCACACAGCGGGAGCCTCCCTCCATGCATGGATGCGGAGCGGCCCGCAGAAGAAATGAAGAAGGGAGAAGAGATGAAGAAGAGAAGAAGAAGAAGAAGAAGAAGAAGATGAAGAAGAAGATGAAGATGAAGAAGAAGATGAAGAGAAGAGCGGGAGCCTCCCCCCTCATGCCATGGGTGCGGAGCGGCCCGAGGAGAAGAAGATAGAAGACGCCGCGGAGGAGATGCTGGACGAGAACGCCGGAGGAAGAACCAGAAGAGCCAGAAGAACCAGAAGAAGAAGAAGATGAAGGAAGAAAGAAGAAGCATTTAAATAAAGGAATTGTCAAAAACTGTCTCTTGTCATTTTTAACATTTTTGACAGTTTTTTAGTGAAATGGTAGGGGTAAGTACCCCCTTACCATTTCACACAGGGGGGGGCCGGGATCTGGGGGTCCCCTTGTTAAATGGGGCTTCCAGATTCCGATAAGCCCCCCGCCCGCAGACCCCCACAACCACCGGCCACGGTTGTGGGGATGAGGCCCTTGTCTTCATCAACATGGGGACAAGGTGCTTTGGGGGGCTACCCCAAAGCACCCTCCCAATGTTGAGGGCATGTGGCCTGGTATGGTTCAGGAGGGGGGGGGGCCGCACTCTCGTCCCCCCCTCTTTTCCTGCGGCCTGCCAGGTTGCGTGCTCGGATAAGGGTCTGGTATGGATTTTTAGGGGGACCCCACGCCGTTTTTTTTTTTTTTTTTGGGCGCGGGGTTCCCCTTAAAATCCATACCAGACCTGAAGGGTCTGGTATGGAATTTAGGGGGAACCCCACGTCAATTTTTTTTTAAAATTTTGGCTGGGGTTCCCCTTAATATCCATACCAGACCTGAAGGGCCTTGTATGGAATTTAGGGGGACTCCCACATCATTTTTTTTTTTTAATTTTGGTTCGGGGTTGCCCTGTGGGGAATTCCCATGCCGTTTTTATCAATGAACTTCTATGTGTATTGTCGGCAATGCAATAGCCGCGGTAGTTTTAAATGAGTTTTTTCCTTCAAAATGTCATTTTGCTGTCAGACTGTTCTAAACACGGGAAACATGCGCCCCTTTACAGGCATACTATAGACACCCCCCAGGTACGAAATTTAAAGGGATATTACACTTTTATTGTTTGACTTTAAGCATTATTAAAATCACTGCTCCTGAAAAAACGGCCGTTTTTAAAACTTTTTTTTGCATTGATCCATGTCCCCTGGGGCAGGACCCAGGTCCCCAAACACTTTTATTGACAATAACTTGCATATTAGCCTTTAAAATTAGCACTTTTGATTATTCATGTTCGTGTCCCATAGACTTTAACGGTGTTCGCGTGTTCGAACGAATTTTTTTCCTGTTCGCATGTTCTGGTGCGAACCGAACAGGGGGGTGTTCGGCTCATCCCTATTCACCAATAACTACATCCACATCTTTATCTACACCTACATCTTCATCTACGCCTACATCTTCATCTATATCTACATCTATATCTACATCCACATCTACATCCACATCTTCATCTAGACCTATAAATTCATCTACACCAACATCTTCATCTACACCTACATCCGCACCTACATCCACATATTCATCTATACCTACATCTTCATCTATACCTACATTCACATCTATATTCACATCTTCATCTACACCTACATCTTCATCTATACCTACATTCACATCTACACCTACATCTTCATCTACACCTACATTTGCATCTGTATCTACACCCACATCTTCATCTATACCTATCTGTACATCTTCATCTATACCCACATCTTCATCTACATCCACATCTTCATCTACACCCACCACTTCATCTACACCTACATCTTCATCTACATCCACATCTTCATCTACACCTACATCTTCATCTATATCTTCATCCACATCTACTATACATCCACATCTTCATCTACACCCACCACTTCATCTACACCTACATCTTCATCTACACCTACATCTTCATCTATATCTACATCCACATCTGCTATACATCCACATCTTCATCTACACCTACATCTATATCTACATCCACATCTTAATCTACACCTACATATTCATCTACACCTACATCCTTATCTATATCTACATCCACATCTTCATCTACACCTACATCTTCGTCTATATCTACATCCACATCTTCATCTACACCTACATCTTCATCTATACCTACATCTTCATCTACACCTACATCTTCATCTACATCCACATCTTCATCTACACCTACATCTTCATCTACACCTACATCTTCATCTACACCTACATCTTCGTCTATATCTACATCCACATCTTCATCTACACCTACATCTTCATCTACATCGACATCTTCATCTACACCTACATCTTCATCTACACCTACATCTTCATCTATATCTACATCCACATCTGCTATACATCCACATCTTCATCTACACCTACATCTATATCTACATCCACATCTTAATCTACACCTACATATTCATCTACACCTACATCCTTATCTATATCTACATCCACATTTTCATCTACACCTACATCTTCGTCTATATCTACATCCACATCTTCATCTACACCTACATCTTCATCTACATCCACATCTTCATCTACACCTACATCTTCATCTATATCTACATCCACATCTTCATCTACACCTACATCTTCATCTACATCCACATCTTCATCTATATCTACATCCACATCTTCATCTACACCTACATCTTCATCTACATCCACATCTTCATCTACACCTACATCTTCATCTATACCTACATCTTCATCTACACCTACATATTCATCACTGCACTTATTGCTGTAGTGAGTGTCTCCTGGAACACAATAATAATAATAATAATAATAATAATAATAATAATAATAATAGTACACATTACTTCTTAGGGTTTTTGCCTTTGTTGCGCTCTTCTCCTCTCCTCCCCGGGTGTCTCTCTCAGGGGTGACATTACACAGAAACTCGACAGTGACATCTGTGAAAATAAATAAACCCATCATAGTCCTGACTCTCCACCTTTCACACCCAAAAAGTATACATGGCACGATTCTGCTTCTCTCAGGTCTCCATGTTTCGAGGTCTTTTACCTGGAAACTTTTCACCCCACTTTTTAAAACTAATCAATAGCACAATAAAAACGAAGTTTTCTCCATATCACATTCCACTCTCTAAATTTGTCTAAGAATAAGTATGTCTGTTTAAAGAAGACACATCACTTTACTTTTTAAATGTTACCATGGTATTTACCTGCGTTTTTTTTTTTTAATAGACACCTAGCTGGTTGATGCCACAATGTGCTAGTATGCACCATAAAACAAAGCCCTCCAGCACTGAGCTGTCACAGTGCTTTCATCTTCTCCTGGTATTCCTACCAGGTTAACACTCTCTGGTCACTTCAATGGGCGGGTTAATGATGACATCCCTCCTGTGGATGCGCATGGGAGTCACAATTGCTGCACCATCACTTTCTACAATCACGGTAGAGGCAGAATGCAGAGTGAACTGCACATATGTTACGTATGTCATGGGCTGGAGCTGACATGAATATCTGTAAAACGGCACTGATTTGAGAAGTTTCAGAGGTGCTCTTAAGTCATACATTTTACAAGCTTTAATATAGGGCAAAGTCCCGACGTTGAGTTTAACACCACTTCAACACTGGGCACTTTCACCGCCTTCCTGCCCTGTGCAATTTTTAGCGCGGTCATGCAATATTGTACCCAAATTACATTTTTATCATCCCCCCTACAAATAGAGGCTTCTTTTGGATAACCACTGGGGTTTTTTTTGCGCTACAAATAAAGAAAGACAGAAAATGTTGAAAAAATGTTTTTCTTTATTCTGTTATAAAATTTTGTAAATAAGGATTTTTTTTCCCTTTACTCATGGGCACTGATGAGGCTGTACTGATGGGCACTGATGAGGTGGTACTGATGGGCAATGATGAGGATGCACTGATGGGCACTGATGAGGAAGCACTAATATGCAGCACTGATGGGCACTGATAGGCAGCACTGATATGCAGCACTGATAGGTAGCACTGATGGGCACTGATGAGCAATGATGGGCTGCACTGATGGGCACTGATAGATGACACTGATAGGCAGAAAATGAAGCACTGACAGGCATTACTGATGGGCACTGATTGGCATCCTGATGGGCACTGAATGCATCAGAGGTCGGCACTGACTGGCATCACTGGCAGGCATCGCTAATGGGTCTGCACTGATAATCAAAGCACTGCTTATCAGCGCAGACCCCCCCATCAGGAGAGTTAATTAATGGCGCTCCTCTACTCACGCCCTGTCAGCGCGAACAGAGGAAAGCCGATAACCGTCACTTCCTGGTTACGTTGTGATCAGCTGTGATTGAACACAGCTGATCACATGGTAAAAAGCCTACTTCATAGGCTCTTTATCTAGATTGGAGATGCGATATGTCAGAGCGACACCCCCCCCCCCCCCGGGGGGCGTGCACAAATGGCTTATCCTGCTGGACGTCATATGACATGGAACTCCCGCCCGGCCATCATTCTGCTATAGACCCGGTGGGAAGGATAGTTACATAGTTACATAGTAGGTGAGGTTGAAAAAAGACACAAGTCCATCAAGTCCAACCTATGTGTGTGATTTTGTGTCAGTATTACATTATATATCCCTGTATGTTGCGGTCATTCAGGTGATTATCTAATAGTTTCTTGAAGCTATCAATGCTCCCCGCTGAGACCACCGCCTGTGGAAGGGAATTCCACATCCTTGCCGCTCTTACAGTAAAGAACCCTCTACGTAGTTTAAGGTTAAACCTCTTTTCTTCTAATTGTAATGAGCGGCCACGAGTCTTATTAAACTCTCTTCTGCGAAAAAGTTTTCTCCCTATTGTGGGGTCACCAGTCCGGTATTTGTACATTGAAATCATATCCCCTCTCAAGCGTCTCTTCTCCAGAGAGAATAAGTTCAGAGCTCACAACCTTTCCTCATAACTAAGATCCTCCAGACCCTTTATTAGCTTTGTTGCCCTTCTTTGTACTCGCTCCATTTCCAGTACATCCCTCCTGAGGACTGGTGCCCAGAACTGGACAGCATACTCCAGGTGTGGCCGGACCAGAGTCTTGTAGAGCGGGAGAATTATCGTTTTATCTCTGGAGTTGATCCCCCTTTTAATGCCAATATTCTGTTTGCTTTATTAGCAGCAGCTTGGCATTGCATGCCATTGCTGAGCCTATCATCTACTAGGACTCCCTGGTCCTTTTCCATCCTAGATTCCCCCAGAGGTTCTCCCCCCAGTCTATAGATTGCATTCATATTTTTGCCACCCAAATGCATTATTTTACATTTTTCTACATTGAACCTCATTTGCCATGTAGTCGCCCACCCCATTAATTTGTTCAGGTCTTTTTGCAAGATTTCCACATCCTGCGGAGAAGTTATTGCCCTGCTTAGCTTAGTATTGTCTGCAAATACAGAGATTGAACTGTTTATCCCATCCTCCAGATCGTTTATGAACAAATTAAATAGGATTGGTCCCACCCTCTGAACACGCCCTTGTAGCCAGTTCTCAATCCATGTACTCACCCTATGGTCCATGCCAACGCACCTTATTTTGTACAGTAAACGTTTATGGGGAACTGTGTCAAATGCTTTTGCAAAATCCAGATACGCCACGTCTACGGGCCTTCCTTTATCTAGATGGCAACTCACCTCCTCATAGAAGGTTAATAGATTGGTTTGGCAAGAACGATTCTTCATGAATCCATGCTGATTACTGCTAATGATTAGGGATGAGCTTCGTGTTCGAGTCGAACCCATGTTCGACTCGAACATCGGCTGTTCGACCGTCCGTCGAATTGCGAACGATATGGGCCGTTCGCGCCAAATTCGTGTGGCGCGTCACGGCCCATAATTCACTGCGGCATCGCAGTGCATTGCTGGCTGATGATTGGCCAAGCATGCACTATGACCCGCATGCTTGGCCAATCACAGCGCCGTCAGTAGAGAGAGCTGTAATTGGCCAAAGCCAGGGTGGCTTTGGCCAATTATGGCTCAGGGGATTTAGTACACACCCCACACTATATAAGGCCGCCTGCACGGCGGCCCTGTGTAGTGTGTGTTCCGGTGTGCTGAGAGATAGAGAGAGAGAGAGACAGTGTCATTTGATTTGAGTTAGATAGATTAGGCAGAACAGTCAGTCAGTTAGCTGCACTTACAGTGTATTGTGTATATATATATATATGCATTCCAGGTGTTGCATATATATATATATATACACTGTATTCAGTTTAGCTAGATCCGTTCCTGTTATCTTCTATCTAGACTATTTACATTTAGTGCAGTGCGTCCTGCTCACAGTGTTCAGCTAGATCCGTTCCTGTTATCTTCTAGACTATTTACATTTAGTGCAGTGCGTCCTGCTCAGTGTTCAGCTAGATCCGTTCCTGTTATCTTCTAGACTATTTACATTTAGTGCAGTGCGTCCTGCTCACAGTGTTCAGCTAGATCCGTTCCTGTGATTTACATTTAGTGCAGTGCGTCCTGCTCACAGTGTTCAGCTAGATCCGTTCCTGCTATTTACATTTAGTGCAGTGCGTCCTGCTCACAGTGTTCAGCTAGATCCGTTCCTGCTATTTACATTTAGTGCAGTGCGTCCTGCTCACAGTGTTCAGCTAGATCCGTTCCTGCTATTTACATTTAGTGCAGTGCGTCCTGCTCACAGTGTTCAGCTAGATCCGTTCCTGCTATTTACATTTAGTGCAGTGCGTCCAGCTCACAGTGTTCAGCTAGATCCGTTCCTGCTATTTACATTTAATGCAGTGCGTCCAGCTCACAGTGTTCAGCTAGATCCATTCCTGTTATCTTCTAGACTATTTACATTTAGTGCAGTGCGTCCTGCTCACAGTGTTCAGCTAGATCCGTTCCTGTTATCTTCCTACTGACAGGCAGGCTTGTCTGGTTACAGTATATAAAGCTACCTGAAGAAAATTACAGGTGTTCTATTTGATCCTATTAGTACCACGGTCAGGCAGCTAGACTATTTACATTTAGTACAGTGCGTCCTGCTCACAGTGTTCAGCTAGATCCGTTCCTGTTATCTTTCTACTGACAGGCAGGCTTGTCTGGTTACAGTATATAAAGCTACCTGAAGAAAATTACAGGTGTTCTATCCCAGCTTAGTGCAGCTACAGGCCATTAGTATGTCTGGAAGGCCAAGAAGGAGAGGCAGACAGTCACAAGCCAATAAGAGAGGGCAAGCAGGCTCTGTGTCTAGTGCTGGTCGTGGAGACGGTGCATCCTCATCAGCACGTGGCCATGGGACACGCTTGGCCTTTTTTTCGGCAGCTGGCCGTGTTGAGCCGCAACATGCGGAAGACTTGGTCGAGTGGATGACCAAGCCATCCTCATCCTCCTCATCCTCTCTCACCCATGCCCAGGGTGCTTTGTCTGGCAAAGCAGCGGCCTCTTCCCTCAGCTCAATGTCATCAGTGACTCCTTCCCTAGCTCCACCATGTCCTCATGAGGATTCCCTCGAACTGTTTGACCACAGTGTTGGGTACATGCTCCAGGAGGATGCCCAGCGTTTGGAAGGCTCTGATGATGATACTGAGCTCGATGAAGGCAGTAACATGAGCACGGACAGAGGGGGTGCCCAAGAAGGACAGCAATCTGGCAGTCATGCTCCCCCTGCTGCAACATACTGCCAGGTTTGCTCCAGTGATGAGGAGGGAGGGGATGATGAGGTCACTGACTCAACGTGGGTGCCTGATAGGAGAGAGGAGGAGGAGGAGGAGGAGGAGGAGGCGGCACATCACCAACGAGGCAGGATGCCCTCCAGGGGCCAGCCTAAGGGCAGCACATTGACTGCATCACACCCCAAAGCTCCACATGTGCAGGGCGCTGCAGTCTCTGCGCGTTATTCAAAAAGTTCTTTGGTGTGGGCCTTTTTTGAGACGAGTGCATCAGATCGCACCGCTGCTATTTGCAACATATGTCTCAAGCGTATCTCGCGTGGCCAAAACATCTCCCGCTTGGGTACCACATGCTTGACCAGACATATGTTGACCTGCCATGCAGTTCGTTGGCAAGCGTATCTAAAAGACCCACACCAAAGAACAAAGAGGATCTCTCCTTGCTCCTCATCAGCTGAGATTTCCAACCCCACTAGACCTTCAGTCCTCTCTGAGACCTGCAGTGAGAGGAATGAAGGTGTAGAATTAGGTGTGTCACAGCCAAGTACTTGTGGGCAATCTGCTTTTGGTACACCGACGTCAGATTGTACCAGGCAAATTTCCCTGCCCCAGCTGCTGCACCGCCGAAAGAAGTTTGCTCCCAGCCATCCACATGCCCAGCGGTTGAATGCTAGCTTGGCAAAATTGCTAGCACTTCAACTGCTGCCTTTTCAGTTGGTAGACTCTGCCCCCTTCCGTGAGTTTGTGGAATGTGCGGTTCCTCAGTGGCAGGTACCCAAACGCCACTTTTTCTCACGGAAGGCGATTCCGGCTCTCTACCGGCATGTGGAAGGCAATGTCCATGCCTCGCTGGACAGGGCGGTCAGCGGTAAGGTGCATATTACCACTGACTCATGGTCCAGCAGGCATGGACAGGGACGTTACCTAAGTTTCACGGCGCATTGGGTGACTCTGCTGGCAGCTGGGAAGGATGCAGGACAAGGTGCAGTAGTGTTGGAGGTTGTTCCGCCACCACGCCTCCAAAATGCTGATTGTGACACACCTCTCTCCTCCACCCCCTCCTCTTCTTCTTCCTCCATGGTCTCTTCCTCGGAACCAGCGGTGCTCCGTAGGCGTTCAAGGGGCTACGCAAGTACGCAGGCCAAAAGATGCCATGCGGTGCTTGAGCTGGTGTGCTTGGGGGACAGGAGCCACACTGGGGCAGAGGTTCTGTCAGCTCTGCAGGGGCAGGTTCAGAGGTGGTTGACGCCACGCCAACTTAAGGCAGGAATGGTGGTTTGCGACAATGGCACCAACCTCCTCTCTGCCCTCCGACAGGGACAAATGACCCATGTGCCCTGTTTGGCTCACGTCCTTAACTTGGTGGTGCAGCGGTTCTTGGGCAGGTACCCGGGCTTACAGGATGTCCTGAGGCAGGCCAGGAAAGTCTGTGTGCATTTCCGCTGGTCATATAATGCCAGTGCTCGGCTGACGGACCTCCAAAAGGAGTTTAACCTGCCCAAGAACCGTCTAATCTGTGACATGCCCACCAGGTGGAACTCAACGTTGGCCATGCTGCAGCGGCTGCACACGCAGCAGAGGGCCATCAATGAGTACCTGTGCGACTATGGCACCAGGACAGGGTCAGGGGAGCTTGGTTTTTTTTCCCCACGCCAGTGGGCCATGATCAGGGATGCATGCACTGTCCTGTCACCATTCGAGGAGGCCACGAGGATGGTGAGCACTGACAGTGCATGCATCAGTGACACTGTCCCCCTTGTCCACCTGTTGGAGCACACGCTGCGTGGAATAATGGACAGGGCACTTGAGGCAGAACAGAGGCAGGAAGAGGAGGACTTCCTTAGCTCTCAAGGCCCCCTTTATCCAGACAGTGTTCCTGCGTGCCCGCCGATCACACAGGAAGAGGACGAGGAGGAGGAGGAGGAGGAGGAAGATTGTGTCAGTATGGAGGTGGAGCCTGGCACTCAGCATCAGCAGCAGTCTTTAAGGGATCAGTCCCAAGGAACACATGGACTTGTACGTGGCTGGGAGGAGGTGGCTGCGGACGTTGTTGTATGATCGGTTCCAGCAACCATCGCCAGCGTCTGTTTTACATGGTGCAGGAATACCTAGGGGCAAGATCAGACTTGGACACCTTTCCCACCGAAAATCCTCTGGGTTACTGGGTCTTGAGGATGGATCACTGGCCAGAGCTTGCACAGTATGCAATTGAGCTACTGGCCTGCCCTGCATCCAGCGTTCTTTCGGAACGCACATTCAGTGCTGCTGGAGGCGTGGTAACCGATCACAGGGTGCGTCTGTCCACCGACTCGGTCGATCGGCTGACCTTCATAAAAATGAATCAGTCTTGGATCACCACCAGCTACCAAGCACCTGATGCTGATGTAACCGAATATTTTTTTTTTAAATCTCAGATCCCTTCAAAGACTGCCTATGCTGATGCTGAGTGACTATCCCTGAGTAATTATCCTCTTCCTCCTCAATCATCATGCTGATAGCTTGTAAGAACATTTTTGGTTCTGGGCGCCACCACCAGTGCCTAAGGCACAATTTTTCAGCCCCTGTTTAACAGGGGCGTGTAATTACAATTTTTGATGTAATACTTTGCAGCAGGGCTCGTTCCTGCATTCCAACTAGAGTGTCTGTGAGGGGTTGCAGTGTTGTGGCACCAGCACCAGTGCCTAAGGCCCAATTTTTCTGCCCCTGTCTAACAGGGGCGTGTAATTACAATTTTTGATGCAATACTTTGCAGCAGGGCTCGTTCCTGCGTTCCAACTAGAGTGTCTGTGAGGGGTTGCAGTGTTGTGGCACCAGCACCAGTGCCTAAGGCCCAATTTTTCAGCCCCTGTCTAACAGGGGCGTGTAATTACCATTTTTGATGCAATACTTTGCAGCAGGGCTCGTTCCTGCGTTCCAACTAGAGTGTCTGTGAGGGGTTGCAGTGTTGTGGCACCAGCACCAGTGCCTAAGGCCCAATTTTTCAGCCCCTGTCTAACAGGGGCGTGTAATTACAATTTTTGAAGCAATACTTTGCAGCAGGGCTCGTTCCTGCGTTCCAACTAGAGTGTCTGTGAGGTTGCAGTGTTGTGGCACCAGCACCACTGCCTAAGGCCTAATTTTTCAGCTCCTGTTCAACAGGGGCATGTAATTACAATTCTTGATCTAATATTTCACAGCAGGGCCCTGTGAGGGCTTACAGTGTTGTGGCCACAGCAACACCTAAGGCCCAAATTTCTGCTGAGTATATAGGGCAGGACCCTACTTTCAAACATCTAACTTACAAACGACTCCTACTTGCAAACGGAAGGAGACAACAGGAAGTGAGATGAAATCTACCCCTAGGAAGGGAAATTCTCTCCTGTAAGAGTTAATATGGGAAAACAAATTCTCCTTTCCACTGATGCTTTCCAATCCTTGTTCCACAAAAAAACCCAAATTTTCAAAAAACATTTTTCATTGGGACAAAAAAGTGAGGTGAAATCTTCTGAAGAGGAGGAAAGACAGCAAAACAAATGTCACCGGGGTGATAACCCTTCCCTATGTTTTCCAAAAAGCTTAGAAAAGATTTTTTGGCTGGAGCTAAACACGTTAAAAATGTTCAAAATTACAAACAGATTCTACTTAACAACAAACCTACAGTCCCTGTCTTGTTTGCACCGCCTGTATACTGCTGTTCAGAGTATATAGGGCCTGGTGGCCCCACACCTTTCCTTATTTTAATTTGGGTGCGGGGTTCCCCTTAATATCCATACAAGACCCAAAGGGCCTGGTAATGGACTGGGGGGTACCCATGCCGTTTGTCTCACTGATTTTCATCCATATTGCCATGACCCGACATGACATTAAACCCGCAAGCAGTTTTAAATGAGATTTTTTCCTTTAAAAATGACATTTGGTGCAGGGACTGTTCTAAACATGGGAAACACGCGTCACTTTACAGGCATACTATAGACACCCCCCAGGTACGATATTTAAAGGAATATTTCACTTTTTTTTTTTTTACTTTAAGCATCATTAAAATCACTGCTCCCGAAAAAATGGCCGTTTTTAAAAGTTTTTTTTGCATTGATACATGTCCCCTGGGGTAGGACCCGGGTCCCCAAACCCTTTTTAGGACAATACCATGCAAATTAGCCTTTAAAATGAGCACTTTTGATTTCGAACGTTCGAGTCCCATAGACGTCAATGGAGTTCTAAGGTTCGTGCGAACTTTCGGTCCGTTCGCAGGTTCTGGTGTGAACCGAACCGGGGGGTGTTCGGCTCATCCCTACTAATGATATCATTCTTATTACTAAAATCTTGTATATAGTCCCTTATCATCCCCTCCAAGAGTTTACATACTATTGATGTTAGGCTAACTGGTCTGTAATTCCCAGGGATGTTTTTTGGGCCCTTTTTAAATATTGGTGCTACATTGGCTTTTCTTCAATCAGCTGGTACCATTCCAGTCAATAGACTGTCTGTAAAAATTAGGAACAACGGTCTGGCAATCACCTGACTGAGTTCCCTAAGTACCCTCGGATGCAAGCCATCTGGTCCTGGTGATTTATTAATGTTAAGTCTCTCAAGTCTAATTTTAATTCCGTCCTCTGTTAACCATGGAGGTGCTTCCTGTGTTGTGTCATGAGGATAAACACTGCAGTTTTGGTTACTGAAGCCCCCCGATTCACCCGTGAATACTGAGGAGAAGAATAAATTCAATACCTTTGCCATCTCCCCATCCTTTGTAACCAGATGTCCTTCCTCATTCTTTATGGGGTCAATATGATCTGTCCTCCCTTTTTTACTGTTTACATACTTAAAGAATTTCTTGGGATTTTTTTTTGCTCTCCTCCGCTATGTGTCTTTCATGTTCTATCTTAGCCGTCCTAATTGCACCCTTACATTTCTTATTGCATTTTTTATAAAGTCTGAATGCTAAAGTCCCTCAACCTTGTATTTTTTGAAGGCCTTCTCCTTTGCTTTTATATGCATTTTTACATTGGAGTTAAGCCATCCAGGATTTTTGTTCGCTCTTTTAAATTTATTTCCCAATGGGATACTTTGGCTAATGCTCTTATTTAATATGCTCTTAAAGCAAACCCATCTCTCCTCCGTATTCTTTGTTCCTAATATTTTATCCCAATTTATGCCTTTTAGCAAGGTTTGCAGTTTAGGGAAGTTGACTCTTTTGAAATTCAGTGTCTTTGTGTTCCCTTCATGTTTCCTATTTGTGTGATTTATACTGAAACTAATTGACCTGTGATCGCTGTTACCTAAATTGCCCCGTATTTCCACATCTGTGATCAGGTCTGTATTGTTGGTAATCAGTAGATCCAGTAATGTAATGATCTAAATACTCTGGGGTCCAGGTGCATATAGCACTTGATCCCATTCTGATTTATCCCTTGTTTGCTGAGCAGCATGATTAGAATGCCCCCCACCATCACAAATTTCCAACCACACTGCCAGCTAAGTGACAAATACATAGTGAGGGTTGATTGACTGCACATGTCTCTGGCAGCGGGCACACACTGGAGACAGAAGGGGGAAATGTCACTAGCACACCATGGATCTCCAGAATGGGTTGAAAGCTTTATTCAGTGATCACATCGTTACAGCAAATAGCAACGTTTTGGAGCTCTGAAATGTTGCTATTCTGTATATGTTGTATTCTGGAGATCCATGGTGTGCTGGTGACATTTCTGGTGACATGTCTCCAACGTCTGTCATATGTGGATGTTTACTATTAGTAGCCAGATCTATCTATCAGACCCTCCAGTAGTGGCGGCTGGTGCTCCATTTTTGAGAGGGTGGCAAACAAAACAACCCGCCATCCCCCGTTCCTTCCGTCCGCCGGTAAAATCCCCCACCCCCGTTCGGTTGGTCAGTCCATCAGTCAAAATCCCGCACCCCACCATCCCTCAGATGCTCAGCAAACTGCACACTTACCCCATCTAGGTTGCTGGCCTGCATCTCCTCCTCAGTGCCTCCTTCTTGGCATCTCTTCCTTGGAGTCCCCTGCTCGGCGTCTCCTCCTTGGCAGCTTCCCCCTGTGTCTCCTCCTCGGCGGCCAATACAGGTGCTTCTCCTCTCGGCCAATCGGGTCTCAGGAACCGCTTCCTGATTGGCTGGGAGGAGAATCAGTAAGACAATATTGAATATTAACCACTTCAATACCGGGCACTTATACACCTTCCTGCCCAGACCAATTTTCAGCTTTCAGTGCTGTCGCAGTTTGGATGACAATTACGCGGTCATCCATCACTGTAACCAAACTACATTTTTATCATTTTGTTCCCACAAATAGAGCTTTCTTTTGGTGGTATTTGATCACCTCTGTGGTTTTTATTTTTTGCTAAACAAATAAAAAAATGACCGAACATTTTGAAAAAAATAAAAGTTTTGGTTTTGTTTCTGTTATAAAATTTTGTAAATAAGTACGTTTTCTCTTTCACTGACAGGCACTGATAAGGTGGCATCGATGAGGTGGCACCAATGAGCGGGCACTGACGGGCACTGACGATGGGCACTGATGATGGGCACTGATATGCGGCACTGATGGGCACTGGTAGGCGGCACTGATGGGTGGCACTGATATGCAGCACTGATGGGCATTGATAGGTGGCACTGATGGGCACTCATGGTGGCACTGGTGGGCACTGATGGGCACTGATAGGTGACACTGATGGGCACTGTAAGGCTGCAAAGATGGGTTCTTATGGGTGGCACTGATAGGCGGCACTGCTGGGCACTGATGGGCACTGATAGGTGGCACTGATGGGCACTGATAGGTGGCACTGCTGGGCACTGATAGGCACTAATGGGCATTGATACGTGGCACTGATGGGCACTGATACGCGGCACTGATGGGCACTGATACGCGGCACTGATATGAGGCACTGATAGGCATCCCTGGTGGCACTGGCAGTGGTAGGCATTGTAAGTGGGTACTGATTGGCAGCTGCCTGGGCCTTGATTGTCAGCTGCCTGGGCACAGATTAGTATTTCCCTGGGGGTCTAGGGGGCATACCTGGTGGAAGGCCAGTGTGGATGGCTATCCTGGTGGTCCTGGGCGGCATGATGGTGGTCCTGGGTGGGATCCGAGGTGGGGCTGTGCTGATAAACAATTAACACAGACCCCCCTGTCAGGAGAGCAGCCGATCGGCTCTCCTCTACTCGCGTCTGTCAGACGCGAGTGAGGAAAAGCCAATCACCGGCTCTTCCTATTTACATTGTGATCAGCCATGATTGGAAAGGCTGATCATGTGGTAAAGAGTCTCCGTCAGAGACTCTTTACCTAGATCGGAGTTGCGGTGTGTCAGACTGACACACCGCAACAACGATCGCCGCGATACGCGCCCCCGGGGGCGCGCAGCGGCTTAATATCCTGAGGACGTCATATGATGCCCAGTCAGGTTATTGAAACCACTTTGCCGCCATCATTCTGCTATATGGCGGGTGGCAAGTGGTTAATTTGCTATTGTCACAAAACTGGGTGGGCTCAGGGTGCAGTGCTCTGTGCCCCCTGGAGTCCACCCTTTTTTGAAGCCAATTAGCTCCTCAGGCTCTAATCATGTGCTTAAAATAAAAACAAACCCGTTTGAAATCCATACGCCCGGTGCCCTGCATGTAGATTAGGGGCTGGGTGCATGGGTTAGGGGGCGTTGCCCTGCACCCCTAATGGAGCCCTCCAGCTCTCCAGCACTGACTGTTCATTCATAACAGTAAGTTCTAATGGTAAACATCCACTGCACCGGCAGATCTATCATACAACTCCATGGCGTGGAGTGATGCTTTACTATTATGAATGAACAATCAGCTCTGGTGGGGTTGTGTGATAGACCTCCCAGTGCAGTGGATGTCTACTGTTAGCCAACAGATCTATCACACAGCCCCTCCAGCTCTGACTGTTCATTCATAACAGTAAGTTCTAGTAGTAAACATCCACTACATCACGCTTCCCTGAAGACGTTATTACGAAACGTACGTCGGAACGTTACCTGGTCACGTGATCTCCTCCCACTTCCGGTTCCCTGGTTGTCGCTTTCGTCGGGTGGAATGCACGCCGACCACAGAGGTGATCTACGGCATTCTTGTATCGGACCCACTACAGACGAGTGAGTAGCCCCAGTGCCGGGTAGGCACCTACTAATGTAAGCGGCCAATTGGCTTCATGTTTTGTTTTTAACCATTTTAATAAACTGTATTACGCTATGGAAGTATCCACTGTTTTTTCTATGGCCCATGGTTAACCATCCGGGGAAGAAGCTTTCTTGCCTATTGCCATCCAGCCTCCATATGTGAGCAGGCACAATCCTGCACAAGCTCTCATGACTTTCTTTTTAACTAAAGAAGTCATTTGTATCTGGTAAACAGATTTTTCACCTATCACTGTGGGGTGCACTGACTTCTTGGTGAAGGAATTTCCACTCTCCACAAAGAAGATTTTACCTACATTTGGAAGATCACCTTTCACTGCAATTTAATTGTGGTTGTTTTCTTTGCTATTGGGACTTTATCGTTATCACTGTTTGTTACAGCAATGTGTGTTATCACTTATGATATACTTAGCACCATTTGTACATATTAATCTCCCTTTGAAGTTTTTTTTATCTCTGGCATTCAGCCAAACGTCTCACTATTAGTTTTTTTATTTGTTACTATCGGTATTAGTTTAGTCACTAGCGCCCCCTATCTACTACCAAACATCCACTGCACTGGCAGATCTATCACACAGCTCTGCAATTCAGAATAATGCTTTACTTTTATGAATGAACAGTCAGCGCTGGTGGGGTTGTGTGATAGATCTGCCGGTGCAGTGGATGTTTACTATTAGCCGGTAGATCTATAACATAGCCCCACGGAGCTGATTGTTCATTCAAAATAGTGAAAGACCAATCAACTTAGGAATAACCATAAATTGGGCTTCGGCCTGGGATGGAGCTACAGCACGACACTGACATTCATTTTTTTCCCCTTAAACCACTGCGTGGATCCTAATGGGACCAAGTGCTGTGTGGACCGGATCATAGATCATAAGATCAAATAGATTCTGTTTTAAATAAATAACAAGTTAAAATTGATCAGATAATGCCATGTTTTACTCCCACCTGATGATATTATAAAAAAAATGGCTGAACAGATGTCACAGCATGTAGGCAGGTTGAAAATGTGTGTGCAGTTAGTTATTCCGCAACGTTAGGTTGGGTTCACTCTATGTGCGGAGTGGCTTGCAGCAGGGGATCCGGTGCGTCCCTTTTCACCGTTTCAGGGACGAATCAGATCCGAATTTTTGCCTGAATTCTGACCTGAAATTGACCAGAACACGCACATGACCCTTCTGCTGTGCGCTCCATTGAGAGCCGGTCACACTCTCCTGTCAAGCGAATTGGATGCAAGGAAACTGGTAACGGTGAGGTAACAGAGGTACACTGGACTGGTGGAGTGGGTGCAGGCTCTGCACATCCCCCCTAATGCAAACATGCAAGTTATAGTGCGTACTGAAATGGGATAAGTCGCTTTTCAGAGGAACTCTGCACTCCATTATGGCACACAGGAATGGCTCATCTTTATGTCGGAGAACTGCCTTGGTGTTAGATTCTTCACATAACTGCAGTTTCCGCCTGGTTCTGGACATTGATGAGCGTGCTCCATGAGAAGGGTACCCCCACATGAATGGGCGTGATAGGCCCTGCCAAAAAATCAATCACAAAGCTGTCTCGAAAAACCCCTTGTGTCTAATACATTATATTACCAAAAGTATTGGGACGCCTGCCTTTACACACACATGAACTTTAATGGCATCCCAGTCTTAGTCTGTAGTGTTCAGAATTGAGTTGGCCCTCCCTTTGCAGCTATAACAGCTTCCACTCTTCTGGGAAGGCCGTCCACTAGGTTTAGGATTGTGTCTATGGGAATGTTTGACCATTCTTCCAGAATATGCATTTGTGAGGTCAGGCACTGATGTTGGATGAGAATGCCTGGCTCACAGCCTCCTCTCTAATTCATCCCAAAGGTGTTCTTTCAGGTTGAGGTCAGGACTCTGTGAAGGCCAGTCAAGTTCCTCCACCCCAAACTCGCTCATCCATGTCTTTATGTGCATGTGCTTGCAAAGGCAGGCGTCCCAATACTTTTGACAACATAATGTATGTAGATGGCTTTCTTGCTTCCTTATCAATTCTAGGAATTTAGCTTCTGAGAGAGTTAGTTATGACACCCCACATCCATAAGTCTCCTGCAGCTAACCCTAAAAGTGGTTGTAAACGCTTCCATATAGCCAGTGAAGTGACTGGCCTCAAGTGAAACAATCCTCCTACATATAGTAGGGTAGTAATACCGCGCCAATCCCAAAAGGTCAAAAGCAGCCAACACTACTGTGACAGACTCACCCGGGACAGAGGCTATTGGAGGGGACTGAACGCAAGCCTCTTGCCCACCGATTATGGGCCCTGGCATTTGGGGGAATGGTGCTCTCTGTGAGCTGTATGCCTGGGGACCCTGGGGTTGGTGTTACTTTGGATTCAGCTCCATGTCCCCCAAAACACACAGACTCTAGGAACCCTTTATATGCCATATTAGAATGATAAGACTGAATTATACTGTTGGGACACATCCTGTGAGGAGATGCTAATGTCATCAACTCCACTCACCTGTCTGATGTCAGCTATAATGGGTTTAATGTAAATACGTTTAGTCTAGGTTCTAAGGGTATTCAACTCATTGTTGTTTGTTCTAATTAACCCTGTGTTGATGTTTATGGTAATGTATGTTAATTGAATGAGCTGATCATATTGTCCTCTATACAATGTAGGAGACGGGACGACTCCTATTGGAGCTCATGTTAATTAGGTTAATTAGGTTAGCTTTGAGTCAGCCTGCTGTATAAATGTGTGTGAGATCTCAAATAAAGAGTTAGTCCTGATGTACTCCAAGACTGGTGTTGTCTAGTTCTTGGGGGTTCCTATAGCCAGATCCATTGGACTCGTGTTCCAGAACTTAGGAAGCGGAATACTGACGGAAGCACTCAAGCGGAGTGTGGGACGTTCCGTGACAACTACAATCAGACAAATTGTGCAAAAATATATAAAGTATAGTGTGGCGCTAATTATGTAAAAATGATGTGCAAATGCTTAAAAAATGAAGGCGATCTAATAATGACGCCCCAAATTACAAAATTAATATTAAAGCGTAACTAATCCGCACTATGCGATTGAGCAGAAATCCCAAATCGCACTTGCAAGGTGAAGAGTGTAACCTCATATACCAATGTAAGAATGCATCAATAGTGGTGAAAACATTTATCAAATTAGGTTAAATATGTATATAACCATTAAATTACCGAAATGCAGCATCATATATAAATGACAAAACACATCAAAAACCAGTGTGAATTAGAAAAGTAAAACCATTAGTGTAGCAAATCAATCACGTGAATGAACAATAAAATTTGTGCACAAAAAAATCAGTGTTATTAGCATCAAAACAAAAGTTCAAAAATAAAATAGACCGTGTTGCTAACACCAAGAAAAGTTCATGAAAATAAAGATGGTGACAGTCCCAAAATTTCTCATGGATTTCTCAAACTGCCCAAGGTGATGAAAAGATGGTCACATAATATTCTTCCCAATGGTGATCTCAAACAATAAAGAAGATGGGGTACTCTTACCAGCACTGGTGGACTCACAAGCCATGAGCGTTGAGTCAAAAAGGCTTAAACTGTCATGCAATGGGTGACAGTATGGACACGGTCTGCAGAGATGAGATGTTCCTCCTAGGATGGAGACCTAGGTATCCGTCCGGAACTTCGTCTGACTCAACGATGTAAACGAGCCATGATCACAATATGTAAAAAAGGAAAAAAAGAGGGAGCCTCCACATAGTGTAAATCCAAAAAACAATTGGAGTTTATTGGACAAAACAGGGTCATCCGATGATCAATATAAAAACATAGCAAAAAGGAATCGATTCCAAAATATTAAAAATAGCGTGGTGTAAAAGTGGTTGGGTGCAGCAAAGAGACTCTACGCGTTTCGTCTTAAAAGACTGTTTTGTCATTTATATATGATGCTGCATTTCGCTCATTTAATGGTTATATACATATTTAACCTAATTTGATAAATGTTTTCACCACTATTGATGCATTCTTACATTGGTATATGAGGTTACACTCTTCACCTTGCAAGTGCGATTTGGGATTTCTGCTCAATCGCATAGTGCGGATTAGTTACACTTTAATATTAATTTTGTAATTTGGGGCGTCATTATTAGATCGCTTTCATTTTTTAAGCATTTGCAAATCCTCCTACATAAGCCGCACCTGTTTATCTGCAGTCTTTTCTTCTCTACAGACTTCTAAAACACACAGATCAAAGGCAGGCGTCCTAATACTTTTGGTAATATAGTGTATGTTTATTTCTTGATGATTGCCAGCTCCATCTAGTGGCCATAATGTGGTATTATTTCTGAAATACCTCAATTAAGAAAATACTGCACTACGGGCCGATGTGTAATTAAAGTAAATATATGTAACATTGTTAAATAAATATGAAATATATATATATAGAAAATAAAATATAAAAATATAGTAAAATAAAAAATGATAAAAATATACAAATAAATACATAAATAAAAAAGCATTTATACAGTATCTATCTATCTATCTATCTATCTATCTATCTATCTATCTATCTATCTATCTATCTATCTATCTATCTATCTATCTATCTATCTATCTATCTATCTATCTATCTATCTATCTATCTATCTATCTATCTATCTATCTATCTATCTAATGAGATGTTGGCGGCTGTAATTAGGCTGTGAAACGGACAGGCGAGTGTTTGGATACAGCAAAGTCTGTGGTTTTCTCTGGTCTTTGTGGGATACATTGTGTAAGGTTTCTGGTCTGGGTAGATTAGAATCGATCGTCTCACTTCCTCTTTCATGTCAGATGTAGAGTGAGATAAGGCGGTGTCTTCCTTCCCTAAATATATTCTTTACAGCAATTTATTTCATAGAGAATTATGAGCCTGTCCATGTGCCTTATTCTGCATGACTGACATTTCCAGCTTACTCCGAGTACTCCAGACACAGAGCATCCACACAGTATTCACAGCACTTCACTTTTTCCACATTTTGTTAAGTTACAACCTTATTCCAAAATGGATTGAATTCATTATTTTCTGCAACACTCTACAAACAATCCCCCATAATGACAACGTGAGAGAAGTTTAAATTCTGTGCAAATTTATTAAAAATAACAAAATCCCATGTACATAAGTATCACAGGCTCCTCCCATGTACATAAGTATCACAGGCTCCCCCCATGTACATAAGTATCACAGGCTCCCCCCCCATGTACATATATATCACAGGCTCCTCCCATGTACATAAGTATCACAGGCTCCCCCATGTACATAAGTATCACAGGCTCCCCCCCATGTGCATATATATCACAGGCTCCTCCCATGTACATAAGTATCACAGGCTCCTCCCATGTACATAAGTATCACAGGCTCCTCCCATGTACATATATATCACAGGCTCCTCCCATGTACATAAGTATCACAGGCTCCTCCCATGTACATATATATCACAGGCTCCTCCCATGTACATAAGTATCACAGGCTCCTCCCATGTACATAAGTATCACAGGCTCCTCCCATGTACATAAGTATCACATGCTCCTCCCATGTACAGAAGTATCACAGACTCCTCCCATGTACATAAGTATCACAGGCTCCTCCCATGTACATAAGTATCACAGGCTCCCCCCATGTACATAAGTATCACAGGCTCCTCCCATGTACATAAGTATCACAGGCTCCTCCCATGTACATAAGTATCACAGGCTCCTCCTATGTACATAAGTATCACAGGCTCCCCCCATGTACATAAGTATCACAGGCTCCTCCCATGTACATAAGTATCACAGGCTCCCCCCATGTACATAAGTATCACAGGCTCCTCCCATGTACATAAGTATCACAGGCTCCTCCCATGTACATAAGTATCACAGGCTCCTCCCATGTACATAAGTATCACAGGCTCCTCCCATGTACATAAGTATCACAGGCTCCTCCCATGTACATAAGTATCACAGGCTCCTCCCATGTACATAAGTATCACAGGCTCCTCCCATGTACATAAGTATCACAGGCTCCTCCCATGTACATAAGTATCACTGGCTCCTCCCATGTACATAAGTATCACAGGCTCCTCCCATGTACATAAGTATCACTGGCTCCTCCCATGTACATAAGTATCACAGGCTCCTCCCATGTACATAAGTATCACAGGCTCCTCCTATGTACATAAGTATCACAGGCTCCCCCCATGTACATAAGTATCACAGGCTCCTCCCATGTACATAAGTATCACAGGCTCCCCCCATGTACATAAGTATCACAGGCTCCTCCCATGTACATAAGTATCACAGGCTCCTCCCATGTACATAAGTATCACAGGCTCCTCCCATGTACATAAGTATCACAGGCTCCTCCCATGTACATAAGTATCACAGGCTCCTCCCATGTACATAAGTATCACAGGCTCCTCCCATGTACATAAGTATCACAGGCTCCTCCCATGTACATAAGTATCACAGGCTCCTCCCATGTACATAAGTATCACTGGCTCCTCCCATGTACATAAGTATCACAGGCTCCTCCCATGTACATAAGTATCACTGGCTCCTCCCATGTACATAAGTATCACAGGCTCCTCCCATGTACATAAGTATCACAGGCTCCTCCCATGTACATAAGTATCACAGGCTCCTCCCATGTACATAAGTATCACTGGCTCCTCCCATGTACATAAGTATCACAGGCTCCTCCCATGTACATAAGTATCACTGGCTCCTCCCATGTACATAAGTATCACAGGCTCCTCCCATGTACATAAGTATCACAGGCTCCTCCCATGCACTTAAGTATCACAGGCTCCTCCCATGTACATAAGTATCACAGGCTCCTCCCATGTACATAAGTATCACAGACTCCTCCCATGTACATAAGTATCACAGACTCCTCCCATGTACATAAGTATCACAGGCTCCTCCCACATACATAAGTATCACAGGCTCCTCCCACATACATAAGTATCACAGCCTTTGCTCAATACTTTGGTGAAGCTCCTTTGGCACCAATTAGAGCCTCCAGTCTTTTTGAGTATGATGCTACAAGTTTGGCACATCTATTTTTGGGCAGTTCCTCCCATTCTTCTTTGTAGGACCTCTCAAGCTCCATCAGGTTGGATGGGGAGCGTCGGTGCACAGTCATTTTCATATCTCTCCAGAAATGTTCAATCGGGTTCAAGTCTGGACTCTGGCTGGACCACTCAAGGACATTCACAGAGTTGTCCTGTATCCACTCCTTTATTATCTTGGCTGTGTAATTAGGGTCATTGTGCTGTTGGAAGATGAACCTTCGACCAAGTGTGAGATCCAGAACCCTCTGGAACAGGTTTTCATCAAGGATGTCTCTGTACATTGCTGCACTCATCTTTCCCTCAATCCTGACTAGTCTCCTAGTTCCTCTGACTAGTCTCCCAGTTCCAGCCACTGAAAAAAATCCCCACAGCATGATGCTTCCACCACCATGCTTCACAGTAGGGATGGTATTGGCCAGGTGATGAGCAGTGCCTGGTTTCCTCCAGACATGATGCTTGTCATTCAGGCCAAAGAGTTCAATCTTTGTTTCATCAGACCAGAGAATTTTGTTTCTCATGGTCTGAGAGTCCTTCAGGTGCCTTTTGGCAAACTCCAGGTGGGCTGTCATGTGCCTTTTACTGAGGAGTGGCTTCTGTCTGGCCACTTTACCATACAGGCCTAATTGGTGGAGTGCTACAGAGATGGTTGTTCTTCTGGAAGGTTCTCCTCTCTCCACAGAGGAACACTGGAGCTCTGTCAGAGGGACCCTGATGCAAGGGGAGCTCTGACATGGACCCTAATGCAAGGGGGCAACTCAGATGGGGACTTTTATGTAAGAGGGACTCCTAAGGCAGACTTCTGATGTAAGACAGGCTTTTATGGGGATCTTAATTTAAGGGTGGCTCTGATGTGGATCCTGATGTAAGAGGGACTCTAATGCAAGGGGCGGTTCCTACGGCAGATCCTGATGTAAGAAGAGCTATTATGGGAACCCTAATGTAAGGGGGAGGAGGGGGGCACTGATGCCAACTCTAATGTAGTGGAAGGCCTGATATGGACCCTTTGTAAAAGGGGTTCTGATGGGAACCCTGTAAAAGGGGCTCTGATGGGGACCCTGGTGTAAGGGGGACTCTAATGTAGGGGGGGGCTCTAATGGTGGACCTAATGTAAGGGGGGTTCTAAATGTGAACCTGATGTAAGGGGGGTTCTGATGGAAACCTTGATGAAAGGGGTGTTCTGGTGGGAATCCTGAAGCAACAAGACACTCTAGTATGGACCATAATGTAAGGGGGGCTCTGATGGGAATCCTGATGTAAGGGTAGCTTTGATATGGACCCTGATGTGAGGGGGGACTCTAATGGGGTATTTAGTGTAAGAGGGACTCCTAAGGCAGACTCTGATGTAAGAAAGGCTTTGATGGAGTTCCTAACCTAAGGGACGGCTCCTAAGGCAGATTGTGATGTAAAGGGAACTCTGATGTAAGGGGGGGGGGGGGACTCTAATGGGCATTCTGATGTAAGAGGGAGCCTGATGTGCACCCTTTTTTAAAGGGTTCTGATGGGCACCTTGTAAGGGGGACTTTGATGATGACCCTGATGTAAGGGGGTATCCAATAGAGAGCCTGATGTAGGAGGGACTCTGATGGGGATCCTGATGTAAGGCGGGTTTGATAGGACCCTGATGTAAGGGGGTCTCCAATGGGGAGCCTGATGTAGGAGGGACTCTGATAGGGATCCTAATGTAAGGCGGGTTTGATAGGACCCTGATGTAAGGGGGTCTCCAATGGGGAGCCTGATGTAGGAGGGACTCTGATAGGGATCCTAATGTAAGGCGGGTTTGATAGGACCCTGATGTAAGGGGGTCTCCAATGGGGAGCCTGATGTAGGAGGGACTCTGATAGGGATCCTAATGTAAGGCGGGTTTGATAGGACCCTGATGTAAGGGGGTCTCCAATGGGGAGCCTGATGTAAGGGGGACTCTGATGTAAGAGGGACTCTGATGGGGATCCTGATGTAAGGGGGACTCTGATGTAAGAGGGACTCTGATGGGGATCCTGATGTAAGGGGGGCCAATAGGACCCTGATGTGAGGAACAGTGAGGATCCCATCAACCAATCACATTCTTTTCAACAGATTAAATAAGTGAAAACAAACAAAGATTGATTCTAATTGGCCGCCCCTTCACCCAGTGTTACCTGGTTGGACGAACCTAACAATGTTTGGTTGTAACCTTTCAGACTTTAGACATAAATAAAGAGTAGAAATAATTCTGACTTACCTCCGTCTTTGATTTCCTCCATTGGGATGATTTCACAGACCGGCAGCTGGTTGGTGGCCCCGTCTGCCATGTCCCTCCTGTGTATGAGAGAGACGAGGGACAAGCAGGAGAATTTACTAGATGAGAAGAGGAAGAAGACCGGGAACTGACTGATGACTATTATATTTTAAGTCAAAGGTTTTTATTAATACAGTTTAATAGGAAATATATCTCTAAAGGCAGAATTCCCCTCCCCCGAGGCATAGAAGAATTAACAAACAAATGACTGGAAGACGATCGTCAGGCAGATTTATAATTAAAAAATCAAAGTCATGATATTTACTTTAAAAAACCATTGACGTTCTTGAAAGCCGCCTCTATAAGGGATGTGTACTGGCAGGGCTATTCTTTCTGCAAACCTGGATGTACATTCTTTCCGAGCATTCATAAGAATAGTGTGATTTAGGAAAGTACTGCATTATGGCCACCAGATGGAGCTGATAATAGTAGGAAATACATATATGTTTACATTGCTCGTCAGCTACATCTAGTTGCCATAATGCAGCATTTTCCTGATTCGCACTATTCTTACGAAGGAAGAACATGTGACCTGGAGGGAAAATAGTCTGATAACATTCAATTTTGCCAACATTTGCACAGAACGGATGTAAGTGCCATTTTGTTCAGGATGAATAACGCTGCAAACTTTGTATAAGTACACAGATTTGTCTTTGTGTTATTTTCCTGTATTTCGTATGAAATAAGCGAAAGCAGTAAAGAGCCAGCTGTGAAAGCCAATCAGGTTCCATTGCCCTACACAGTGCTGGCAGTCTAACACAGTGAGCACTCTTGCAGGAGGGCAAAGTACAGGCATGATGTCTTGGTAGGGATGGGCGGCATCGTTCAGCAAAGTTGATTTTGCAGATAAATTTACCAATTTCACATTCACTTAAATTGTGCCCAAACTACCCTCTAATGTGGTCTTGCAGCACCACACGGAAAATTTGTTTTTGGAAAAGGTTTGCACTGCTGGGTATGTGAGCATGTCTTAGTTGTGACATCACATGGCATTGTTTATAGACAAAGCCTCTGATCAGACAGGAACATTGTCCATGTGGTTGCAAGTGAATCCTTCTTTGGAGGTGTTGACTATACCACCTTCCTGCCAGGTCCTCCCGTTATAAAGCTGAACTATAATGATCTGGGGTTCAATTTTATTTAATTCTATATGTTTTTATTTTGATATATATACAGTATCTCACAAAAGTTAGTACACCCCTCACATTTGTGTAAATCTTTTTTTCTATCTTTTCATGTGACAACACTGAAGAAATGACACTTGTCTACAATGTAAAGTAGTGAGTGTACAGCTTGTATAACAGTGTAAATTTGCTGTCCCCTCAAAATAACTCAACACACAGCCATTAATGTCTAAACCGCTGGCAACAAAAGTCAGTACACCCCTAAGTGAAAATGTCCAAATTGGGCCCAAAGTGTCAATATTTTGTGTGGCCACCATTATTTTCCAGCACTGCCTTAACCCTCTTGGGCATGGAGATCACCAGAGCTTCACAGGTTGTCACTGGAGTCCTCTTCCCCTCCCCCATGATGACATCACGGAGCTGGTGGATGTTAGAGACCTTGCTCTCCTCCACCTTCCGTTTGAGGATGCCCCACAGATGATCAATAGGGTTTAGGTCTGGAGACATGCTTGGCCAGTCCATCACCTTTACCCTCAGCTTCTTTATCAAGGCAGTGGTGGTCTTGGAGGTGTGTTTGGGGTCATTATCATGTTGGAATACTGCCCTGCGGCCCAGACTCTGAAGGGAGGGGATCATGCTTTGCTTCAATATGTCACAGTACATGTTGGCATTCATGGTTCCCTCAATGATCTGTAGCCCCCCAGTGCCGGCAGCACTCATGTATCCCCAGACCATGACACTCCCACCACCATGCTTGACTGTAGACAAGACACACTTGTCTTTGTCCTCCTCACCTGGTTGCCGCCACACACGCTTGTCACCATCTGAACCAAATACGTTTATCTTGGTCTCATCAGACCACAGGACATGGTTCCAGTAATCCATGTCCTTAGTCTGCTTGTCTTCAGCAAACTGTTTGTGGACTTTCTTGTACATCATCTTTAGAAGAGGCTTCCTTCTGGGATGACAGCCATGCAGACCAATTTGAGGCATGTTGAACTTCCAGTGACCAGTATGAGAGAGTGAGAGCGATAACACCAAATTTAACACACCTGCTCCCCATTCACACCTGAGACCTTGTAACACTAACAAGTCACATGACACCGGGGAGGGAAAATGGCTAATTGGAGCCCAATTTGGACATTTTCACTTAGGGGTGTACTGACTTTTGTTGCCAGCGGTTTAGACATTAATGGCTGTGTGTTGAGTTATTTTGAGGGGGCAGCAAATTTACACTGTTATACAAGCTGTACACTCACTACTTTACATTGTAGACAAGTGTCATTTCTTCAGTGTTGTCACATGAAAAGGTGTAATAAAATATTTACAAAAATGTGACTGAGGGGTGTACTTACTTTTGTGAGACAGTGTACTTCCGATTGAAGATATCCCTAGACAGGCGGTAGCAAGAGCTCTCTTCCAGGCAAGAAAAATTATTCTGAGACATTGGTAATCCACTGAGTCCCCCATATTGCAGGAATGGATTACCCAAATGGGTGACACTATTTGATTGGAGAAGCTCATTTATCAACACAGGGGGTAAAAGCAGAACATTCAATAAATTGTGGGCCCCATGGTTGGATGTCCCGGGCCTAGCCTCAGTAGATCTTATGTATGACCCACTATTCTAATGCTTGCAAACACTTTTTACCCTGCCTATCTGAAGACCTGGACGATTGATTGTATGGCTGTCCTTTATGTCGATGGATAAGGCGTTATTTGAATGCACGGGTGGGTGGGGTGTCATTCTGCAGAAAGTTTTGTATAATGTACTGAATTTATTTATGCTGAAATTTACAGATCTTGTGTACCTGCTTTGCTCTGGACCATGTATGTACAATTTCTTTCTATGCTCAATAAAAACTTATTGTTTGAGAGAAAAAAAAAAAGCTTGGGATATTTTTTTTTATAACCTAACCCTGTTTTAAACTTCTCCACAACTTTATCCCTGACCTGTCTGGTGTGTTCCTTGGCCTTCATGATGCTGTTTGTTCACTAAGGTTCTCTAACAAACCTCTGAGGGCTTCACAGAACAGCTGTATTTATATTGAGATTAAATGACACACAGGTGGACTCTATTTACTAAATTAGGTGACTTCTGAGGGCAGTTGGTTCCTCTAGATTTTAAATAGGGGTATCAGAGTAAAGGGGGCTGAAATCAAATGCCCCCCCCACACACTTTTCACATATTTATTTGTATCATTTATCATTTTCCTTCCACTTCACAATTATGTGCCACTTTGTGTTGGTCTATCACATAAAATCCCAATAAAATACATTTACGTTTTTGGTTGTAACCTGACAAAATGTGGAAAAATCTCAAGGGGTATGAATACTTTTTTTAAGGCACTGTATATTCAAAAATATGAGGGGTGTACTCACTTTTCTGAGATACTGTATATATTGTGAATAGTAAGAATTTAAATCCACAAAGCCACTCACCATCTTGTGTTTAACCGCTTACCGACCAGCTCACGACGATGTACGTCGGCACAATGGCACGGCTGCGCAAATGGGCGCACAGGTACGACCCCTTTAAGACGAGGCACCGTGACTGTGCCCGCGGGTCCCGCTGACTCTATGTCCGCCGGTGTCCCGCGATCGTGTCACGGAGCGGCAGAACGGGGAGATCGGTGTGGATACCTTTTTTGGGAATCGATCGATCGCTGAGGATCCATCTTTCTATCCATACAAAAGGGCTTGATTTGACCTTTAGGGGGTCTTCCTATGAGGTGAGAGTCTGGGACAAATGGGTGGCGCACAGCGAATGGTGGAAACATTTGGATGAAGTTGATTTTCCTGCTGTTTGCACATGCACTTCATCTATAAACTGTCTATTTGGATGTTTTTTTTTTTTTTAATTAGACACTACTATTGTACTATTACCACTTTGGAGCATCTTTGCACTTTATTTTTGAAGATTTTTTGCACTTTGAAAGACATTATTATGATGTGATTGCTATTATCTTTTGCACATATCGATGACATTTTGTTATGAATATTGCACTTTATTATTCGTTTATTTAGCACTGTCATTGAGACGTTTCCTTGAAGCCTGATCATTGCACTTTCGGATGTATTACTGTTATTGATAGTTTTTTTTACCCCTAGAACACTGTATTTTGTTCCTATTTTTCACCACATTACCCTATCCTGAATTATATGGCTTTGTTTACAAACAAAGAGATGGGTGTATTACTAAGGCTTGCAATTTACTGCACAAGAACAGCTCCAGGATGGGTAAAATGAGCTTCTGTAACCTCCAATAGCCTATTAACCACTTCAGCCCCGGAAGATTTGGCTGCTCAATGACCAGGCCATTTTTTGCATTACGGCGCTGCGTTGCTTTAACTGACGATTGCGCAGTCGTGCTGCGTTGTACTCAAACAAAATTGACGTCCTTTTTTTCCCCACAAATAGAGCTTTCATTTGGTGGTATTTGATCACCTCTGCGGTTTTTATTTTTTGCATTATAAACAAGAAAAGACCGACAATTTGGAAAAAAAAAAAAAAACACTATTTTGCACTTTTTGCTATAATAAATATCCTCAATTTTTTTTGTGTAAAAAAGCTATTTTTTACCTCAGTTTAGGCCGATACGTATTCTTCTACATAACTTTGGTAATAAAAATCGCAATAAGCGTATATTGATTGGTTTGCGCAAAAGTTATAGCGTCTACAAAATAGGGGACAGATTTATGTCTTTTTTTTTTTTTTTTTACTAGTAATGGCGGCGATCTGTGATTTTTATCGGGACTGCGATATGGCGGCGGACAAATTGGACACTTTTGACACATTTTTCGGACCATTGACAATTATACAGCGATCAGTGCTATAAAAATGCACTGATTATTGTGTAAAAGTCAGTGGCAGGGAAGGGGTTAACACTAGGGGGCGATCAAGGGGTTAACTGTGTTCCCTAGTGTGTGTTCTAACTGAAGGGGGGATGGGACTGACTAGGAGGAGAGAGAGATCGGTGTTTATACTTAGTGTGCACACACAATCTGTCTCTACTCCCCAGAAAGCACCGGGATCTGTGTGTTTACACACACAGATCCTGGTTCTCGCTCTGTCACAAGTGATCGCGGGTGCACGCCGGTCATCGCGCCCCCCTGCCGGGCACTCGCATTGGCGCCGGGCACATGCTCCGCGCGTTCTCCCCCAGTGGCCAAAAGGCGAAGCGACATAAGGTAACATTGTTTTGCCCAGCTGTGCCATTCTGCCTGGCGGCTGGTCGGCAAGCAGTTAAAGCCTGTTGTACCCTTGAAAAAAAACACCCAAATTACCTTAGCTTCACCTTCCTCGTTAAGCCTGGGTTCACAATGGTAAGACAAACGCTCCGACATTGGGAGCTCATGTCGCATGACATTTGAAAATCAATGTTTTCCTATGAGAGCCGTCTTAATTGGTCCGACACAAGTCGGTCCGACTTTGAAAATTGCTAAATTTGAATGAAATGGCTAAGGTTGAGAAAGCAAACTCTTTGTTTTCTCAGAATCTGAATAATGTACACTTTGTATAATAATAATGGTGTCGTGGATCTGCACTAATGTATGTCTGTCAGCTTACCCTCTCCATGTGTTCAGCTTAAGAGGCCAGCCGCTTTCACCTGACTGCTTAAGTAATCGCTCCTCAAAGCATGGCTCCACCCCAGCCCCTATCAGGGAACTCTATATTAACCTGTGCACTGCAAGTCAGCCCTGCTACATAGTTACATAGTAGGTGAGGTTGAAAAAAGACAAAAGTCCATCAAGTCCAACCTATGTGTGTGATTATATGTCAGTATTGCATTGTATATCCCTGTATGTTGTGGTCATTCAGGTGCTTGTCTAATAGTTTCTTGAAGCTATCAATGCTCCCCGCTGAGACCACCGCCTGTGGAAGGGAATTCCACATCCTTGCCGCTCTTACAGTAAAGAACCCTTTACATAGTTTAAGGTTAAACCTCTTTTCTTCTAATTTTAATGAGTGGCCATGAGTCTTGTTAAACTCTCTTCTGCGTAAAAGTTTTCTCCCTATTGTGGGGTCACCAGTCCGGTATTTGTAAATTGAAATCATATCCCCTCTCAAGCGTCTCTTCTCCAGAGAGAATAAGTTCAGTGCTCGCAACCTTTCCTCATAACTAAGATCCTCCAGACCCTTTATTAGCTTTGTTGCCCTTCTTTGTACTCGCTCCATTTCCAGTACATCCTTCCTGAGGACTGGTGCCCAGAACTGGACAGCATACTCCAGGTGCGGCCGGACCAGAGTCTTGTAGAGCGGGAGAATTATCGTTTTATCTCTGGAGTTGATCCCCCTTTTAATGCATGCCAATATTCTGTTTGCTTTGTTAGCAGCAGCTTGGCATTGCCTGCCATTGCTGAGCCTATCATCTACTAGGACCCCCTGGTCCTTTTCCATCCTAGATCCCCCCACAGGTTCTCCCCCCAGTCTATAGATTGCATTCATATTTTTGCCACCCAAATGCATTATTTTACATTTTTCTACATTGAACCTCATTTGCCATGTAGTTGCCCACCCCATTAATTTGTTCAGGTCTTTTTGCAAGGTTTCCACATCCTGCGGCGAAGTTATTGCCCTGCTTAGATTAGTATCGTCTGCAAATACAGAGATTGAACTGTTTATCCCATCCTCCAGGTCGTTTATGAACAAATTAAATAGGATTGGTCCCAGCACAGAACCCTGGGGAACCCCACTACCCACCCCTGACCATTCCGAGTACTCCCCATTTATCACCACCCTCTGAACTCGCCCTTGTAGCCAGTTTTCAATCCATGTACTCACCCTATGGTCCATGCCAACGGACCTTATTTTGTACAGTAAAGGTTTATGAGGAACTGTGTCAAATGCTTTTGCAAAATCCAGATACGCCACGTCTACGGGCCTTCCTTTATCTAGATGGCAACTCACCTCCTCATAGAAGGTTAATAGATTGGTTTGGCAAGAACGATTCTTCATGAATCCATGCTGATTACTGCTGATGATATCGTTCTTATTACTAAAATCTTGTATATAGTCCCTTATTATCCCCTCCAAGAGTTTACATACTATTGATGTTAGGCTAACTGGTCTGTAATTCCCAGGGATGTATTTTGGGCCCTTTTTAAATATTGGTGCTACATTGGCTTTTCTCCAATCAGCTGGTACCATTCCAGTCAATAGACTGTCTGTAAAAATTAGGAACAACGGTCTGGCAATCACTTGACTGAGTTCCCTAAGTACCCTCAGATGCAAGCCATCTGGTCCCGGTGATTTATTAATGTTAAGTTTCTCAAGTCTAATTTTAATTCCGTGCTCTGTTAACCATGGAGGTGCTTCCTGTGTTGTGTCCTGAGGATAAACACTGCAGTTTTGGTTACTGAAGCCCCCCTGATTCACTCGTGAAGACTGAGGAGAAGAATAAATTCAATACCTTCGCCATCTCCCCATCCTTTGTAACCAGATGTCCTTCCTCATTCTTTATGGGGCCAATATGGTCTGTCCTCCCTTTTTTACTGTTTACATACTTAAAGAATTTCTTGGGATTTTTTTTTGCTCTCCTCCGCTATGTGTCTTTCATGTTCTATCTTAGCTGTCCTAATTGCACCCTTACATTTCCTGTTGCATTCTTTATAAATTCTGAATGCTGAGGATGATCCCTCAACCTTGTATTTTTTGAAGGCCTTCTCCTTTGCTTTTATATGCATTTTTACATTGGAGTTAAGCCATCCAGGACTTTTGTTCGCTCTTTTAAATTTATTACCCAATGGGATACATTGGCTAATGCCCTTATTTAATATACTCTTAAAGCAAACCCATCTCTCCTCCGTATTCTTTGTTCCTAATATTTTATCCCAATTTATGCCTTTTAGCAAGGTTTGTAGTTTAGGGAAGTTGGCTCTTTTGAAATTCAGTGTCTTTGTATTCCCTTTATGTTTCCTATTTGTGTGATTTATACTGAAACTAATTGACCTGTGATCGCTGTTACCTAAATTGCCCCATATTTCCACATCCGTGATCAGGTCTGTATTGTTAGTAATCAGTAGATCCAGTAATGTTTTATTTCTAGTTGGTGCGTCTACCATCTGACCCATAAAATTGTCCTGCAAGACATTAAGGAACTGGCGAGCCTTAAATGAATGCGCGGTTCCCTCCGCCCAGTCTATGTCTGAATAATTAAAATCCCCCATTATGATAACACTTCCCATCCTTGCTGCTAATCCAATTTGTGATAGGAGATCCGTCTCCACTTCCTCCCTCAGGTTAGGGGGCCTATAGCATACTCCCAGTATTATTTTCCCCTTAGCTTCATCCCTTTGGAGCTCTACCCATAAGGATTCCACCTCCTCTCTAGCCCCCTCAGTGATGTCATCTCTCACATTCACTTGTACATTATTCTTGATATATAGGCATACCCCTCCCCCTTTTTTACCCTCTCTATCCTTGCGGTATAGGGTATACCCTTGAATGTTTGCCAGCCAATCATGAGAGCTGTTGAATCAGGTCTCTGAAATTCCCACAAAATCCAAATCCTCCTCGTACAACAGTATCTCTAGTTCACCCATCTTGTCCACCATGCTCCTGGCATTGGTGAACATGCCACATAGTTTAGACCGGTCGCATATTGTCCTCGTATTGGGTGTTTCGAGATTGCAACTAGGACTTGCTACTATACTCACCTTGTGTTTTTGTGCTTTGGTTAACCTACCACTAATGCCCCCAATACTACCCTCTGGAATATCTTCCGCGCTAGCTATCTCTGCCTCTGGACATTCCCCCCATCGCCTAGTTTAAAAACCCCTCTAACTTTTTGGCCATCTTCATTCCCAGCAGATCTGCACCCTCCTCATTTACACTACCGTTCAAAAGTTTGGGGTCACATTGAAATGTCCTTATTTTTGAAGGAAAAGCACTGTACTTTTAAATGAAGCTAACTTTAAACTAGTCCTAACTTTAAACAAATATACTCTATACATTGCTAATGTGGTAAATGACTATTCTAACTGCAAATGTCTAGTTTTTGGTGCAATATCTACATAGGTGTATAGAGGCCCATTTCCAGCAACTATCACTCCAGTGTTCTAATGGTACAATGTGTTTGCTCATTGGCTCAGAAGGCTAATTGATGATTAGCAAACCCTTGTGCAATCATGTTCACACATCTAAAAACAGTCTAGCTCCTTCCAGAAGCTACAAAACTGACCTTCCTGTGAGCAGATTGAGTTTCTGGAGCATCACATTTGTGGGGTCAATTAAACGCTCAAAATGGCCAGAAAAAGAGAACTTTCATCTGAAACTCGACAGTCTATTCTTGTTCTTAGAAATGAAGGCTATTCCATGCGAGAAATTGCAAAGAAATTGAAGATTTCCTACAACGGTGTGTACTACTCCCTTCAGAGGACAGCACAAACAGGCTCTAACCAGAGTAGAAAAAGAAGTGGGAGGCCGCGTTGCACAACTAAGCAAGAAGATAAGCACATTAGAGTCTCTAGTTTGAGAAACAGACGCCTCACAGGTCCCCAACTGGCATCTTCATTAAATAGTACCCGCAAAACACCAGTGTCAACATCTACAGTGAAGAGGCGGCTGCGGGATTTTGGGCTTCAGGGCAGAGTGGCAAAGAAAAAGCCATATCTGAGACTGGCCAATAAAAGAAAAAGATTAAGATGGGCAAAAGAACACAGACATTGGACAGAGGAAGACTGGAAAAAAGTGTTGTGGACGGATGAATCCAAGTTTGAGGTGTTTGGATCACAAAGAAGAACGTTTGTGAGACGCAGAACAAATGAAAAGATGCTGGAAGAATGCCTGACGCCATCTGTTAAGCATGGTGGAGGTAATGTGATGGTCTGGGGTTGCTTTGGTGCTGGTAAGGTGGGAGCTTTGTACAGGGTAAAAGCTAAGGAAGGCTATCACTCCATTTTGCAACGCCATGCCATACCCAGTGGACAGCGCTTGATTGGAGCCAATTTCATCCTACAACCGGACAATGACCCTAAACACACCTCCAAATTGTGCAAGAACTATTTACAGCAGAAGCAGGCAGCTGGTATTCTATCGGTAATGGAGTGGCCAGCACAGTCACCAGATCTGAACCCCATTGAGCTGTTGTGGGAGCAGCTTGACCGTATGGTACGCCAGAAGTGCCCATCCAACCATTCCAACTTGTGGGAGCTGCTTCTAGAAGCGTGGGGTGCAATTTCTCCAGCTTACCTCAATAAATTAACAGCTAGAATGCCAAAGGTGTGCAATGCTGTAATTGCTGCAAAAGGAGGATTCTTTGATGAAAGCAAAGTTTGATGTAAAAACAATGTTATTTCAAATACAAATCATTATTTCTAACCTTGTCAATGTCTTGACTCTATTTTCTATTCATTTCACAACGTATGGTGGTGAATAAGTGTGACTTTTCATGGAAAACACAAAATTGTTTGGGTGACCCCAAACTTTTGAACGGTAGTGTAGGTGCAGTCCCTCCCTTCTATAGTACCGGTTACTGACTGAGAAGTCGGCCCTGCTGATCAATATTGTGTTTTAGCTTTCGTGTGTTACTTGCTGTGTGTACTACGTCTGATTCCAGTTACCGATCTTGGTTTGTTCTTGACTATCCTTACCTGCTTGTTGCCCCAACCTTTGTCTATCTTCTGACTATCCTTTGTTGTCGCAGTCTGCTTCTTCCTCTCTACCTCCCTGTAGTCTACTGTGAGCATGAGCTGGGAGGCCCTAGGGGTTGTGACCTGGATCCAGACTTCAGCTAAATCCATCCCCACCACTAGGGGCCACTGGTGGACACCCACTGCCTCTTAGATTCCGTGCCCTGGGAAACCTCATGCTCTAGCTCCCAGTACCATCCGTGTTGGTACTACGGAGTACCTGCTCTCCTGTATCACCTAGAGCTCCACCTGCAGCAGTCAGCTGTAGGGTCCACTACCTTGTGGTGCACTCCATACCCCAATGGGGTGCATCTGTCACCTGGACTCAGATGACCTTGACAAATAGTAAGGGCCGTTTCACAGGGGCTTGTCCGTTTTGATGGACTCTGTTTGCTTGGTGGGGATCAATTAGTTGATCTCTGCTGAGCAGGCAGGTGACAGGTCCGTCTCACCTCACTGTGCAGAGACGGACCTGTAAGAGTCTTGCTCTCCTCTATGGGGAGGTCTTATAAAAATGGAGTGCCTATTAGTTTTCATATCCGATCCGCCAGACGGATGGAAAATAGGGTCACCTTCCATCTGGATTTGGCAGGCAGGATTGGATCCGATAGGGAAGGGTGTCAGTGGACATAGGGCTGAATGAAGGGTCTGATCAGGTCCACCTAAAAAACTGACAGGCAGACCTTATCGGAAATCCCATGTGAAAGGTGCCTGATAATAATAATAATAATAATAATAATAATAATAATAATAATAATAATAATATTATGTAATAAAATATATAATAATAACCTGCAATAAAAAAATATATGATAATGCGCTATAATAATGTATAATAATATTTAGTATAGTAATAATGCGATCTACATAGTACTAACCAAGAATTTCTGTTTTTATAGAAATATTTAAAAATATATAAATCTTGTGAGCTACTCTAGAGTAGGGATGAGCTCCGAACAGCGAACAAATTGGGGTGTTCGCGGCAAATTCGAATGCCGCGGAACACCCTTTAAAAGTCTATGGGAGAAATCAAAAGTGCTAATTTTAAAGGCTTATATGCATGGTATTGTCATAAAAAGTGTTTGGGGACCCGGGTCCTGCCCCAGGGGACATGGATCAACGCAAAAAAAGTTTTCAAAAACGGTCGTTTTTTCGGGAGCAGTGATTTTAATAATGCTTAAAGTCAAACAATAAAAGTGAAATATTCCCTTAAATTTCGAACCTGGGGGGTGTCTATAGTATGCCTGTAAAGGGGTGCATGTTTCCCGTGTTTAGAACAGTCTGACAGCAAAATGACATTTCAAAGGAAGAAAAGTCATTTAAAACTACTCGAGGCTATTAATGAATTGTCGATCCGACAATACACATAAAAGTTCATTGATAAAAAAAACTGCATGGGATTTCCCCACAGGAAAACCCCGAACCAAAATTTTAAAAAAACTGGCGTGGGGGTCCCCCTAAATTCCATACCAGGCCCTTTAGGTCTGGTATGGATTTTAAGGGGAACCCCGTGCCAAAATTTAAAAAAAATTGGCGTTGAGTCCCCCCAAAAATCCATACCAGACCCTTATCCGAGCACACAACCTGGCAGGCTGCAGGAAAAGAGGGGGGTCTGAGAGAGCGACCCGGATAAGGTTGTGAACAAGCAAGCTATCGCTTGTGAAACGTCTACCATTGCCTGTATCTGTCTGACCCTTTTTGACAATAAAGATGACATCGAGATAATTTGGAGTTCCAGTGTGCGACCAATTCCTTGTCTTGTTCGTCTTCCACGGTGGTGAGCCGAGGTCTGCACCTGTGATCCATCCTGCACCTGAGTTTGCCTGGAGCGGTGTGCTTCTCTCTGTACTTTGCATGGAATTTTGGTGCGGGGTTCCCCTTAAAATCCATACCAGACCTGGTATGGTATGAATTTTGAGGGGGACCTCTACATCATTTTTTTTTCGGGGTTCCTCTGTGGGGAATTCCCATGCCGTTTTTATCAATGAACTTTTATGTGTATTGTCGGACCGGCAATTCATTAATAGCTGCGAGTAGTTTTAAATGACTTTTATTCTTTGTCTAAACACGGGAAACATGTGCCCCTTTACAGGCATACTATAGACACCCCCCAGGTACGAAATTTAACGGAATATTAAACTTTTATTGTTTAACTTTAAGCATTATTAAAATCACTGCTCCCGAAAAAACGCAGTTTTTAAAACTTTTTTTTGCATTGATACATGTCCCCTGGGGTAGGACCCGGGTCCCCAAACACTTTTTAGGACAATACCATGCAAATTAGCCTTTAAAGTGAGCACTTTTGATTTTGAATGTTCGAGTCCCATAGACTTCAATGGGGTTCTAACGTTCGTGCAAAGTTTTGGTCTGTTCGCAAGTTCTGGTGCGAGCCGAACCGGGGGGTGTTCGGCTCATCCCTACTATAGAGCAACCTGAGACTGCAATCAGAGTCAGGTATAAAGTAACCTGAGGTTATAACCTAGATTCAGGTGTGGTATAACAATTCCTGTGAAACAAAGTGCAAATTCACAGCTGCTAAGCATTGATCAAAATCCCATAATCTGTGAAAACATATATATACAGAAAAATGCAGCGCTGTGTGATACTGAACCTTACAAATGCATAGATAGTGCCATAAATAATGAAAATCAATATTGCTAAAAAATATAACTATGAACATAAAAAATATTTTTGTATGTAACAAGCAAGCTCACAGTGAAAGAAATTTAGTATTATTCCTTAATATAAAGTGTCCAAAATAAAAAAGATTTTTTTTTCTCCCGATTTTCATCAATCCACAGAGACAAAAGTGCAAATTGGGGTATTATACGTATTACTGTCCAAAAAGTGACTCTAGTGATGATAATCCTGATCAGAAGAGGGTGACTTCACACACGTGCTCCCCTCCCCCATGTGAACGCGCTCACCTCCAACAGTGTGACCGCACACTTAAGTTTGGTCCACATAGGCAGTTGAACCACTAGTGGGCTCTAAGGGTCCTTTCACACTGGGGCGGTTTGCAGGTGCTATTGCGCTAATAATAGCGCCTGCAAACCGACCCGAAAGTGCCGCTACTTTCATCCCAGTGTGAAAGCCCCGAGGGCTTTCACACTGGAGCGATGCGCTGGCAAGCCGTTAAAAAAAGTCCTGCTAGCAGCATCTTCGGAGCGGTGAAGGAGCTGAGTGTATACCGCTCCTTCACCACTCCTGCCCATTGAAATCAATGATACGGCGCGGCTATACTGCCGGCAAAGCGCCTCAGCAGAGGCGCTTTGCAGTGGTTTTTAACCATTTCTCGGCCACTAGCGGGGGGTAAAACCGCCCCGCTAGCGGCCGCATACCGACAGTAAAGCGCCGCTTACAATAGCGGCGCTTTACCACCGACGCCGCCCCCGCCCCAGTGTGAAAGGGCCCTTAGTGAAACTGGCTCAGCAGGATCCCACCGGAAAATCCACAGAAGTTGTCCCCAATTTTAAAACAAGAAAGAGGCTGGATAGTGCATTATCGCTAGTTTAAAAATGTATTTAGAAAACATAACATCAGCGTACTCACACATTTTAGGTGCTTCCAGCACACCAAATTATAAAAGCATTAAGCATAGGATTCCTCTCCAAACAACTTCCAAACTTCTATGTGTCAGCAGCTTGTACAAACAAGCATGTATCCAAGCTCCTCCACTGTCCTGGCCCCTCACCTACATGTGACGACACAGGGCTAATCATGTGTCTTCCTCAGGGGGATCGCAGGGCTAATCACGTGTCTTCCTCAGGGGGATCCCTGAGGGGGATCAGGGGGATCCAGGGAGGTGGAGCCTTTTTTCACCTGTTTGTCAGGCAGTGCAATCATTATTCACCAGCAGGACATTCCAGTTCTTAATTCACAATCTTGGATGGAGATGGAGGAGGGCTGCTCCTGGTGTTGGGGTATAATAAGCCTCTGATAGCAGCGTATTACCTGTACATTAACTTGTGAGGTCATCTGAGTGCAGTTCTCCTATACATTGATATTTACTATATGGAGGTGCAGATCAGTTGTCAGCTTTCATTGTTGAATATACATCAACAATTGCTGGGAGAAGTGTGTCAGTGTGTTAGACCCTCCCAGTATTGGTGTGCAGGACAGGAATTAAAGGAATATCAGATCGAGGCAGAACTGGACACTAGTGCCATGTACCATTACAGTTCATGGTTTGTAATGAATGTATACATGGTCCAAATTGTACTTTGTGCCCAGAGTTCAACTTTAACACATAGAAAAAACTCTTCAGTGTAACCATCCATTCTTCTCTCTACACTGCTATTACATTTATATTACATAGTTATATAGTTACATAGTAGGTGAGGTTGAAAAAAGACACAAGTCCATCAAGTCCAACCTATGTGTGTGATTATATGTCAGTATTACATTGTCTATCCCTGTATGTTGTGGTCGTTCAGGTGCTTATCTAATAGTTTTTTGAAACTATCGATGTTCCCCGCTGAGACCACCGCCTGTGGAAGGGAATTCCACATCTTTGCCGCTCTTACAGTAAAGAACCCTCTACGTAGTTTAAGGTTAAACTTCTTTTCTTCTAATTTTAGTGAGTGGCCACATGTCTTGTTAATCTACCTTCCGCAAAAAAGTTTTATCCCTTTTGTGGGGTCACCAGTACGGTATTTAAAAATTGAAATAATTTCCCCTCTCAAGCGTCTCTTCTCCAGAGAGAATAAGTTAAGTGCTCACAACCTTTCATTATAACTAAGATCCTCCAGACCCTTTATTAGCTTTGTTGCCCTTCTTTGTATTCGCTCCATTTCCAGTACATCCCTCCTGAGGACTGGTGTCCAAAACTGGACAGCATACTCTAGGTGAGGCCGGACCAGAGTCTTGTAGAGCAGAAGAATTATTGTTTTATCTCTGGAGTTGATCCCGTTTTTAATGCATGCCAGTATTCTGTTTGCTTTGTTAGCAGCAGCTTGGCATTGCATGCCATTGCTGAGCCATCCTAGATTCCCCCAGAGGTTCCCCCCTCAGTGTATAGATTGCATATTTTTGCCACCCAAATGCATTATTTTACATTTTTCTACATTAAACCTCATTTGCCATGTAGTCGCCCCTCCCCCATTAATTTGTTCAGATCTTTATGCAAGGTTTCCACATCCTATGGAGAAGTGATTGCTCTGCTTAGCTCAGTATTGTCCGCAAATACAGAGATTGAACTGTTTATCCCATCCTCCAGGTCGTTTATAAACAAATTAAATAGGATTGGTCCCAGCACAGAACCCTGGGGGACCCCACTACCCACCCCTGACCATTCCAAGTACTCCCCATTTATCACTACCCTCTGAACTCGCCCTTGTAGCCAGTTTTCAATCCATGTACTCACCCTATGGTCCATGCCAACGGACCTTATTTTGTACAGTAAACGTTTATGGGGAACTGTGTCAAATTCCTTTGCAAAATCCAGATAAACCACGTCTACGGGCCTTCCTTTATCTAGATGACCATTCACTTCCTCATAGAAGGTTAATAGATTGGTTTGTCAAGAATGATTCTTCATGAATCTATGCTGATTACTGCTAATGATACTGTTTTCATTACTAAAATCTTGTAAATAGTCCCTTATCATCCCCTCCAAGAGTTTGCATACTATTGATGTTAGGCTAACTGGTCTTTAATTCCCAGGGATGTATATTGGTGCTACATACGCTTTTCTCCAATCAGCTGGTATTATTCCAGTCAGTAGACTGTCAGTAAAAAAAAAGGAACAATGATCTGGCAATTACTTGACTGAGTTCCCTAAGTACCCTCAGGTGCAAGCCATCTGGTCCCGGTGATCTATTAATATTAGGTTTTACAAGTCTAATTTTAATTCTGTCCTCTGTTAACCATGGAGGTGCTTCCTGTGATGTGTCATGAGGATAAACACTGCAGTTTTGGTTACTGAAGCCCCCGATTCTCCTTATAGAGAGCAGTTTTGTAAAGGAGCATCTTTCTATAGTTTCTTTCTATTGAAGAAATTCACCTGCGTTCAATTCCCACACCAATCATACACAGAGGATTAGGACCAAAAGAAATTCCTCTACCCAGGATTGGATGATTAAAGCAAAGACAGGTCCTCTTCACCAAGAGCACCCAGTATCCCTGAAGTCTATGGTGGAGTTCACCATATTTGATGCCACCTAAACCCTTGAAGGGCACAGAGATCTCCCATGTAAAAACCATGGGTAGAAGTGTTAGTAGAGTGCTGGACCAAAAATTCAAAGACTGTCCTCATGGAAGACACACAATTTGAAAGTTGTCCTCATCTTAATCATAGTGGACCCAAAATCTGAGGACTACCCTAGGCATAGTCAGCCATTTAAAGAAGTAATGTGCTCCAAAGGGTTGTTGGGTGTCAAATTTGAAGGTAGTCCTCATTTTAGACATATTGGACTCTGTAGCCGTCTTCTATTTTGGATTTTGAGTCCACTATGTCTAAATTCAGAACTGCTTTTGGATTTTGGGTCCCTGGACCCTTCAGGGCACTTTGACTTGTAGAAAGCTAACTCTAGCTCTAAATTGAGGACAGCCTTTGGATTTTGGGTCCACTATGGCTAAGGCTTTCCTCAATTTAGACATATTGGACACAAAATCCAAAAATGAAGGCTGCTGAGTCCACTAGGTCTAAATCGAGGACAGCCTTCAAATTTGGGGTCCAAAGACCGTTTGGGGCACTTTGCTATATAGATAGCTGACTCTATGTCTAAACCGAGGTCAGTCTTTAGATTTTGGGTCCACTATATTTAAGTGGAGGACAACTTTTGAATTCTGTGTCTTCTATAAGGACAGTCTTTGAATTTTGTGTTCAGCACTCCACCATCACTTCTACCCTTGCTTTTTACATGGAAGACCATCCCAAGAGATTAGGTGGCATCAAATGAGCTGTCTAAAGGACAGCCTTCCGATTTTGGGTCCACTATGTCTAGGGTTGTTGTCAATTTAGACATAGTGGACCCAGAATCTGAATGCTGTCCTCATGTAGACATCAAGTCAGCTGTCTATAAGACAGAGTGCCCTGGAGGGTCTATAGAATGTCACTATAGTTGAGAAACACAAGCACCACATGTGCGGTGCACCACATAATCTTGATTAGCCACAAAGTTTTTGTGAACCATTTGTGATCAATAAAGATTAGACTTACCCAATATTTGTGGTTTTCCCATATCTTAATTATTGAAATATAGAACATAGATGGTATGTTCTATGTGATTTGTAACAATAGAAAATAGAACGTCATTATAAGTACTCTTAAATTTGATCATGTAACAAAATGTATAAGTGATAGGACATCATCAAGGTCCCAGAGTCTGGAGGAAGAGTGGAGAGGCACAGAATCCAAGTTGCATGAGGTCCAGTGTAAAGTTCCCTCAGTCAGTGATGATTTGGGGAGTCATGTCATCTGCTAGTGTTGGTCCACTGTGTTTTATCAAGTCCAAAGTCAGCGCAGCCCTCTAGCAGAAAATTCTAGAGCACTTCATGCTTCCCTCTGCTGACCAGCTTTATGGAGATGCTGATTTCATTTTCCAGCAGGACTTGGCATCTGCCAGCACTGCCAAAACTACCAATACCTGGTCACATGATCATGAGAACACTGTGCTTGATTGGCCAGCAAACTCGCCTGACCTAAACCCCATAGAGAATCTGTGGGGAATTGTCAAGAGGAAGATGAGAGACACCAGACCCAACAACGCAGACGAGCTGAAGGCCGCTATCAAAGCAACCTGGGCTTCCATAACACCTCAGCAGTGCCACAGGCTGATCGCCTCCATGCCACGCCGCAACATTTCTGTATTAAATTTCTTTTTTTTATTGTTCTTATGTAATAAATCAAATTTTCTGAGATACTGAATTTTGGGTTGTCACTCGCTGTAAGCCCAAATCATCAAAACTCAAAGAAAGAAATGTTTGAAATATATCACTCTGTGTGTAACACATCTATATATATAATATCGGAGTTTCACTTTTTGAATTGAATTAGTGAAATTAACTTTTTATTGATATTCTAATTTTTTTAAAGATGTACCTGTACTGCCCACCATTAGTGAATGGATTAAACAGATGGGGCACACTTTAAGGCTGGAATGTATTGTTTACCAACATAGGGGCTGCCCAGCTAAGTTCAATAAAATGTAGTCAGCCTGGTGAGATACCCCTGGGCTTTGCCCACTGGACTTGGTAGCTGGAAGGTTAGGAATCCAGGGAGTACTCCCTATGTAGGATTCAATATATACCTTGTGCATTTACTCTTAGATCCCTCCTAGTTTTGCACCGGAGGAATGATCTACGGAGGCTCCCATTGTTGATTTTCTTTAATAGGAGTATTTATTTGATCTGCATTCCATTTTTGTTTCTTTTGCTTTTTAGTGCAAATGATATTGCTGGATGTATCGTGATGGTCTATATATGGTACTGCACACGTGCAATTCCTTTTGTTCCAAATTTGTTTTTTAACAAATTTCGACAAATCCGTTAATTCGGAAATATCCAAATTAACAAAAACCCGTTTAACAAATTTTTCAGAATATTCGTAAACTTGAATATTCGTAAATTCGTAAATTCATAAATTAGAAAATTTCGAACAATCCGAAAACCCAAAAGTTAGAAAATCTGAAATAATAACTAACTAATAATAACTTAACTATTACTAATTATTAAATTATAGGTATTGAAATTTCCTTTCAAATTTGGCTGTTAGTGAAGTACAAATTTATCCGAAGTTACGAATTATCCGAAATAATGAATGCCGTATCTAAACAAATAGAACGTAACAAATTAATAATAATAAATAACTAAAATAATAATAATAATAAAAACTTTTTATTATTATTTATTATTAATTTGTTACGTTGAAATAATAACTAACTAATAATAACTAACTATTAAATTATAGGTATTGGAATTTCCTTTCAAATTTGGCTGTTTGTGAACGTAACAAATACAAATTTATCTGAAGTTACGAATTATCCGAAATAACAATTGCCACATCTAAACAAATGGAATGGAACAAATTAATAATAATAATAACAAGGTTTTATTATTATTATTGTTATTATTATTAGATCGTTTTGTTCCATTAGTTTAGATACGGCATTTGTTATTTCAGATTTCGTAACTTCTGATAAATTCTTACTCGTTACGTTTACTAACCGCCAAATTTGAAAAGGAAATCCCAATACCTATAATTTAATAGTTAGTTATTATTAGTTAGTTATTATTTAAAATTTTTGGATTTCAAATTTCCGAACTTCCAAATTTTTTTGGTTTTCCAATTTCCGAATTGATGAATTTTCTAATTTTTTGGTTTTCAAATTTCCGAGTTGATGGATTTTCAAATTTTTTGGTTTTCGAATTTTATGAATTGATGGATTTTCAAATTTTTTGGTTTTTGAATTTACGAATTGATGAATTTTCAAATTTTTTGGGTTTTCGAATTGATGGATTTTCAAATTTTTTGGTTTTCGAATTGATCAATTTTCAAAATGTTTGGTTTTCGACTTTACAAATTGCTGAATTTTTAAATTTTCAGATTTTGAATTTTCAAATTTACGAATTTGTAAAATGTCGATTGGTGGGGTGCTGTGGGATTGTATGTGGATTGGCGGTGTTATTACTGACTGTTTATGGTTATTGTGCAGCAATTGTAAATAGGGACCGAATAGAGTTTTAGAATTGCTGGTGGTATGAGGACTACACCATTGTAGCACCTGAAAAGTCCCAGGAATTGTTCTCCAGGTTTCCCTATAGTATTCAGGATGTGGTGCCATGATTCAAGCTGCCGGTAACTTTATTAGGTACACCTGTTCAGTTGCTTGGTAACACAAATTGCTAATCAGCTAATCAGCCAATCACAGGGCAGCACAGTGGTGTAGTGGTTAGCACATTCACCTAGCAGCAATAGGGTTGCTGGTTCAAATCCTGATCACGACACCATCTGCCTGGAGTTTGCATGTTCTCCCTGTGCCTGTGTGGGTTTCCTCCAAAGACGTGCTGGTAGGTTAATTAGATCTTGTCGAAAAAATTGGCCAAATATGTGTATGTGTTTGTAAGCGTGTCAGGACCCCATGGGGCAAAGATGGACACCGGCAGCAAAAAAGCACCCTGAGGCGATTCAGTTCACATAGGTAGCGCTATACAAGTCACTCATTCATTCAACTCAATGCATTTAGGCATCTAGACGTGGTGAAGATGACTTGCTGAAGTTCAAACCGAGCATCAAAGTGACTTTGAACGTGGCATGGTTGTTGGTGGCAGACAGGCTGGTCTGAGTATTTCTTGGGATTTTCCCACACAACCATCTCTCGGGTTTCCAGAGAATGGTGGGAAAAAGAGAAAATATCCAGTGAGCGGCAGTTGTGTGGAGGAAAATGACTTGTTGATGTCAGAGGAGAATGGGCAGACTGGTTCCAGATGATAGAAAGACAACAGTAGCTCAAATAACCACTCGTTACATCCAAGGTATGCAGAATACCATCTCTGACCGCACAACACATCCAACCTTGTAGCAGATGGGCTACAGCAGCAGAAGACCATACCGGGTGCCACTCCTGTCAGGTAAGAACAGGAAACTGAGGCTACAATTGGCACAGGATCACCAGAATTGGACAAGAGAAGATTGGAAAAACGTTGCCTGGTCTGATGAGTCTGGACTTCAACTGCAACATTCAGATGGTGGGGTCAGAATTTGGTGCCTGGATCCATCCTGCCTTGTATCACCGGTTCAGGCTGGTGGTGGGGGTGTAATGGTGTGGGGGATGGGGTATCACAGGTTCAGGCTGGTGGTGGGTGTGTAATGGTGTGGGGGATGGGGTATCACCGGTTCAGGCTGGTGGTGGGGGTGTAATGGTGTGGGGGATGGGATATCACCGGTTCAGGCTGGTGGTGGGGGTGTAATGGGATGGGGTACCTGAGTATTGTTGCTGACCATGTCCATCCCTTTATGACTACAGGGTCCCCATCTTCTGATGGCTCCTTCCAGCAGGATAATGCACCATGTCACAAAGCTCCAATCATCTCACCACTGGACAATGAGGTCCCTGTCCTCCAATGGCCTCCACACTCACCACATCTCATCCAATAGAGCACCTTTGGGATGTGGTGGAATGGGAGATTGGCATCATGGATGAGCAGCTGACAAATCTGCAGCAAATGTGTGATGTTATCATGTCACTATGGAGGAAAATCTCTGAGAAATGTTTCCAACACCTTGTTGTGTCTATGCCACCGAGAATGAAGGTCAAAGCTACTACTGCTACTACTGCTACTAGCAATGGGGACCTAATAAAGAGGGTCCTACCCGCTACTAGCAAGGGGGACCTAATAAAGGGGGTCCTACCCGCTACTAGCAAGGGGGACCTAATAAAGGGGGTCCAACCCGCTACTAGTAAGGTGTACCTAATAAAGGGGGTCCAACCCGCTACTAGTAAGGTGTACCTAATAAAGAGGGTCCTACCCGCTACTAGCAATGGGGACCTAATAAAGAGGGTCCTACCCGCTACTAGCAAGGGGGACCTAATAAAGGGGGTCCAACCCGCTACTAGCAAGATGTAGTTAATAAAGGGGGTCCAACCCGCTACTAGTAAGGTGTACCTAATAAAGGGGGTCCAACCCGCTACTAGTAAGGTGTACCTAATAAAGGGGGTCCAACCTGCTACTAGCAAGGTGGACCTAATAAGGGGAGTCCAACCCACTACTAGCAAGGGGAACCTAATAAAGAGGGTCCAACCCCCTACTAGCAAGATGTAGTTAATAAAGGGGGTCCAACCGCTACTAGCAAGATGTACCTAATAAAGGGGTCCAACCTGCTACTAGCAAGGTTTACCTAATAAAGGGGGTCCAACCCACTACTAGCAAAGGGGACATAATAAAGGGGGTCCAACCCGCTACTAGCAAGGGGGACCTAATAAGGGGGTCCAACCTGCTACTAGAAAGGGGGACCTAATAAAGGGGGTCCAACCCGCTATTAGTGATGTGTACCTAATAAAGGGGGTCCAACCCATTACTAGCAAGGGGGACCTAATAAAGGGGGTCCAACCCACTACTAGTAAGTAGGGATGAGCTTTGCGTTAGAGGTGAACCCATGTTCGACTCGAACATCGTCTGTTTGCCCGTTTGCCGAATTGCGAACGATATAGGCTGTTCGTGCCAAATTCGTGTGGCGCGTCACGGCCCATAATTTACTGCGGCATCGCAGTGCATTGCTTGCTGATGATTGGCCAAGCATGCACTATGACCAGCATGCTTGGCCAATCACAGCGCCGTCTGAATAGAGAGCCGTAATTGGCCAAAGCCAAGGAGGCTTTGGCCAATTATGGCTCAGGGGATTTAGTACACGCCCCACACTATGTAAGGCCGCCTGCACGGTGGCCCTGTGTAGTGTGTGTTCCGGCATTGAGATAGATAGACAGAGAGACAGTGTTATTTGATTTAAGTTAGATAGATTAGGCAGGACAGTCAGTGAGTTAGCTGCACTTACAGTGTATTGTGTATATATATGCATCCCAGGTGTTGTGTATATATATATATATATATATATATATATATATATATATATATATATATATATATATATATATATATATATATATATATATATATATATATATACACTGTATTCAGTTTAGCTAGATCTGTTCCTGTTATCTTCCTACTGACAGGCAGGCTTGTCTTGTTACAGTATTTACAGCTACCTGAAGAAATTTGTTGGTGTTCTTTTGATCCTATTAGTACCACAGTCAGGTAGCTAGACTATTTACAGTTAGTGTAGTGCGTCCTCCTCACAGTGTTCAGTTAAAGCTTCAAGTTAGTTTAGTGTGACCTCTGCACAGTGTTCAGCTAAAACTACAAATTAGTGTAGTGCACAGTGTTCAGCTAAAGCTACAAGTTAGTGTAGTGCGACCTCTGCCCAGTGTTCAACTAAAGCTACAAGTTAGTGTAGTGGGTCCTCCTCACAGTGTTCAGCTAAAGCTACAAGTTAGTGTAGTGCGTCCTCTGAACAGTGTTAAGTTAAAGCTACAAGCTAGTGTAGTGTGTCCTCCTTACAGTGTTCAGCTAAAACTACTAGTTAGTGTAGTGCGAGCTCTGCACAGTGTTCAGCTAAAGCTACCTGTAGAAGGTTGGTGGTGTTTTCCTGATTCTATCACTACTGCAGGCAGCTAAATAAGCTACAAGTTAGTGTAGTGCGTCCTCCTCACAGTGTTCAGCTAAAACTACAAGTTAGTGTAATGCGACCTCTGCACAGTGTTCAGCTAAAGCTACAAGTTAGTGTAGTGCGTCCTCCTCACAGTGTTCAGCTAAAACTACAAGTTAGTGTAGTACGACCTCTGCACAGTGTTCAGCTAAAGCTACAAGTTAGTGTAATGCGTCCTCTGAACAGTGTTCAGCTAAAGCTACAAGTTAGTGTAGTGCATCCTCCTCACAGTGTTCAGCTAAAACTACAAGTTAGTGTAGTGCGAGCTCTGCACAGTGTTCAGCTAAAGCTACCTGTAGAAGGTTGGTGGTGTTTTCCTGATCCTATCACTACCGCAGGCAGCTAAATAAGCTACAAGTTCGTTTTTTTGCGAGCTCTGCACAGTGTTCAGCTAAAGCTACCTGTAGTAGGTTGGTGGTGTTTTCCTGATCCTATCACTACCTCAGGCAGCTAAATAAGCTACAAGTTATTGTAGTGCGAGCTCTGCACAGTGTTCAGCTAAAGTTACCTGTAGAAGGATGGTGGTGTTTTCCTGATCCTATCACTACCGCAGGCAGCTAAATAAGCTACAAGTTAGTGTAGTGCGAGCTCTGCACAGTGTTCAGCTAAAGTTACCTGTAGAAGGTTGGTGGTGTTTTCCTGATCCTATCACTACCGCAGGCAGCTAAATAAGCTACAAGTTAGTGTAGTGCGAGCTCTGCACAGTGTTCAGCTAAAGTTACCTGTAGAAGGTTGGTGGTGTTTTCCTGATCCTATCACTACCGCAGGCAGCTAAATAAGATACAAGTTAGTGTCGTGCGAGCTCTGCACAGTGTTCAGCTAAAGTTACCTGTAGAAGGTTGGTGGTGTTTTCCTGATCCTATCACTACCGCAGGCAGCTAAATAAGCTACAAGTTAGTGTAGTGCGAGCTCTGCACAGTGTTCAGCTAAAGTTACCTGTAGAAGGTTGGTGGTGTTTTCCTGATCCTATCACTACCGCAGGCAGCTAAATAAGATACAAGTTAGTGTCGTGCGAGCTCTGCACAGTGTTCAGCTAAAGTTACCTGTAGAAGGTTGGTGGTGTTTTCCTGATCCTATCACTACCGCAGGCAGCTAAATAAGCTACAAGTTAGTGTAGTGCGAGCTCTGCACAGTGTTCAGCTAAAGTTACCTGTAGAAGGTTGGAGGTGTTCTCATACTACAGGCAGGCAGTTGATTTTGCTAGCTGCAGTATCAGTATATATATATATATATAAAAGAGGGCAAGCAGGCCCTGTGTCTAGAGGCAACAGTGCTGGTCGTGGAGACGGTGCATCCTCATCAGCACGTGGCCACGGGACACACTTGGCCTTTTTTTCGGCAGCTGGCCGCATTGAGCCGCAACATGTGGAAGACTTGGTCGAGTGGATGACCAAGCCGTCCTCATCCTCCTCATCCTCCTCATCCTCTCTCACCCATGATCAGGGTACTTTGTCTGGCAAAGCAGCTGCCAACGCGGCCTCTTCCCTCAGCTCAATGGCATCAGTGATTCCTTCCCTAGCCCCACCATGTCCTCCTGAGGAGTCCCTCAAACTGTTTGACCACAGTGTTGGGTACATGCTCCAGGAGGATGCCCAGCGTTTAGAAAGCTCTGATGATGATACTGAGCTAGATGAAGGCAGTAACATGAGCACGGACGGGGGGGTGCCCAAGAAGGACAGCAATCTGGCAGTCATGCTCCCCCTGCTGCAGCATACTGCCAGGTTTGCTCCAGTGATGAGGAGGGAGGGGATGATGAGGTCACTGACTCAACGTGGGTGCCTGATAGGAGAGAGGAGGAGGAGGAGGAGGCACATCACCAACGAGGCAGGATGCCCTCCAGGGGCCAGCCTAAGGGCAGCACACTGACTGCATCACACCCCAAAGCTCTGCATGTGCAGGGCACTGCTGTCTCTGCACGTTATTCAAAAAGTTCTTTGGTGTGGGCCTTTTTTGAGATGAGTGCATCAGATCGCACCGCTGCTATTTGCAACATATGTCTCAAGCGTATCTCGCGTGGCCAAAACATCTCCCGCTTGGGCACCACATGCTTGACCAGACATATGTTGACCTGGCGTATCTAAAAGACCCACACCAAAGAACAAAGAGGACCTCTCCTCATCAGCTGAGATCTCCAACCCCACTATACCTTCAGTCCTCTTTGAGACCTGCACTGAGAGGAATGAAGGTGTAGAATTAGGTGTGTCACAGCCAAGTACTTGTGGGCAATCTGCTTTCGGTACACCAATGTCAGATTGTACCAGGCAGATTTCCCTGCCCCAGCTGCTGCACCGCTGAAAGAAGTTCACTTCCAGCCATCCACATGCCCAGCGGTTGAATGCTAGCTTGGCAAAATTGCTAGCACTTCAACTGCTGCCTTTTCAGTTGGTAGACTCTGCCCCCTTCCGTGAGTTTGTGGAATGTGCGGTTCCTCAGTGGCAGGTACCCAAACGCCACTTTTTCTCACGGAAGGCGATTCCGGCTCTCTACCGGCATGTGGAAGGCAATGTCCATGCCTCGCTGGACAGGGCGGTCAGCTGTAAGGTGCATATTACCGCTGACTCATGGTCCAGCAGGCATGGACAGGGACGTTACCTAAGTTTCACCGCACATTGGGTGACTCTGCTGGAAGCTGGGAAGGATGTAGGACAAGGTGCAGTAGTGTTGGAGGTTGTTTTGCCACTACACCTCCAAAATGCCACTACTAATGATTGTGACACACCTCTCTCCTCCACCCCCTCCTCTTCTTCTTCCTCCATGGCCTCTTCCTGTGCTTTGTCCCGGGAACCAGCGGTGCTCCGTAGGCGTTCAAGGGGCTACGCAAGTACGCAGGCCAAAAAATGCCATGCGGTGCTTGAGCTGGTGTGCTTGGGGGACAGGAGGAACACTGGGGCAGAGGTTCTGTCAGCTCTGCAGGGGAAGGTTCAGAGGTGGTTGACGCCACGCCAACTTAAGGCAGGAATGGTGGTTTGCGACAATGATACCAACCTCCTCTCCGCCCTCCGACAGGGACAACTGACCCATGTGCCTTGTTTGGCTCACGTCCTTAACTTGGTGGTGCAGCGGTTCTTGGGCAGGTACCCGGGCTTACAGGATGTCCTGAGGCAGGCCAGGAAAGTCTGTGTGCATTTCCGCCGGTCATATAATGCCAGTGCTCAGCTGGCAGACCTCCAAAAGGAATTTAACCTGCCCAAGAACTGCCTAATCTGTGACATGCCCACCAGGTGGAACTCAACGTTGGCCATGCTGCAGAGGCTGCACACGCAGCAGAGGGCCATCAATGAGTACCTATGCGACTATGGCACCAGGACAGGGTCAGGGGAGCTTGTTTTTTTTTCCCCACGCCAGTGGGCCATGATCAGGGATGCATGCACTGTCCTGTCACCATTTAAGGAGGCCACAAGGATGGTGAGCAGTGACAGTGCATGTATCAGTGACACTGTCCCCCTTGTCCACCTGTTGGAGCACAAGCTGCGTGGAATAATGGAAAGGGCACTTGAGGCAGAACAGAGGCAGGAAGAGGAGGACTTCCTTAGCTCTCAAGGCCCCCTTTATCCAGACAGTGTTCCTGTGTGCCCACCGATCACACAGGAAGAGGAGGAGGATTGTGTCAGTATGGAGGTGGAGCCTGGCACTCAGCATCAGCAGCAGTCTTTAAGTGATCAGTCCCAAGAAACACATGGACTTGTACGTGGCTGGGAGGAGGTGGCTGCGGACCATGTCGTCCTTAGTGACCCAGAGGACTGCAGACCGAATGCCTCAGCAAACATACGCTGCATGGCCTCCCTGATCCTGCAAAGCCTACGTAAGGATCCTCGTATTTGTGGTATCAAGGAGAAGGACCAATACTGGCTGGCAACCCTCCTTGATCCACATTACAAGGGTAAGGTTGCGGACCTTATCTTGCCATTGCAGAGGGAGCAGAGGATGAAACATCTTCGCGAGACCTCGCAGAAAGGTCTGTGCAATGCATTCCCAGAGACTGGGAGGTTACAAACTCCTGTTTCTGGACAATGTGTTGCTGAGGCTTCGGTCAGTCAAAGAAGGAGCGGTGAAGGTGGCCGTCTGACCGATGCGTTCAGACAATTTTTTGGTCCGCAGCCCCAAGGTATGATCGGTTCCAGCAACCATCGCCAGCGTCTGTTTTACATGGTGCAGGAATACCTAGGGGCAAGATCTGACTTGGACACCCTTCCCACCGAAAATCCTCTCGGTTTCTGGGTCTTGAGGATGGATCACTGACCAGAGCTTGCACAGTATGCAATTGAGCTACTGGCCTGTCCTGCATGCAGCGTTCTTTCGGAACGCACATTCAGTGCTGCTTGAGGCTTTGTAACCGATCACAGGGTGCGTCTGTCCACCGACTCAGTCGATCGACTGACCTTCATAAAAATGAATCAGTTTTGGATCACCACCAGCTACCAAGCACCTGATGCTGATGTAAACGAATCATTTTTTTTGAAATCTCAGATCCCTTTAAAGACTGCCTATGCTGATGCTGAGTGACTATCCTGAGTAATTATCCTCTTCCTCTTCAATGATCACGCTGATAGCTTGTAAGAACATTTTTGGTTGTGGGCGCCGCCACCAGTGCCTAAGGCCCAATTTTTCTGCCCCTGTTTAAAAGGGGCGTGTAATTACAATTTTTGATGTAATACTTTGCAGCAGGGCTTGTTCCTGCGTTCCAACTAGAGTATCTGTGAGGGGTTGCAGTGTTGGGGCAACAGCACCAGTGCCTAAGGCCCAATTTTTCAGCCCCTGTTTAACAGGGGCGTGTAATTACAATTTTTGATGCAATACTTTGCAGTAGGGCTCGTTCCTGCGTTCCAACTAGAGTGTCTGTGAGGGGTTGCAGTGTTGTGGCACCAGCACCAGTGCTTAAGGCCCAATTTTTTAGCCCCTGTTTAACAGGGGAGTGTACTTACAATTTTTGATGCAATACTTTGCAGCAGGGCTCGTTCCTGCGTTCCAACTAGAGTATCTGTGAGGGGTTGCAGTGTTGTGGCACCAGCACCAGTGCCTAAGGCCCAATTTTTCTGGCCCTGTTCAACAGGGGCATGTAATTACAATTCTTGATCTAATATTTCACAGCAGGGCCCTGTGAGGGCTTACAGTGTTGTGGCCACAACAACACCTAAGGCCCAAATTTCTGCTGAGTATATAGGGCAGGCCCCTACTTTCAAACATCCAACTTACAAACGACTCCTACTTGCAAACGGAAGGAGACAACAGGAAGTGAGATGAAATCTACCCCCTAGGAAGGGAAATTCTCTCCTGCATAGGGATGAGCCGAACACCCCCCGGTTCGGTTCGCACCAGAACCCGCGAACGGACCGAAAGTTCGCACGAACGTTAGAACCCCATTGACGTCTATGGGACTCGAACGTTCGAAATCAAAAGTGCTCATTTTAAAGGCTAATTTGCATGGTATTGTCCTAAAAAGGGTTTGGGGACCCGGGTCCTACCCCAGGGGACATGTATCAATGCAAAAAAAACTTTTAAAAACGGCCGTTTTTTCGGGAGCAGTGATGCTTAAAGTAAAAAAAAAAAAAGTGAAATATTCCTTTAAATATCGTACCTGGGGGGTGTCTATAGTATGCCTGTAAAGTGACGCATGTTTCCCGTGTTTAGAACAGTCCCTGCACCAAATGTCATTTTTAAAGGAAAAAATCTCATTTAAAACTGCTTGCGGGTTTAATGTCATGTCGGGTCATGGCAATATGGATGAAAATCAGTGAGACAAACGGCATGGGTACCCCCCAGTCCATTACCAGGCCCTTTGGGTCCTGTATGGATATTAAGGGGAACCCCGCACCCAAATTAAAATAAGGAAAGGTGTGGGGCCACCAGGCCCTATATACTCTGAACAGCAGTATACAGGCGGTGCAAACAAGACAGGGGCTGTAGGTTTGTTGTTAAGTAGAATCTGTTTGTAATTTTGAACATTTTTAACGTGTTTAGCTCCGGCCAAAACATCTTTTTTAAGCTTTTTGGAAAACATAGGGAAGGGTTATCACCCCTGTGACATTTGTTTTGCTGTCTTTCCTCCTCTTCAGAAGATTTCACCTCACTTTTTTGTCCCAATGAAAAATGTTTTTTGAAAATTTGGGTTTTTTTGTGGAACAAGGATTGGAAAGCATCAGTGGAAAGGAGAAATTGTTTTCCCATATTAACTCTTACAGGAGAGAATTTCCCTTCCTAGGGGTAGATTTCATCTCACTTCCTGTTGTCTCCTTCCGTTTGCAAGTAGGAGTCGTTTGTAAGTTAGATGTTTGAAAGTAGGGTTCTGCCCTATATACTCAGCAGAAATTTGGGCCTTAGGTGTTGCTGTGGCCACAACACTGTAAGCCCCCACAGGGCCCTGCTGTGAAATATTAGATCAAGAATTGTAATTACATGCCCCTGTTGAACAGGAGCTGAAAAATTAGGCCTTAGGCAGTGGTGCTGGTGCCACAACACTGCAACCCCTCACAGACACTCTATTTGGAACGCAGGAACGAGCCCTGCTGCAAAGTATTGCATCAAAAATTGTAATTACACGCCCCTGTTAGACAGGGGCAGAAAAATTGGGCCTTAGGCACTGGTGCTGGTGCCACAACACTGCAACCCCTCACAGACACTCTAGTTGGAACGCAGAAACGAGCCCTGCTGCAAAGTATTGCATCAAAAATTGTAATTACATGCCCCTGTTAGACAGGGGCAGAAAAACTGGGCCTTAGGCACTGGTGCTGTTGCCACAACACTGCAACCCCTCACAGACACTCTAGTTGGAATGCAGGAACGAGCCCTGCTGCAAAGTATTACATCAAAAATTGTAATTACATGCCCCTGTTAAACAGGGGCTGAAAAATTGTGCCTTAGGCACTGGTGGTGGCGCCCAGAACCAAAAATGTTCTTACAAGATATCAGCGTGATGATTGAGGAGGAAGAGGATAATTACTCAGGGATAGTCACTCAGCATCAGCATAGGCAGTCTTTGAAGGGATCTGAGATTTAAAAAAAAATTATTCGGTTACATCAGCATCAGGTGCTTGCTTGGCCAATCATCAGCCAGCAATGCACTGCGATGCCGCAGTGAATTATGGGCCGTGACGCGCCACACGAATTTGGCGCGAACGGCCCATATCGTTCGCAATTCGGCGAACGACCGAACAGCCGATGTTCGAGTCGAACATGGGTTCGACTCGAACACGAAGCTCATCCCTACTCCTGTAAGAGTTAATATGGGAAAAACTTTTCTCCTTTCCACTGATGCTTTATCACCAATCCTTGTTTCACAAAAAACCCCACATTTTCAAAAAACATTTGTCATTGGGACAAAAAGTGAGGTGAAATCTTCTGAAGAGGAGGACAGACAGCAAAACAAATGTCACAGAGTTGATAACCCTTCCCTATGTTTTCCAAAAAGCTTAAAAACAGATTTTTTGGCTGGAGCTACACTTTAAAAACGTACCAGTTCAAAATTACAAACAGATTCTACTTAACAACAAACCTTCAGTCCCTGTCTTGTTAGCACCGCTTGTATACTGCTGTTCAGAGTATATAGGGCCTGGGGGGCCCACGCCTTTCCGTTTTTTAATTTGGGTGCGGGGTTCCCCTTAATATCCAAACAAGACCCAAAGGGCCTGGTAATGGACTGGGGGGTACCCATGCCGTTTGTCTCACTGATTTTCATATTGCCAGGACCCGACATTACATTAAAGCCGCAAGCAGTTTTAAATGACTTTTTTTCCTTTAAAAATGCCATTTTGTGCAGGGACTGTTCTAAGCACGGGAAACACGCGCCACTTTACAGACATACTATAGACACCCCCCAGGTACAATATTTAAAGGAATATTTCACTTTTTTTTTTTTTTTTACTTTAAGCATCATTAAAATCACTGCTCCCAAAAAAACGGCCGTTTTAAAAAGTTTAAAACATGTCCCCTGGGGTAGGACCCGGGTCCCCAAACCCTTTTTAGGACAATACCATGCAAATTAGCCTTTAAAATGAGCACTTTTGATTTTGAACATTCGAGTCCCATAGACGTCAATGGGGTTCTAACGTTCGTGCAAATTTTCGGTCCGTTCGCAGGTTCTGGTGCGAACCGAACGAGGGGGTGTTCGGCTCATCCCTACTAGTGAGATGTACCTAATAAAGGGGGTCCAACCCGCTACTAGCAAGGGGGACCCAATAAACGGGGTCCAACCCGTTACTAGCAAGGGGGACCTAATAAAGTGGCCAGTGAGTATATATAAACCCCTTCCCGCAACAGTATGTATATGTGTGGTCTTTTGTCAGGGGGGTCTTAAAGCCGAGCAGGCGTGCGCTCCCTGCACACTCCACCTGCACACTCCCTGCACACTCCCTGCACATTCCACCTGCACACTTCCTGCACACTTCCAGCACACTCCCTGCACACTCCACCTGCACACTCTACCTGCACACTCCCTGCATACTCCCAGCACACTCCCCGCACACTCCCCGCACACTCCCCGCACACTCCCTGCACACTCCCAGCACACTTCCAGCACACTCCCTGCACAGTCCCAACACACTCTCAGCACACTCCCAGCACACTCCCTGCACTCTCCCAACACACTCCCTGCACACTCCCTGCACACTCCCAGCACACTCCCTGCACACTTCCAGCACACTACCTGCACACTCCACCTGCACACTCCCTGCATACTCCCAGCACACTCCCTGCACACTCTCTGCACACTCCCTCCACACTCCCTGCACACTCCCCACACAGTCCCAGCACACTCTCAGCACACTCCCAGCACACTCCCTGCACACTCCCAGCACACTCCCTGCACACTCCCAGCACACTCCCTGCACACTCCACCTGCACACTCCACCTGCACACTCCACCTGCACACTCTATCTGCACACTCCCGCATACTCCCAGTGCACTCCCCACACACTCCCTGCACAGTCCCTGCACAGTCCCTCTACACTCTCTGCACACTCCCTGTACACTCCCTGCACACTCCACCTGCACACTCCACCTGCACACTCCCTGCACACTCCACCTGCACACCCCACCTGCACACTCTACCTGCACACTCCCTGCATACTCCCAGCACACTCCCCGCACACTCCCCGCACACTCCCTCCACACTTCCAGCACAGTCCCTGCACACTCCACCTGCACATTCCACCTGCACACTCTACCTGCACACTCCCTCATACTCCCAGTACACTCCCCGCATACTCCCTGCACAGTCCCTGCACAGTCCCTCTACACTCCCTGCACATTCCCTGTACACTCCCTGCACACTCCACCTACACACTCCACCTGCACACTTCCAGCACACTCCCTGCACACTCCACCTGCACACTCCCTGCATACTCCCAGCACACTCCCCGCACACTCTCCGCACACTCCCTCCACACTCCCAACACACTCCCTGCACACTCCCCGCACAGTCCCAGCACACTCTCAGCACACTCCCAGCACAATCCCTGCACATTCCCAGCACACTCCCTGCACACTCTCAGCACACTCCCCGCTCACTCCCTGCACACTTCCAGCACACTCCCTGCACACTTCCAGCACACTCCCTGCACACTCCACCTGCACACTCCCTGCACACTCCACCTGCACACTCCACCTACACACTCTACCTGCACACTCCCTCATACTCTCAGCACACTCCCCGCACACTCCCTGCACAGTCCCTGTACACTCCCAGCACACTCCCCGCACACTCCCTGCACAGTCCCTGCACAGTCCCTGTACACTCCCTGCACACTCCCTGTACACTCCCTGCACACTCCACCTGCACACTCCACCTGCACACTCTACCTGCACACTCCCTGCATACCCCCAGCACACTCCCTGCACACTCCCCGCACACTCCCTCCACACTCCCAGCACACTCCAAGCACACTCCCTGCACACTCCCCGCACAGTCTCAGCACACTCTCAGCACACTCCCAGCACACTCCCTGCACACTCCCAGCACACTCAACGCTCACTCCCTGCACACTCCCAGCACACTCCCTGCACACTTCCAGCACACTCCCTGCACACTCCACCTGCACACTCTACCTGCACACTCCCTGCATACTCCCAGCACACTCCCCGCACACACCCAGCACGCTCCCAGCACGCTCCCAGCACACTCCCTGCACACTCCCTGCACACTCCCTGCACACACCCCGCACACTCCCAGCACACTTTCCACACACTCCCAGCACACTCCCCGCACACTCCCTGCACACTCCCAGCACACTCCCCGCACACTCCCAGCACACTCCCTGCACATTACCTGCACACTCCCTGCACATTTCCTGCATGATAACCGGTGGGGATCGGTATGCTCCCGATGCATGCTTGGGCATAGAATGGGAGCTTTCCGATCATGTGACTGCTGTGACAGCCAATCAAAGTGGTCACATGACCCCAATGCCCGCCTCCGCCTCCCGGCTTTTAGAAGTCTTTAAGCGCCGGGAGGGGACGGTGGGAAGGGGCTAATATTAAGATTGCAGTGTAACCTGATAAATTTGGGACTCTTTTTCTACCACAGAGAGTAAAAAGGAGTTTATTTCTGTAGTTCTGGAATACAAAGCAGCAGATCAGATTTTGACAACAATGCCTCATCTTCTGAAGAACTATGAACAATACTTCTACTACTACTACAAATATAATCAATAAGACATTGAAAACAGCAGCAATCTACTATAACCATAATCAGAATGAATTATTTTACTTATAAGCATACAGAAGCCTGTCCTGATTTACTATTTTGAGCTACTATTCATGCTACTAGACGTTTGCATTTCATTGCATTACGGTTCATTTTTCATGCGAAAATTTCATTTTCAAAGATTCGGATGTACAGTGGGGACGGAAAGTATTCAGATCCCCTTAAATTTTTCACTCTTTGTTATATTACAGCCATTTGCTAAAATCATTTAAGTTCATTTTTTTCCTCATTAATGTACACACAGCACCCCATATTGACAGAAAAACACAGAATTTTTGACATTTTTGCGGATTTATTAAAAAAGAAAAACTGAAGTATCACATGGTCCTAAGTATTCAGACCCTTTGTCACCACAATGCTTCACTGTTGGGACTGTATTGGACAGGTGATGAGCAGTGCCTGGTTTTCTCCGCACATATCGCCTAGAATTAAGGCCAAAAGTTCTATCTTGGTCTCATCAGACCAGAGAATCTTATTTCTCACCATCTTGGAGTCCTTCAGGTGTTTTTTTAGCAAACTCCATGCGGGCTTTCATGTGTCTTGCACTGAGGAGAGGCTTCCGTCGGGCCACTCTGCCATAAAGCCCCGACTGGTGGAGGGCTGCAGTGATGGTTGACTTTCTACAACTTTCTCCCATCTCCCGACTGCATCTCTGGAGCACAGCCACAGTGATCTTTGGGTTCTTCTTTACCTCTCTCACCAAGGCTCTTCTCCCCCGATAGCTAAGTTTGGCTGGACGGCCAGCTCTAGGAAGGGTTCTGGTCGTCCCAAACGTCTTCCATTTAAGGATTATGGAGGCCACTGTGCTCTTAGGAACCTTAAGTGCAGCAGAAATGTTTTTGTAACCTTGGCCAGATCTGTGCCTTGCCACAATTCTGTCTCTGAGCTCTTCAGGCAGTTCCTTTGACCTCATGATTCTCATTTGCTCTGACATGCACTGTGAGCTGTAAGGTCTTATATAGACAGGTGTGTGGCTTTCCGAATCAAGTCCAATCAGTATAATCAAACACAGCTGGACTCAAATGAAGGTGTAGAACCATCTCAAGGATGATCAGAAGAAATGGACAGCACCTGAGTTAAATATATGAGTGTCACAGCAAAGGGTCTGAATACTTAGGACCATGTGATATTTCAGTTTTTCTTTTTTAATAAATCTGCAAAAATGTCAACAATTCTGTGTTTTTCTGTCAATATGGGGTGCTGTGTGTACAATATGGGGTGCTGTGTGTACAATATGAGGTGCTGTGTGTACAATATGGGGTGCTGTGTGTACAATATGGGGTGCTGTGTGTACAATATGGGGTGCTGTGTGTACAATATGAGGTGCTGTGTGTACATTAATGAGGAAATCAAATGAACTTAAATGATTTTAGCAAATGGCTTCAATATAACAAAGAGTGAAAAATTTAATTTAATTTAAGGACTTTCTGTCCCCACTGTATACAAATCTCTGAATAGACATAGTAATGAATGTCAACAAATCTGAAAAAAAAATGATATTGATATTAACAAATGCATTTATTTCATTAGGATGACGTCACATGATGTGATAGTAGTTTGGGCCCATGGGGAAATAAATTCAAATTTCAAATTTGCTCAATAATTTGGATTCAGATAACAGGGGGCAGAAGTTGTCAGGGAAGGAATGCTGAGGAAGAAGTTGTCAGGCAAGGAATGCTGGGGAAGAAGTTGTCAGGCAAGGAATGCAGGGGAAGAAGTTGTCAGGGAAGGAATGCAGGGGGAAGAAGTTGTCAGGGAAAGAATGCTGAGGGAAGAAGTTGTCAGGTAAGGAATGCAGGGGGAAGAAGTTTTCAGGGGAGGAATGCTGGGGGCAGAAGTTGTCAGGAGAGGAATGCAGGGGGCAGAAGTTGTCAGGGAAGGAATGCTGAGGGAGGAAGTTGTCAGGCAAGGAATGCTGGGGAAGAAGTTGTCAGGCAAGGAATGCTGGGGAAGAAGTTGTCAGGGAAGGAATGCTGGGGCAGAAGTTGTAAGGGAAGGAGTGCTGAGGGAAGAAGTTGTCAGGCAAGGAATGCTGGGGAAGAAGTTGTCAGGCAAGGAATGCTGGGGAAGAAGTTGTCAGGGAAGGAATGCAGGGGACAGAAGTTGTCAGGGAAGGAATGCTGAGGGAAGAAGTTGTCAGGCAAGGAATGCAGGGGGAAGAAGTTGTCAGGGGAGGAATGCTGGGGACAGAAGTTGTCAGGAAAGGAATGCTGGGGCAGAAGTTGTCAGGGAAGGAATGCAGGGGGCAGAAGTTGCCAGGGAAGGAATGCTGGGAAAGAAGTTGTCAGGGAAGGAATGCTGGGGGCAGAAGTTGTCAGGGGAGGAATGCAGGGGGCAGAAATTGTCAGGGAAGAAATGCTGGGGGAAGAAGTTGTCAGGGAAGGAATGCTGGGGGCAGAAGTTGTCAGGGGAGGAATGCAGGGGGCAGAAGTTGTCAGGCAAGGAATGCTGGGGGCAGAAGTTGTCAGGGAAGGAATGCAGGGGGCAGAAGTTGTCAGGGAAGGAATGCTGGGGGAAGAAGTTGTAAGGAAAGGAATGCTGGGGGCAGAGGTTGTCAGGGAAGGAATGCTGGGGCAGAAGTTTTCAGGGAAGGAATGCTGGGGCAGAAGTTGTCAGGGAAGGAATGCTGGGGCAGAAGTTGTAAGGGAAGGAATGCTGGGGGCAGAAGTTGTCAGGGAAGGAATGCAGGGGGCAGAAGTTGTCAGGGAAGGAATGCTGGGGGAAGAAGTTGTAAGGGAAGGAATGCTGGGGGCAGAGGTTGTCAGGGAAGGAATGCTGGGGGAAGAAGTTGTCAGGGAAGGAATGCTGGGGGCAGAAGTTGTCAGGGAAGGAATGATGGGGACAGAAGTTGTCAGGGAAGGAATGATGGGGGAAGAAGATGTCAGGCAAAGAACGCTGGGGAAGTAATTGTCAGGGAAGGAATGCTGGGGCAGAAGTTGTCAGGGAAGGAATGCTGGGGGAAGAAGTTATCAGGGAACAAATTCTGGGGGAAGACATTGTCATTGAAGGAATGCTGGGGGAAGAAGTTGTCAGGAAAGACAGGGGCAGGGGCTTTTATAGCAAGGGCAGTTCCTGTATCTTCTCTCCAAGAACTCCAATCTTCTCCCCCACACAGCGGAGATCCTCCTCCTCCAATCGACATTTCCGCCCTTTTTTCTGGCAGATCCAGGGCAGTAGCTTAGCGCAGGACTGACTCTGCAGTGCAGGCGAGGCCTTGGCACACCAGTCTGATGTACTGGACCCGAAATCCATCCTATAAGAAGAGAACATTGTTATCATCTCTCTGGTGTGATAGGAGAACGTTATAAAGTGTATTTATCATTTGTGAAGGGATGATGAATTTCTCAGCTTTAGTGATGGCTGATGGATCCAAATCCACCTGACCCCCCCCCCCCCCTTAAAGAATAATACTGGTATTTTTTGTAAAAGCCATCCTAGTGGCTAATTGGTCACTGGATTGCTTTTGCAGGCAGTGGTAGGGGTCTCCCGCTGCCCGCTGGTGCCTCTCCGGGCTCTACCATCCCACTGGCAAAAAAAGCCTGGAATGAAGCTGGCGGTTCAGCTGACTTACCATAGAGCTAACTGAAGACCGGGAGGTCCCCGACCATCTCTATGTTATGGGAAACGAGAAGCAACTAGTATTTTGTCACTTCCGGTTTCCACGGATGTAAACAGCGCCATTTTTAAATTGTGAAGGCATCTGATTACACCAATCTTGGTGTGATCACAGGCTTGTAAGAGCAGAGGAGACATCAAGGGTCTAATAAACCCCATATCCCTCCATAAAGTTGACCTGTCACTGCCTATTGCTGTCACATGGGATGTTTACAGTCCTTGGGACAGCAATAAAATTGATTTAACAATTTTAAAGAAACAGTGTAAAAATAAAAATAAATAAAAATAAGTAATAAAATGAAAAAAAATAATGTAAAGTTCCCCCATTCCCCCGTGCAAAATGGGGACGTTTGATGTTTCATGTTCGGGTCCCATAAACTAATAGAGTTTGCGGCTCGGGTCCAAACTTTTTACACGTTCAGGAGTTCTGGTGCGAACCGAACTGGAGGGTGTTCGGACCAACTCTACCAAGGACAGTACATACAGTCAATACTCACTGGACGCTGCCATCCCACCACTTCCAAGCTCCATCAGTCCTTCTTAAACCAATCCAGAAACTTCTCCCATCCTTCTTAATCATCATCTGGAATCCAAAATTGAGATGTTTTAGTTGGGCTCCATGTTCTACGTGTATACTGAATTTATTACTGTGTCTAAAATAAGACCAGTGTTATTTCCAGACACCCGAGGATGAAAGCTGCACTCCAATATTTTCTTTTCCTGGTTGTCAACGCAGCAACTGCATTCATAGTATCTCCACTAAGAAAACACACGTAGCATTACCCCCCGCAGGAGTTGCTGAAGTTTTGGCTTCCCCACTGATGCACAGCCAATCACACCACATTTCATTCTTTCATCCGGACACAGAAATCAGTCTTTGGCTCATTTTGTTGTTTTATTACGGGATGATAACTTGGATAGGGTGAGGGGTCATGGATTGTTACAACAAACAAGTCTTCAGGGACAACTTCCTCCCTATATACAAACGCCTGTTCTCACTTCCTCCTGCACACTCTTAGTTCCTCTAAGTACACCTCCTGCTGACTCCTGAGGGAACTAATAGTATATTGCTAGTTTAGCAAAGGCCCATAACAGGCAGAAACTCTCAATCCCTTTGGCAAAGTGCAAAATTTGAGTGAACCGCATGACAAATCTCTCTCGACTGTTCATCAAATTGCGAACGTAATGGGCCATTCGCACCAAGTTCGAGTGGCGCGTCATGGCTCATAATATACTGCGGCATCGCAGTGCATTGCTGGCTGATGACCCGCATGCTTGGCCAATCACAGCGCCGTCTGTACAGAGAGCCGTAATTGCCAAAGCCAGGGTGGCTTTGGCCAATTATGGCTCAGGGGGTTTAGTACACGCCCCACACTATATAAGGCTGCCTGCGTGACGGCCTTGTGTAGTGTGTTGCGGTGGAGAGAGATAGATAGACAGACAGACAGTGTCATTTGATTTAAGTTAGATAGAGTAGGCAGGCGAGTCAGTTAGCTGCACTTACAGTGTATTGTGTATATATATATATGAATCCTAGGTGTTATATATATATATATACTGTATTCAGTTTAGCTAGATCCGTTCCTGTTATTCTCTTTCTACTGACAAGCAGGCAGGTGTTTTTACAGTATTTACAGCTACCTGAAAAAAATTGCTGGTGTTCTTCTGACCCTTTTAGTACCACAGGCAGGCAGCTGAAGTATTTACAGTGAGTGTAGTGCATCCTCTGCACAGTGTGCACCTAAAGCTACCTGAAGAAAATTGGTGGTGTTCTTCTGATCCTATTAGTACCACAGGCAGGCAGCTGCAGTATTTACAGTTAGTGTAGTGCGTCCTCTGCACAGTGTGCACCTAAAGCTACCTGAAGAAAATTGCTGTTCTTCTGATCCTATTAGCACCACAGGCAGGCAGCTGCAGTATTTACAGTTATGCCCTGTACACATGGTCAGATTTTCCGACCTAAAAAGTGCGATCGGATTGTGTTGTTGGAAATTCCGATCGTGCACGGGCTCCATGGGACTTTTTCCACCGGAATTTCCGACACACAAAGTTTGAGAGCAGAAAATAAAATTTTCTGACAACAAAATCTGATTGTTTAAATTCCGATCGTGTGTACACAAATCCGACGCACAAAGTGCCACGCATGCTGAGAATAAATTAAGAGACGAAAGCTATTGGATACTGCCCCATTTATAATCCCGACGTACGTGTTTTACGTCACCGCGTTCAGAACGATCGGATTTTCTGAAAACTTTGCCCGACTGTGTGTATGCAAGACAAGTTTGAGCCAACATCCATCGGAAAAAATCCGATGGATTTTGTTGTCGGAATATCCGATCAATGTCCGATCGTGTGTACAGGGCATTAGAGTACTGTGTCCTCTGCACAGTGTGCACCTCAAGCTACCTGAAGAAAATTGGTGGTGTTCTTCTGATCCTATTAATACCACAGGCAGGCAGCTGCAGTATTTACAGTTAGTGTACTGCGTCCCATGCACAGTGTGCACCTATAGCTACCTGAAGACAATTGCTGTTGTTCTGATTCTATTAATACCACAGGCAGGCAGCTGCAGTATTTACAGTTAGTGTAGTGCGTCCTCTGCACAGTGTGCACCCAAAGTTACCTGAAGACAATTGCTGTTGTTCTGATCCTATTAATACCACAGGCAGGCAGCTGCAGTATTAACAGTTAGTTTAGTGCGTCCTCTACACAGTGTGCACCTAAAGCTACCTTAAGACAATTACTGTTGTTCTGATCCTATTAATACCACAGGCAGGCAGCTGCAGTATTTACAGTTAGTGTACTGTGTCCTCTGCACAGTGTGCACCTAAAGCTACCTGAAGAAAATTGCTGGTGTTCTTCTGATCCTATTAGTATCACAGGCAGGCAGCTGCAGTATTTACAGTTAGTGTACTGTGTCCTCTGTACAGTGTGCACCTAAAGCTACCTGAAGACAATTGCTGTTGTTCTGATCCTATTAATACCACAGGCAGGCAGCTGCAGTATTTACAATTAGTGTACTTTGTCCTCTGCACAGTGTGCACCTAAAGCTACCTGAAGAAAATTGCTGGTGTTCTTTTGATTCTATTAGTATCACAGGCAGGCAGCTGCAGTATTTGCAGTTAGTGTACTGTGTCCTCTGCACAGTGTGCACCTAAAGCTACCTGAAGAAAATTGCTGGTGTTCTCATACTAATAATACTACAGGCAGGCAGTTGATTCTGCTAGCTCAAGTATCAGTATATATATATATACATCCCAGCTTTGTGCAGCTACATCTTACTGCAGGCCATTAGTATGTCTGAAAGGCCAACAAGGAGAGGCAGACAGTCACAAGACAATAAAAGAGGGCAAGCAGGCTCTGTGTCTAGAGGCAACAGTGCTGGTCGTGGAGACGGTGCATCCTCATCAGCATGTGGCCGTGGGACACGCTTGTCCTTTTTTCGGCAGCTGGCCGTGTTGTGCCGCAACATGCCGAAGACTTGGTAGAGTGGATGACCAAGCCGTCCTCATCCTCCTCATCCTCTCTCACCCAGGGTCAGGGTACTTTGTCTGGCAAAGCAGCTGCCAACGCTGCCTCTTCCCTCGGCTCAATGGCATCAGTCACTCTTTCCCTAGCCCCACCATGTCCTCCTAAGGAGTCCCCCGAACTGTTTGACCACAGTGTTGGGTACATGCTCCAGGAGGATGCCCAGCGTTTTGAAGGCTCTGATGATGGTACCCAGCTAGAGGAAGGCAGTAACGTTAGCCCAGATAGAGGGGGTGCCTAAGAAGGACAGCAATGTGGCAGTCATGTTCCCCCAGCTGCAGCATACTGCCAGCTTTGCTCCAGTGATGAGGAGGGAGGGGATGATGAGGTCACTGACTCTACGTGGGTGCCTGATAGGAGAGAGGAGGAGGAGGAGGCACATCTACAATGAGGCAGGATGCCCTCCAGGGGCCAGCTTAAGGGCAGCACACTGACTGCATCACACCGCAGAGCTCCGCATGTGCAGGGCATTGCTGTCTCTGCACATTATTCCAAAAGTTCTTTGGTGTGGGCCTTTTTTGAGACAAGTGCATCAGATCCCACCGCTGCTATTTGCAACATATGTCTCAAGCGTATCTCGCATGGCAAAAAACATCACCCGCTTGGGCACCACATGCTTGACCAGACATATGTCGACCTGCCATGCAGTTCGTTGGCAAGCGTACCTAAAAGACCCACACCAAGGAACAAAGCAGACCTCTCCTTGCTCCTCATCGGCTGGGATCTCCAACCCTACTATACCTTCAGTCCTCTCTGAAACCTGCACTGAGAGTAATGAAGGTATAGAATTAGGTGTGTCACAGCCAAGTACTTGCGGGCAATATGCTATCGGTACACCGACGTCAGATTGTACCAGGCAAATTTCCCTGCCCCAGCTGCTGCACCGCCGAAAGAAGTTCGCTCCCAGCCATGCACATGCCCAGCGGTTGAATGCTAGCTTGGCAAAATTGCTAGCACTTCAACTGCTGCCTTTTCAGTTGGTAGACTGTGCCCCCTTCCGTGAGTGTGTGGAATGTGCGGTTCCTCAGTGGCAGGTTCCCAAACGCCACTTTTTCTCATGGAAGGTTGATTCTGGCTCTCTACAGGCATGTGGAAGGCAATGTCTTGGCCTTGCTGGACAGGGTGGTCAGCGGTAAGGTGCATATTAACGCTGACTAATGGTCCAGCAGGCATGGACAGTGAGGTTACCTATCTTTCAACGCGCACTGGGTGACTCTTCTGGCAGCTGGGAAGGATGCAGGACAGGGTGCAGTAGTTTTGGAGGTTTTTCCGCCAACACGCCTCCAAAATTCTACTAGTGGTGATTCTGCCACACCTCTCTCCTCCACCCCCTCCTCTTCTTCCTCCATGGCCTCTTCCTGTGCTGATTTGTCCTCGGAACCAGCGGTGCACTGTAGGCGTTCAAGGGACTACGCAAGCACGCAGGCAAAGAGATGCCATGTGGTGCTTGAGCTGGTGTGCTTAGGGGACAGGAGCTACACTGGGGCAAAGATTCTGTCAGCTCTGCAGGGGCAGGTTCAGAAATGGTTGACGTCATGCCAGCTTAAGCCAGGTATGGTGGTTTCCTCTCCGCCCTCCGACAGGGACAACTGACCCATGCGCCCTGTTTGGCTCACGTCCTTAACTTGGTGGTGCAGTTGTTCTTGGGCAGGTACCCGGGCTTACAGGATGTCCTGGGGCAGGCCAGGAAAGTCTCTGTGCATTTCCGCAGGTCATATAATGCCAGTGCTCGGCTGGATGACCTCCAAAAGGAATTTAACCTGCCCAAGAACCGCCTAATCTGTGACATGCCCACCAGGTGGAACTCAACGTTGGCCATGCTGCAGCGGCTGCAAACGCAGCAGAGGGCCATCAATGAGTACCTATGCGACTATGGCACCAGGACAGGGTCAGGGGACCTTGTTTTTTTTTCCCCAAGCCAGTGGGCTATGATCAGGGATGCATGCACTGTCCTGTCACCATTTGAGGAGGCCACGAGGATGGTGAGCAGTGACAGTGCATGCATCAGTGACACTGTCCCTCTTGTCCACCTGTTGAAGCACACGCTGCGTGGAATAATGGACAGGGCACTTGAGGCAGAACAGAGGGAGGAGGACTTCCTTTCCTCTCAAGGCCCCATTTATTCAGACAGTGTTCCTGCGTGCCCGCCGATCACACAGGAAGAGGATGAGGAGGAGGAGGAGGAGGATTGTGTCAGCAAGGAGGTGGAGCCTGGCACTCAGCATAAGCAGCAGTCTTCAAGGGATCATTTACAGTCAGAAGAAACCCATGGACTTGTACGTGGCTGGGAGGAGGTGGCTGCGGATCATATCGTCCTTAGTGACCCAGAGGACTCTGGACCGAATGCCTCAGCAAACCTACGCTGCATATCCTCCCTGATCCTGCAAAGCCTGCAGAAGGATCCTCGTATTCGTGGTGTCAAGGGGAGGGATGATTACTGGCTGGCAACCCTCCTTGATGAGAAAGTGAGGTGAAACCTTCTGAAGAGGTGCACAGACAGCAAAACAAATGTTACAGGGGTGATAACCCTTCCCTATATTTTCCAAAAAGCTTAAAAATAGATTTTTTGACTGGAGCTACACTTTAAAAATGTACCAGTTCAAAACTACAAACAGATTCTACTTAACAACAAACTTACAGTCCCTGTCTTGTTTGCACCGCCTGTATACTGCTGTTCAGAGTATATAGGGCCTGGGGGCCCCATGGCTTTCCTTTTTTTAATTTGGGTGCGGAGTTCCCCTTAATATCCATACAAGACCCAAGGGGCCTGGTAATGGACTGGGGGGGTACCCATGCCGTTTGTCTCACTGATTTTCATCCATATTGCCAGGACCCAACATTACATTAAAGCCACAAGCAGTTTTAAATGACAGGAGTTGAATCCGAGTTGGGTGCTATAAGAACATCAGCAGTTTTTATACATATTCCAAATTTAAAAAAAAAAAAACCTAACCCTCCCCCACCCTATTCTTTTTGTTGATGAGATGAAAGAAATGTGCCTCAATGAGACCCAAATGCTGCCTGAAGAAAGACTTTATATCTTCCATATAAAAGCTACAAATAATAACTCACACACATTTATTATCCTGTTGAGCTCTGATACCTGTACACCGCCTATAGACCGGGGCAATTACATTTCTGCTATGGGCCTATGGATTCAGCAATAGTTTTGTCATTACTTAAGATAACAAAGTATCACATATGATTGTTTTATTTCACTACAGATAAGCAGGGCTGGGCCGAGGGGTATCAGGAGAGGCATCTGCCTTGGGCAGTTTAGCAGGAATGGGGCAAAAAAGGCAGGACCTGCAACCTTTGCTGATGCCCTGAGAGCTAAAGGACCTGTTTCCAGTACTGCATACAAGGCTATTTATTGGGAAAATTGGAAAAATATTTTATTCCAAAGGCAGCCACTTCCATGCCCCATTAGGCACATATTCTGTAAGGAGCGCCATGTGAAGCTACACAACTGTGCATTTATTTCCAGGACCTCCCCATGAGGCTCATTCTAGCAGTGCCCAGCATTTCACAAGGCACCCACTGTCAGCCTACCTGAGCTAAGGGGTGTATTTATAAAGCAGTGAATCAGGTTCTATTCAACAAAATCCATACTAGACCCTTGTCTGAGCATGCAGCCTGGATATTCAGGAAAGGAAGGGACAGCTAGAGCCCCCACGAACCATACAAGGCCATATTCCTCAACATTGGAAGGATACCTTGCTAGGGGACCAGCGGATGTGGGGGTCTGCACAGGAGGGGGGGATAATTGCAATCTGGAGGCCCTCTTTAGATTAAGGGACCCCCAGATATCCACCTCCCTGACTATACGAATGGCTACCCCTTGTTATTACCCTCCATCACAAAGCTCTTTGACACGATGATCCTCTCCTGCCAAACTCCTGTCACTAATGGACAGCTACCCTACTGGCTTCTGAATGTCGACTAGCCAGCCAGTGATACTGGGTAACATCATTGAGAAACAAGCCGGCAGGTGGAAAGCTGTCATTTGGTGGCGATAGTAATACTACCTCAAAATGAATAACTTCTGGGTGAAGCACCTGGAGGTTCAGGTGGGCTTCTGAATGTAAACAAGCTAGCTGGTGATACTGGGTGACACCATTGGCCAAACAATCCGACAGGCGGGAAGCTGTTATTTGGTGATAATAGTAATATTATCTTAAAATGAATGACTTCTGGGTGAAGCACCCAGAGGTTCAGGTGGGCTTCTGAACGCCAACAAACTAGCTGGTGATACTGGGTGACACCATTGGCCAAACAAGCCAGCAGGCGGGAAGCTGTCATTTGGTGGTAATTGTAATATCATCTCAAAATGAATGACTTCTGGGTGAAGCACCTGGAGGTTCAGGTGGGCTTCTGAATGTCAACAAGCTAGCTGGTAATACTGGGTGACACCATTGGCCAAACAACCCGACAGGCGGGAAGCTGTCATTTGGTGGTAATAATAATATTATCTTAAAATGAATGACTTCTGGGTGAAGCACCCAGAGGTTCAGGTGGGCTTCTGAATGTCAACAAGCTAGCTGGTGATGCTGGGTGACATTATTGACCAAAAAAGCCAACAGGCAGGAAACTGTAATTTGGTGGTAATACCACCTCAAAATGAATGAGTTTTGGGTGAAGCACCTGGAGGTATAGGTGGACTTTATGTTATTGATTCATGGTGGCATGCATCCAGGTAGGACCTGCAGTCCACTTCTGAGTGATATATGTGAGACAATCTTCTCAGTTCTGCGTTACCTCCCAACCCCATGCTCAGCACTACCTTATATATTACATGGCCGCATCAGTCCCTAATCATTGCAGGAAGTACCACCCTTTCTGTGATAGAACATGCTACATGTTCTGCAATCTAAAGCTTAGGAAAGTTCCTTTCCCATAATGCAATGGGAGCTTTCCATGCTCTACTCTGTAGAATGTAATGCCTTGAGGGATGATATGGTGGAAGTGATGCTGTTTGTGAGGGTGTTGGGTCCAAACAGGTTATCTGTGTGTGGGATGTGTGATAAGTATTATAATGTATTGTTATGTATGATATTGCTCCATAACGGGTCCTTTGGGTTTTATACCTTCAGGGTGGTGTCACTCTCCTGTATTTTGGCCAGGGTGGCGTTATTCTTCTTGCAGTCCTCACCTGCCTTGTATCGCACTTTATTCTCAGTGGAGAAATAGTAACACGTCTCACCTATCTGCTTCCAGCCGCCCGGACAGATGGAGCCTGCAGAGAGGGGGGCTGAGTATTAGGATGAGAGTCTGGCAGTGTACAATTTAATGCCCTTGTTATTCTGAAACAAAAACTTACCGGAGTGCAACTCCGGGCCCCTCCCATCCTCGCCTGAAAAGAGAGAATAATCAGGAAGCACTCTGTATTACAACAACTTGTATAACTGACACTAAACTCAATGGGGGGGGGGGGGGAACTTACTAAGACTGAAGTAGTCAGAATCCAGAGCAGCTAAGCATGACAACCAATCAGGTTGAAAATGATTGGTTGCCCTTTACAGCTGCTCCAATCCTAGGAAAATTTCTCTTATTCTGGAACACATTTGTGAATCCATCACTTTGCATTCATTATGTAATGTATAAATATCTTTTTTTCTGACATCTAGTGGCAATCCAGTGTAACAACAATTAGTTATTATTGTATGCTGAAATGGTGCAATCCAATTTACCTGCATGTTTGGATTAGTTGATTTAGTCCTTTGATAGACCCTTCCCTTCTTTGTCATAGTGGGCACATGGTGTAGAAGATTATTGTATAAAAACACCTGACCAGTGAACATCCATGTATTGCTGTCACAGTCAGGGGTCAGGCTCAGAAACCAGTTACGGCAGTAGAGAGGCTCCCACCTTACCAGCTGCATAAGTACATAATCAGGTCACCCTGGTGGATGACACCGGCTCATAGTGCAGGGTCTAAGCACTAACCGGTATTCACCAGAGCTCCTAATGGTGGGGATGGGTTTTGCTGCATGCTAGTACCAGGTCGCAGTCCTAAGGATGGCACCACAAGGGGGTGAGCAAGCCGGGGTCGAGTAGCAGATATAGGAGTTAGGGATCAAGCAGAAGCGTAGTCATTAAACAAGCCAAATGATTGCAAATTGGGGACAAGTCAAACATTAGTAACAAATGGTTGCAGGTTGGGATCAAGTGGAAACATAGTTTAGGAACAAGCCAAGGTCAGTAACAAGTGGTAATGAAGATATAGACAGCAACAGGAGAAACAAGAGCAAGACATTGGCTGGAGAAGGGCACAGACATGGCTTGAATAGGAAGTTCATGGGAAGAGCAAGGAGTTCTCCAAAAACGAGGGACAGGACAAGGTTTTCCAATGGATCAGACAAGGAGCTGTCCAGTATCTCAGGTGGCTCAGCAAGAAGAGCTATTGTTGGATGCAGCAGAGGATTGTGGGTTCTAGTCCTGACAATTACCTTTTATCAAGTAAAGCTATGTTGGAATAAACTGACCCATCTTATTGGAGAGCTAAGCTGTCTGTGGGGGTGCTTTTTAGACAGGTGACCATATGGTTCAGATGTACTGAGGCCTAAAGGTGGTATGTCAGTGCATAAAGCGGTGCTTGAAACAGAACACCTCTCATTGACTCCACATGTGTATTGCGCTCTTACATTGATAGTGAGAGAAATACTTTTGCAGATGGGAGATGTGAGAAGGGCTTCCTTAGAGGCTGGAAAAAGTTCTCCCTTGTTTAGATGATCAGGGAAGAAGGACTTCCTTAGATTGGTGATGACTCGGAAAAGGTCCACCCTACATTGAGGATCAAGGAAGAAGGGATCATCTAGATTGGTGATGACTGGGAAATGTCTCTCTTACGTTGAGGATTAGAGATTGGCATAACACCTCCCTGTTCATTTTACAGCAGAACTCCCGATCTGGGGAAAAGTTCTAACCAGAACAGTGAAGCCCATTGAAGTCTATAGAAGCCGAATAGGAAAAATCAAAAGTGCCAATTTTGAAGGCTTATATGCAAGTAATTGGCCATAAAAGGGGTATGGGGGTCTGGGTACTGCCCTGGGGAACATGTATCAATGCAAATATTTTTTTTTAAACTTTTTTTCAGGAGCAGTAATTTTAATGATGCTTAAAGTGCAATAATAAAAATGAAAAATTCCTTTAAATATAGTGCCTGGTGTGGGTGTCCCCTTAATCTTCCTGTAACGTGGAACATCTGTACAATGTATAGAATCTGCAGCAGCAAAACTGAAATTTTTAAAGAAAACAATCAAGTCAAATCACATTTAAAATGGCTTGCGGTTGCAATTGTCATGCAAAAGAAAAAAAGATGTGGGGACCGCAGCCCACCCCCTCCTGAACCATACCAGGCCACATGCCCTTAACATGGGGGGGTGGGTGTTGATGGGGACAAGGGCCTCTTCCCGACAACCTTGGCTGGTGGTCGTGGGGATATGCGGGTGAGGGGCTTATTGAAAATCTGAAAGCCCCTTTTAACAAGGGGGCCCCAGATCCCACCCCCATGTGAATGAGTATGGGGTATAGTACCCCTACCCATTCACCAAAAAAGTGTCAAAAGTAATAAAAACACAGACAGATTTTGACAATTCCTTTATTAAAAAATAAAAAGACATTGTCCCCTGATATAAATCCATCATCAATCATGGCGCTACCGTTAGCACCCGAAAAATTTAAAAAAAGAACGCTCCTTATGTCCATGAATTCTGGCCGCCTACTGCAGGCTAAGCCATTTGACAGTTCTAATATAGGGAAGCAGTGGGGCCACCGGGCTGAGTCACCTGGTAGCACTGCCCAATTATGGCATCACTGACCCAGCATGCACCAGTCCGTGACGTCAGAAGGTGGTGGTGCCACCTATGTTCAGCCAATGTTCGGCCCAAATTGATGCTCGGGCCGAACCGTTCCCCCAACTTTATTGAGGATCAAGAAAAAAGGTCTCCTTTAGATTGGCGATGACTGGGAAAAGGTCCTCCTTACATTGATAATCAAGGGAAAGGGCTCCTTTAGATTGTTGATGACTGGGAAAAGGCCCATCTTACATTGAAGGAAGAAAATTTCCTTTAGATTAGCGATGACTGGGAAAAGGTCTCCCTTACGTTCATTATCAAGGAAGAAGGGTTCCTTTAAATTGGTCTGGTATGGATTTTAAGGGGAACCCCGTGCCAAAATTAAAAAAATGGCGTAGGGTCTCCCCAAAAATCCATACCAGACCCTTATCCAAGCACGCAACCTGGCAGGCCACAGGAAAAGAGGGGGGATGAGAGAGCGCCCCCCCTCCTAAACCGTACCAGGCCACATGCCCTCAACATTGGGAGGGTGCTTTGGGGTAGCCCCCCCAAAGCACCTTGTCCCCAAGTTGATGGGGAGAAGGGCCTCATTCCCACAACCCCTGCCCGGTGGTTGTGGGGGTCTGTGGGTGGTCGGCTTATCGGAATCTGGAAGCCCCCTTTAACAAGGGGACCCCCAGATCCCGGCCCCCCTCTGTTTGAATTGGTAATGGGGTACAAATGTACCCCTACCATTTCACAAAAAAGTGTCAAAAATGTTAAAAAAAGACAATAGACAGTTTTTGACCATACCTTTATTAATGTCTTTTTCTTTCCCCGCTTCTTCTTCCATCTTCTTCTGGTCTTCCTTCAGTATTCTTCTTCTTCCTCCATCTTGTTCTTACCCCGCTTCTTCCTCTATCTTCCTCCGCTTCTTCCTCCAGTCTTCTCGTCCAGCATCTTGCTCCGGCTTCTTCTTCATCGCTTCACCCTATGGTCCACCTCAATGGGAGTCTCCTGCTGTGTGATGGATATGTTCAGGTGACAGCTCTTATATAACGGAGGGCGGGGCCACCTGGTGACCCTGCCCCCTCTGACGCATGGGGACTTACCTATGGCTTTCCCCGTGTTGTCAGAGGGGGACGGGGTCAGTGACCCTGCCTCCCCTCTGATACCACGGGTAAAGCCATAGGGAAGTCCCCGTGCGTCAGAGGGGGGTGGGGTCACCGGGTGGCCCAGCCCTCCATTATATAAGAGCTGTCACTTGAACAGAAGTGTCACAAAGCGGGAGACTCCCATTGAGGCGGACCATCCAGAGGACGAAGCGGAGAAGAAGAAGACCGGAGGAAGATGCCGGACGAGAAGACCGGAGGAAGAAGCGGAAGAAGATAGAGGAAGAAGCGGGGAAGAACAATATGGAGGAAGAAGAAGAACACCGAAGGAAGAACAGAAGAAGATGGAAGAAGAAGCGGGGAAAGAATAAGGCATTAATAAAGGAATTGTCAAAAAACATCTATTGTCTTTTTTTAACATTTTTGACACTTTTTTGTGAAATGGTAGGGGTACATTTTTACCCCATTACCAATTCACACAGGGGGGCCAGGATCTGGGGGTCTCCTTGTTAAAGGGGGAATCCAGATTCCGATAAGCCCTCCGCCCGCAGACCCCCACAACCAACGGGCAAGGGTTGTGGGGATGAGGCACTTCTCCCCATCAACATGGGGACAAGGTGCTTTGGGGGGCCACCCCAAAGCACCCTCCAAATGTTGAGGGCATGTGGCCTGGTACGGTTCAGGAGGGGGGGTGCTCTCTCGTCCCCCCTCTTTTCCTTCGGCCTGCCAGGTTGCGTGCTCGGATAAGGGTCTGGTATGGATTTTTGGGGGGACCCCACGCCATTTTTTAAAAAAATTTTGGCACGGGGTTCACCTTAAAATCCATACCAGACCCTTCAGGTCTGGTATAGATTTTGAGGGGGACTCCACGCCATTTTTAAAAAAAAATTTGGCGCGGGGTTCCCCTTAATATCCATACCCGACCTGAAGGGCCTGGTATGGAATTTGGGGGGACCCCCACGCATTTTTAAAAAAAAATTGGTTCGGGGTTCCCTGTGGGGGAATTCCATGCTGTTTTTATCAATGAACTTTTATGTGTATTGCCAGACCGACAATAGATTGTAGCCGCAAATAGTTTTAAATGATTTTTTTCCTTTAGAAATGTCATTTTGCTGTCAGACTATTCTAAACATGAGAAACATGTGCCACTTTACAGGCATACTATAGACACCCCCCAGGTATGAAATTTAAAGGAATATTACACTTTCATTGTTTTACTTTAAGCATTATTAAAATCGCTGCTCCCAAAAAAATGGCCATTTTTAAAACTTTTTTTTTGCATTGATACATGTCCCCTGGGGCAGGACCCAGGTCCCCAAACACTTTTTATGACAATAACTTGCATATTAACCTTTAAAATTAGCACTTTTGATTTCTCCCGAAGACTTTTAAAGGGTGTTCCACGGCTTTCGAATTTGCCGCGAACACCCCAAATTGTTCTCTATTCAGCGAACGGGTGAACAGCCAATGTTCGAGTCGAACTCATGTTCGACCTGAACATAAAGCCCATCCCTATTAATGACTGGGAAAAGACCCCTTACATTGATGATCAAGGAAGAAGGGCTCCTTTAGATTGGTGATGACTAGCAAAAGGCCTCCCTTATGTTGAGAATGAAGGGAAAATGGCTCATTTAGATTGATGACTGCGAAAAGACCCCCCTTACATTGACTATCAGGGAAGAAGGGCTCCTTTAGATTGGTGATAACTGGGAAAAGGTCTGGCTTTCGTTGATGATTAAGGAAGAAGAGCTCCTTACAAATAGTAAAGACTGGGAAAAGGTCCCCCTTACATTGATGATCAATGAAGCAGAGCTCCTTTAGATTAGGTATTACTGGGAAAGGGTCCCCCTTTTATTGATGATCAGAGATGAAGGACTCCTTCAGATTGGTGGTGACTGATAAAAGATCCCCTTATATTAATGATCAGAGAAGGACTCCCTTAGATTCATGGTGACTAGTAAAAGGCCACTCTAATGCCCCATACACACGGTCAGATTTTCCGAAGTAAAATGTGCGATCAGAGCTTGTTGTCGGAAATTCCGACCGTGTGTAGGCTCAATCGGACAGTTTCCATCAGAATTTCCGTTGCACAAAATTTGAGATCTGGTTCTCAAATTTTCCAACAACAAAATACGTTGTCGGAAATTCCGATCGTGTGTACACAATTCCGACGCACAAATGTCCATGCATGCTTGGAATCAAGCAGAAGAGCAGCACTGGCTATTAAACTTAATTTTTCTCAGTTTGTCCTATGTGTTGTACGTCACTGCATTCTTGATGTATGGAATTTCCGACAAGCTTTGTGTGACCGTCTATATGCAAGACAAGTTTGAGCCAACATACGTCGGAAAAAATCCATGGATTTTGTTGTAGGAATGTCCGATCGTGTGTACAGGGCATTACATTGATGATCGTGGAATAAGACTTCCTTAGGTTGATGGCAACTGGAAACAAGTCCCCCTTACATTGATGATCATGGGAGAAGGGTCCCATTATCTTGGTGATGACTGGGAAAAGGTCCCCCCTACATTGATGATCAGTGGGGAAGAGCCCAATTGCATTGTTGGTCAGTGGAGTAGGGTTTCATTACATTAGTATTCATTGGGAAGAGCACTCCCTATTTTGGAAGTCTATGCCCTTTCATCACCTTTTCAAGCCCTGTATTTACCTCCAGGGCTACTAGGATGGGAATTTTTCAAGAGGCAATTCCCATCATACGGTTATTTGTCATTAACCCTCCTGATGCTGCTCTATTGTAAGTAAATCCTCTTCTGAAAACAAAACTTCAGGGAGTACTGATGTGCTGCACCCCCCCGTAGTGCTTAGTGGGTCTTCCCTACATCACTACACAATTCAGGAAATCTGTAGCAGGAAGCACTGAGCACCACGGGAGACACAGCATATCAACACTTCTGGAAGTTTTGTTTGCAGAAGATACTTCAGAGGAGGATTTCTCATAAGCGGCAGGAGAGGTAAGTTTTTTTTTGTCTTCAGACAAATGTAGGTGTCAATGTGAATTGTTGAATAAACCAGAATGTATTTGAAAGGGAACAGTCCTCTGAGTCACCCAGAGCCTGAATTCCCACCATGATACGTGGTACACTTACAGCTTTTGCGGAAGCACTGGGCAGCTCCACCCAGCTTCTTCTTCAGGTCACTTAGCTCCTCCTCCATGTCACTTAGCCCCTCCTCCAGGTCACTTAGCCTCTCTTCCAGGTTGCTCAGCTTCTTGAGCTCCTCTTGTACGTCCCTCAGGCTCTGCTGAACTTGATTGATTGTCCTCTTTGTGTCATCAAGTTCTCTATCCTTCTTGGAAAGAATGTCCTCTTTTATCTTCACTTTCTGCTGGACATCAGAGAGGGAATTCCTCATGTGGGAGATTGTCTGGTCAACATTCCTCTTTTGCAAGTTGACTGATTCCAGATTGTCTTCACACCTTTGGGGGTTAAAGGGAAACTTTGGAAGATCACTCATACGTGTCATCATTTGAATACGTTGTTTGTTAGAGAACATAACCAACCAAGTCAAAAACTTTATGTGTCTTTATTTTTTGGGTGAATAAGTATTTGTTCCGTCGGAAAAATATAAAACATGTTCTCTATCTAACTCCATCTGAATTTTCGACAGAAAAAGTCCAATGGGGCATACACACGGTCGGAATATACAATGAAAAGCTCCCATCGGACTCTTTCTGTCGGAAATTCCACTCGTGTGTACGCGGCATAACAGTAATCAACGCTTGTATGGTGTATGAGAACATACCTATCCACACCACAGAAAGAGCCGGGCCATGATGGTTTACATTAGCATGTGACACAAGTAAATGTCGGCGTGAGAAAAAAGGCATCTGTGCCGATAAGTGCACCTTATCAGTGCCCACCAGTCAGGTCTCATCTACACCCACCAGTGCGATCCTATCTGTACCCACCAGTGCAATCTCATCTGTACCCACCAGTGCAGTCTCATCTGTGCCCACCAGTGCGATCTCATCTGTACCCACCAGTGCGGTCTCATCTGTGCCCACCAGTGCGGTCTCATCTATACCCACCAATGCGGTCTCATCTATACCTACCAGTGTGGTCTCATCTATACCCACCAATGCGGTCTCATCTATACCCACCAGTGTGCTCCCATCTATACCCACCAGTGTGGTCTTATCTATACCCACCAGTGAGGTCTCATCTATACCCACCAGTGCGATCTCATCTGTACCCACCAGTGCGATCTCATCTGTACCCACCAGTGCGGTCTCATCTGTACCCACCAGTGCGGTCTCATCTGTACCCACCAGTGCGGTCTCATCTGTGCCCACCAGTGCGATCTCATCTGTGCTCACCAGTGCGGTCTCATCTATAACCACCAGTGCGGTCCCATCTATACCCACCAGTGCGGGCTTATCTATATCACCAGTGCGGGCCCATCTATACCACCAGTGCGGTCTCATTTATACCCAACAGTGCGGTCTCATCTATGCCCATCAGTGCGATCTTATCTGTGCCCACCAGTGCAATCTCATCTGTGCCCACTAGTGCGGTCTAATCTATACCCACCAGTGCGGTCTCATCTATACCCACTAGTGCAGTCTCATCTATACCCACCAGTGCGATCTCATCTATACCCATAAGTGCGACCTCATCTGTGCCCACCAGTGCAATCTCACCTATACCCACCAGTGCCATCCCATCTATACCACCAGTGCGGTCTCATCTATATCCACCAGTGCGGTCTCATCTATACCCATCAGTGCAATATCATCTGTGCCCACCACTGCAGTCTCATCTATACCCACCAGTGCGGTCTCATCTATACCACCAGTGTGGTCTCATCTATACCCACCAGTGCGGTCTCATCTATACCCATCAGTGCAATCTCATCAATGCCCACCAGTGTGGTCTCATCAATGCCCATCAGTGCAGTGTTATCTGTGCCCACCAGTGTGGTCTCATCTATACCCACCAATGCGGTCTCAACTTTACACACCAGTGTGGGCTCATCTATACCCACCAGTGTGGTCTCATCTATACCCATCAGTATGATCTCATCTGTGGCCACCAGTGCCGTCTCATCTATACCCACCAGTGCGGTCCCATCTATACCCACCAGTGCAGGCTCACCTATACCACCAGTGCGGTCGCATCTATACCCACCAGTGCTGTCTCATCTATACCCACCAGTGCGGTCTGCGGTCTCATCTATGCCCATCAGTGTGATCTTATCTGTGCCCACCAGTGCAATCTCATCTGTGCCCACCAGTGCGGTCTCATCTATACCCACCAGTGCGGTCTCATCTATACCCATCAGTGCGATCTCATCTGTGCCCACCAGTGCGGTCTCATCTGTGCCCACCAGTGCAGTCTCATCTATATCCATCAGTGTGATCTCATCAATGTCCACCAGTGCGGTCTTATCTATGCCCATCAGTGTGGTCTCATCTGTGCTCACCAGTCTGGTCTCATCTATACCCATCAGTGCGATCTCATCTGTGCCCACCAGTGCGGTCTCATCTATAACCACCAGTGCGGTCCCATCTATACCCACCAGTGCGGGCTCATCTATACCACCAGTGCGGTCTCATCTATACCCACAAGTGTGGTCTCATCTATACCCACCAGTGCGGTCTCATCTATGCCCATCAGTGCGATCTTATCTGTGCCCACCAGTGCGATCTCATCTGTGCCCACCAGTGCGGTCTCATCTATACCCACCAGTGCGGGCTCATCTATACCACCAGTGCGGTCTCATCTATACCCACCAGTGTGGTCTCATCTATACCCACCAGTGCGGTCTCATCTATGCCCATCAGTGCGATCTTATCTGTGCCCACCAGTGCGATCTCATCTGTGCCCACCAGTGCAGTCTCATCTATACCCACCAGTGCGGGCTTATCTATATCACCAGTGCGGGCCCATCTATACCACCAGTGCGGTCTCATTTATACAAACCAGTGCAGTCTCATCGATACCCACCAGTGCGGTCTCATCTATACCACCAGTGTGGTCTCATCTATACCTACCAGTGCGGTCTCATCTATACCCATCAGTGCAATCTCATCAATGCCCACCAGTGTGGGCTCATCAATGCCCATCAGTGCAGTCTTATCTGTGCCCACCAGTGTGGTCTCATCTATACCCACCAATGCGGTCTCAACTTTACCCACCAGTGTGGGCTCATCTATACCCACCAGTGTGGTCTCATCTATACCCATCAGTGTGATCTCATCTGTGGCCACCAGTGCCGTCTCATCTATACCCACCAGTGCGGTCCCATCTATACCCACCAGTGCAGGCTCACCTATACCACCAGTGCGGTCGCATCTATACCCACCAGTGCTGTCTCATCTATACCCACCAGTGCGGTCTGCGGTCTCATCTATGCCCATCAGTGTGATCTTATCTGTGCCCACCAGTGCAATCTCATCTGTGCCCACCAGTGCGGTCTCATCTATACCCACCAGTGCGGTCTCATCTATACCCATCAGTGCGATCTCATCTGTGCCCACCAGCGCGGTCTCATCTATACCCACCAGTGCGGTCTCATCTGTGCCCACCAGTGCAGTCTCATCTATATCCATCAGTGTGATCTCATCAATGTCCACCAGTGCGGTCTTATCTATGCCCATCAGTGTGGTCTCATCTGTGCTCACCAGTCTGGTCTCATCTATACCCATCAGTGCGATCTCATCTGTGCCCACCAGTGCGGTCTCATCTATAACCACCAGTGCGGTCCCATCTATACCCACCAGTGCGGGCTCATCTATACCACCAGTGCGGTCTCATCTATACCCACCAGTGTGGTCTTATCTATACCCACCAGTGCGGTCTCATCTATGCCCATCAGTGCGATCTTATCTGTGCCCACCAGTGCGATCTCATCTGTGCCCACCAGTGTGGTCTCATCTATACCCACCAGTGCGGTCTCATCTATACCCACCAGTGCAGTCTCATCTATACCCGCCAATGCGATCTCATCTGTGCCCACCAGTGCAGTCTCATCTATACCCACCAATGCGGTCTCATCTATACCCCCAGTGCGATCTCATCTATTTCCACCAGTGCGATCTCATCTATACCCATCAGTGCAATCTCATCTGTGCCCACCAGTGTGGTCTCATCTATGCCCACCAGTGCGGTCTCATCTATACCACCAGTGTGGTCTCATCTATACCCACCAGTGCGGTCTCATCTATACCCATCAGTACGATCTCATCAATGCCCACCAGTGCAGTCTCATCTATGCCCATCAGTGCAGTCTCATCTGTGCCCACCAGTGTGGTCTCATCTATACCCACCAATGCGGTCTCATCTATACTCACCAGTGTGGTCTCATCTATACCCACCAGTGCGGTCTCATCTATACCCATTAGTGTGATCTCATCTGTACCCACCAGTGCGGTCTCATCTATACCCACCAGTGCGGTCTCATATATACCCACCAGTGCAGTCCCATCTTTACCCACCAGTGCGGTCCCATCTATACCCACCAGTGCTGGCTCATCTATACCACCAGTGCGGTCTCATCTATACCCACCAGTGCGGTCTCATCTATACCCACCAGTGCAATCTCATCTATGCCCATCAGTGCAATCTTATTTGTGCCCACCAGTGCAATCTCATCTGTGCCCACCAGTGCGGTCTCATCTATACCTACCAGTGCGGTCTTATCTATACCCACCAGTGCAGTCTCATCTATACCCATCAGTGCAATCTCATCTATACCCATCAGTGCGATCTCATCTGTGCCCACCAGTGCGGTCTCATCTATACCCATCAGTGTGATCTCATCTGTGCCCACCAGTGCGGTCTCATTTAGATCCACCAGTGCGGTCTCATCTATACCACCAGTGTGGTCTCATCTATACCCACCAGTGCGGTCTCATCTATGCCCATCAATGTGGTTTTATCTGTGCTCACCAGCGTGGTCTCATCTCTGCCCACCAGTCTGGACTCATTTATGCCCATCAGTGCGGTCTCATCTATGCCCGTCAGTGCAGTCACACCAGTGCAGCTTATCAGTGCGGTCTCACCAGTGCCCACCAGTGCAGCTTATCAGTGCCCATCAGCGCGGTCACACTAGTGCAGCTTACCTGAAATCATCCGAATGACAGAACGGAGATCTCGAGCTGACAGATCTTGTATATGAAAACACTGATCACTTTAATGTCCCGCCTCCCATACCGGCATTGGAACTGTGTGCTCTGCTCTGTCTATCACAATGCCGGTCCGAGACTCGGGAGGCAGGACATTACAGTGATCAGCGTTTTCACATACAACACCTGTCAGCTCGAGATGTGGATGATCTCTGGTAACTCTCCCCGCTCTTCACTGAGAGAGATGGCGGGCGGGGGTGGCAGCTGCAGGGGGGGCAGGGTGGAGTGGGGGCGGCTCTTGCAGGGAGGAGGAGGAGGGAGGAGAAAGACGACACCACCTCCATTGGTGGCACAGACCGGGGGCTGTGAGACCCCCTCCGCCCACTACAGGAAATAGAACTCCTTGCTTGCTTTAGAACTAGTGGTGGGCAGTGACAAGACCGCTGTCTGGGGATACAGGAGGAATATCAACCAGCGGTCTTACAAAACAGGAAACCACTGGAGAGTAACGACTTTTCAGCAAAATCATCAGGCTGCTATAGAGGAACTACAGAGCTCAGAAGAACATGGATGGCATATTAGCAATAAGGACATGGAAAAAGTTTTTCTCTGGAGTTCTGCTTTAAGTATCTTTTTCCAGTATGAGTAATTATGTAACAATGTAACCATGTTACAATTTTTCTTCAGGATGCTAAAGCAAACTACAGCACTCAAACTATAGAAGACTTATGAGCTGTCCAAGGTGCTGAAGGACTATACAACTCAAATATTCAAGTATCTGACCATCAAACATTCAGGCCAGAAGCTTCTAGACCGCTCTCCACCCCTGGGAAGATCTGGACCCCAGTCCACCAGAGATCGCGGAAAGCTTCCTACACTCCCCAACGAGCTGTAACATCCAGAGACCCCACTTTATTTCTACACAGATTTCTCTGTTCTCACTGTGTGCTTTAAGACTCTAGCTCAAGAGTCTGGTTCCCTTTTTTCTTTGTTTTGGGATCACCACCCTTATTGACGCCTGTTAAACTGTTACCTGTTTGGATGTTTCCTATTTCGTTCTTCCACAAGCTATTCAGAAGGGGATGAGGCCTGTGAGTTGGATCTTATGGGCTGTCATGTCCCTCTCCATGGTCTTGGGAACTGACCATGGACTCCTGAGGTGCATGCCCTCCTCAGGCCTTATACGTAAATGGATTTTGTTTTTTTATTATTTTTCCTTTTTTGGTTTTGATTTTGATCCTATTTTTATTTTTTATTTGATTTATTCTTTTAGATCATTTTTTTATTTTCTTTGGAATCACTATTTTGATCCAACAGCAAAACTTCTACCCTTTTTTGTTATCTGTACTACAATGGTTTTGTGTTTCATACATCATGTTCCTGTTTATTGACGCAATGCTTGCAATGTCTCCACGGTCCAGTCATGGCTGTCAGTATTGTCTCATGTAATGTAAAAGGTTTGAACTCCATTCGTAAATGCTGGTTGGCATTGAAGGAGTTCAAATCCTCTAACGCAGATATGGTCATGGTTCAGGAGACACATTTCCGGGCAGAGGGATCATTCAAATTTGCATTTAAGTTTTTTCCCACTGCCTTTGTGGCATTTGACACTACCGGCAAAGCTGGAGTAGCAATTCTCTTCAGACGCTCCTGTTCCATACAAATCAAATCATCTTACCTAGATCCTCATGGCTGTTATGTCCTCCTGAGCTGTGACTACATGAATACTTCCTTTACTCTAGCTAATGTTTTTGCACCCAATTTGGGGCAGATTGGGTTCCTTGAGGAGGTTCTTGAGAAAATTAAAACTTTCTCACAACCCTTCATGATCATGGGTGAAGATTTTAACCTGTGCATGTCTCTGACCAAGGATAGATTCGCCCTATTTCAAACTAACCCATCTCTCCAAGTACAAAAACTTTCTTCCTTGTTCCGAAAACTTATCAGAGCTCACAATATGTTTGATACATGGTGGGTGAAACACCCAACTGACAAACAATTTACGTTTTATTCCCCACCTCACAAACTATATACGAGATCCTTGAGAAAGTCACGTGGTCTGTGATGTAACGCGTGGGAGGAGCTAGTGATGGGCACTGCTGTTACGATTCACCAGTACGGCAGCAGCGGCTTTTGAGGAGTCTCGCTCATAGCGGCTGATTGCATCCTTTATGCCTAACACTACTGGGTCTATGTGAGTGTATCGCTGTGGCTATTTTTCTCTGCTTTTCATTTTTGTTCATTGCGCAATGATATTATTTGTTTCATTTTGCATGATTCATTTGATTGCTGGGACTGATACAAAGTGAAACAAAGCGCAATTCACTATTTATTTATAAATCTGGGAAAACAAACTACATCTTAAAAGGAAAATGATTAATGGACTGCTGGGTTAATAATATTATTTGTGTCAGAGGAATATTGTACTTAAAGAGGAGTTCCACCCAGGGGGGCCGTCCAAAAAAAAAAAAATTAAAAGTCAGCAGCTACAAATACTGCAGCTGCTGACTTTTAATTGGACACTCACCTGTCCCTGGGTCCAGCGATGCGGGGGATCGAAGCCCCGCTCGTCTCCCCCCTCCGCTCGTCGGCGCCGGCATTACAACTGTGGGCGCCAGGCTGTGGCTTCACAGCCTGGCACCCACTGTGCATGCGCGAGCGGCGCCGTGCGCCGTGATTGGCCGCTCAATCACCTGGGACCTGTAATGGGTCCTAGATGATTGACAGGAGGGAGGGAGCAGAGCGGAGCCCTTCCTGTGCCGAGGAGGAAGTGATGTCACCAGCCCAGGCTAAGGGACAGGCAGACTACGAGGGCCCACCTAGCAACAGGCATTTAGAGGTAAGTGAAAAAAAAAAAAATATCCAAATGTTTTTTTGTTTTTTTTTTTAGAATTTTTACAGGTAGTTTTGTTTTTTGGGTGGAACCCCACTTTAATTAATTTTTTTCAATTTTTCAATATGCATTGTCCAACAAATTACTAGCTTATGAGTGCTGTTAGCTGCACACGCACGCTTATACACATATTTTTTTGGTTTTGGTGTGGCTTCAAGACATGCAATTTTATGGATTTATACTTTGATAGGTCGTATTCATTGAATTAATCTAATTCACGTACACTTGTACACATATTTTTTTGGTTTTTAGTGTGTTTTATCACATGCAATTTTCATGCATCTTTTTGTATTTTTTGCTTTGGTGGTTGTATCCATTGAACTTATCGTATTTATCGGCGTATAACGCACACCTTTTTCCTCTCAAAATCAGGGGAAAATCGCGTGTGTGTTATACGCCGATCCCCCAGCGATCCCCCGCTGACTGTGAGCGGAGGAGCGAGCGCCGTCGACATACATACATAGCCGAGTGTACTCGGCTAGTTTCGGCTAGCTCCGAGTACACTCGGCTATGTATAAATGTCAGCGGCGCTCGGCTCCGCCCACATCACTGAGAGAGGAGCCGAAAGCGCCATATTTAAAAACTGAGAAGTCTGCAGTGTCACTGGGCAAGGCTTCAGATGACACAACAAGGCTGCAAATGACACTAAAAGACTGCAGATGACACAGAAAGGCTGTAAATGACACTGAAAGGCTGCAGATGACACTGAAAGGCTGCAAATGACATAGAAAGGCTGCAAATGACATAGAAAGGCTGCAAATGACGCTGAAAGGCTGCAAATGACACTGAAAGGCTGAAGATGACACTGAAAGGCTGCAAATGACACAGAAAGGCTGCAAATGACACTGAAAGGCTGCAAATGACACTGAAAGGCTGAAGATGACACTGAAAGGCTGCAAATGACACAGAAAGGCTGCAAATGACACTGAAAGGCTGCAAATGACACTGAAAAGCTGCAAATGACACTTAAAGGCTGCAGATGACACTGAAAGGCTGCAGATGACACTGAAAGGCTGCAAATGACACTGAAAGGCTGCAGATGACACTGGAAGGCTGCAAATGACACTGAAAGGCTGCAGATGACACTGAAAGGCTGTAAATGACACTTAAAGGCTGCAGATGACACTGAAAGGCTGCAGATGACACTGAAAGGCTACAAATGACACTGAAAGGCTGCAGATGACACTGAAAGGCTGCAAATGACACTGAAAGGCTGCAGATGACACTGAAAGGCTGCAGATGACACTGGAAGGCTGCAAATGACACTGAAAGGCTGCAGATGACACTGGAAGGCTGAAAATGACACTGAAAGGCTGCAGATGACACTGAAAGAGCGAACAATTTGGGGTGTTCGCGGCAAATTCGAATGCCGCGGACCACCCTTTAAAAGTCTATGGGAGAAATCAAAAGTGCTAATTTTAAAGGCTAATATGCAAGTTATTGTCATAAAAAGTGTTTGGGGACCTGGGTCCTGCCCCAGGGGACATGGATCAATGCAAAAAAAAGTTTTAAAAACGGCCGTTTTTTCAGGAGCAGTGATTTTAATAGTCTATAGTATGCCTGTAAAGGGGCGCATGTTTCCCGTGTTTAGAACAGTCTGACAGCAAAATGACATTTTGAAGGAAAAAACAAATTTAAAACTACCCGCGGCTATTGCATTGCCGACAATACACATAGAAGTTCATTGATAAAAACGGCATGGGAATTCCCCAAAGGGGAACCCCGAACCAAAATTTAAAAAAAAAATGACGTGGGAGTCCCCCTAAATTCCATACCAGACCCTTCAGGTCTGGTATGGATATTAAGGGGAACCCCGGCCAAAATTAAAAAAAAAAATGACGTGGGGTTCACCCTAAATTCCATACCAGACCCTTCAGGTCTGGTATGGATTTTAAGGGGAACCCCGCGCCAAAAAAAAAAAACGGCATGGGTTCCCCCTAAAAATCCATACCAGACCCTTATCCGAGCATGCAACCTGGCAGGCCGCAGGAAAAGAGGGGGGACGAGAGTGCGCATTTAAATAAAGGAACTGTCAAAAACTGTCTCTTGTCATTTTTAACATTTTTGACAGTTTTTTAGTGAAATGGTAGGGGTAAGTACCCCCTTACCATTTCACACAGGGGGGTGGGATCTGGGGGTCCCCTTGTTAAAGGGGGCTTCCAGATTCCGATAAGCCCCCCGCCCGCAGACCCCCACAACCACCGGCCAGGGTTGTGGGGATGAGGCCCTTGTCCTCATCAACATGGGGACAAGGTGTTTTGGGGGGCTACCCCAAAGCACCCTCCCAATGTTGAGGGCATGTGGCCTGGTACGGTTCAGGAGGGGGGGCACACTCTCGTCCCCCCCTCTTTTCCTGCGGCCTGCCAGGTTGCGTGCTCGGATAAGGGTCTGGTATGGATTTTTGGGGGGACCCCACGCCGTTTTTTTTGGCGCGGGGTTCCCCTTAAAATCCATACCAGACCTGAAGGGCCTGGTATGGAATTTAGGGGGACTCCCACGTCATTTTTTTTTTTAATTTCGGTTCGGGGTTCCCCTTATGGGAATTCCCATGCCGTTTTTATCAATGAACTTCTATGTGTATTGTCGGCAATGCAATAGCCGCGGGTAGTTTTAAATGGGTTTTTTCCTTCAAAATGTCATTTTGCTGTCAGACTGTTCTAAACACGGGAAACATGCGCCCCTTTACAGGCATACTATAGACACCCCCCAGCTACGAAATTTAAAGGGATATTACACTTTTATTGTTTGACTTTAAGCATTATTAAAATCACTGCTCCTGAAAAAATGGCCGTTTTTAAAACTTTTTTTTCCATTGATCCATGTCCCCTGGGGCAGGACCCAGGTCCCCAAACACTTTTTATGACAATAACTTGCATATTAGCCTTTAAAATTAGCACTTTTGATTATTCATGTTTGTGTCCCATAGACTTTAATGGTGTTCGCGTGTTCGAGCGAACTTTTTTCCTGTTCGCATGTTCTGGTGCGAACCGAACAGGGGGGTGTTCGGCTCATCCCTACAGATGACACTGAAAGGCTGCAAATGACACTGGAAGGCTGCAAATGACACTGAAAGGCTGCAGATGACACTGAAAGGCTGCAAATGACACTGAAAGGCTGCAAATGACGCTGAAAGGCTGCAAATGACGCTGAAAAGCTGCAAATGACGCTGAAAGGCTGCAGATGACACTGAAAGGCTGCAAATTACACTGAAAGGCTGCAAATGACACTGAAAGGCTGCAGATGACACTGAAAGGCTGCAAATGACGCTGAAAGGCTGCAAATGACGCTGAAAAGCTGCAAATGACGCTGAAAGGCTGCAGATGACACTGAAAGGCTGCAAATGACACCGAAAGGCTGCAAATGACACTGAAAGGCTGCAGATGACACTGAAAGGCTGCAAATGACACTGAAAGGCTGCAAATGACACTGACAAGGCTGCATTGATGGGCATTTAAATGTAAGTTTTTTTTCCTTAAAAAGTTTTTTCCCTAAAATTCCCTCCTAAACTTGGGGTGCGTGTTAAACGCCGGCGCGTGTTATACGCCGATAAATACGGTATTTAATTTATTTACTATATTTGAAGCGGGCTGTGCACTGATTGATATTTAATTAAAGCGCATCAATAATTTATATTTTCACTTAACATATAAGGTGCCTGAACACTTATGATTGATTAGTGAGCAAAGTGCCTTCGCGCTACTCTGGATAAGTGCAAAATATTCATAAACAATTTAAAAGTGCATAAATAAATGCAGCAAAATCTATTAGTGTGACACAAACCACTTTTCAAATGAAATAAATAATAAGGTGATTCTGCGCAGATATTAAAATAGTGCCAAAGTAATGAATTAAAATATTTTAGGAGAGTATTTAAATTATGTCCATATCGTATAGAACCACGTGGTATTTAGGAAAAAATATATAAAGTATATGAAAAATATAAAAAGTATATACAAATATTTAAAAATATTATCTCTCAAATGGGAAATATTCAATCAATAATCTATATGGCAATAATAATTTCCATATGTGAATTCTCAGTGCCTGGCAGGCAATAGTATCAACAATAAACAAATAAATATATATCCAAACATATGGAATTAGATGGATGAAATAAGTATAGTCTGGTCTTGATAAGTTTCACTTTAAAAGTGTATGACAGTGATAAGGGGCAATCTGTAGGAAGTCCAACCAGTATTATAGTGGGTAGAGGATAATAAAGTCCTATGAATATAGGATGAGGTAAGGGTGATTGTTCCAAATGTTTCTGCTGCAGCTCCTTTATGTGTCTGGTCTCCCAGAACTCTTACCTCGAGATTAGTGATAGCATGCAATTACCGCCGTCACCACCGTGGGGATCCCTCGGTTTTCCTAAGCAGTGATCATCTCTCCTCTGGATGGCATATCGTGATGCTGTTTCCTCTCTCCTAGCTACGTTCAGTCTCTCTCTCCTGTTAGATGGGATGGTACCTCCGTGAAGAGGAGACAGGGAGAGAGAAAAGGGGGGGGGGCCCAATAGTGCAGTATGTCAAGTTTATTTTAAAAAATGTATTTATTAAAGGCATATACTCTTACACAAAGCAAAATTAAAAAACACAGGGAACAAATTAGGCGTTGTTCCTCGCCTTCTTATGTCACTTCCGGTCACGGCTCTATCCGGCCAATCCCTACGCGTTACGTTGTTTCCCACAACTTCATCTGGGGCCCCAGATGAAGTTGTGTGAAACAACGTAACGCGTAGGGATTGGCCGGATAGAGCCGTGACCGGAAGTGACGCGAGTGACAGCATCACGATATGCCATCCAGAGGAGAGATGATCACTGCTTAGGAAAATCGAGGGATCCCCCCAGATCCCCCCAGTGGTGACTGCATGCTATCACTAATATCGAGGTAAGAGTTCTGGGAGACCAGACACATAAAGGAGCTGCAGCAGAAACATTTGGAACAATCATCCTTACCTCATCCTATATTCATAGGACTTTATTATCCTCTACCCACTATAATACTGGTTGGACTTCCTACAGATTGCCCCTTATCACTGTCATACACTTTTAAAGTGAAACTTATGAAGACCAGACTATACTTATTTCATCCATCTAATTCCATATGTTTGGATATATATTTATTTGTTTATTGTTGATACTATTGCCTGCCAGGCACTGAGAATTCACATATGGACATTATTATTGCCATATAGATTATTGATTGAATATTTCCCATTTGAGAGATAATATTTTTAAATATTTGTATATACTTTTTATATTTTTCATATACTTTATATATTTTTTCCTAAATACCACGTGGTTCTATACGATATGGACATAATTTAAATACTCTCCTAAAATATTTTAATTCATTACTTTGGCACTATTTTAATATCTGCACAGAATCACCTTATTATTTATTACTTATGATTGATTGCAGCTTAATTTGTAATTTTTCAATCACTAACTTTACTTGATCATATATTTTCATTACAGCGCTTGAGTTTTTCACAGTTCATATATACGAGACTTGATCACTTCTTTGTCTCTGAACCCTTACTGACGCATGTAGTTAATTCTGACATAAACCTGATTACTTGGTTGGATCACGCACCCATAGTACTTGAACTTCTCCTATCTGCTCCAACCCCCAAAAAATGTCACTTGCGCCTTAATGAATCCCTCCTTAACTTTTCTGATGTCAAGCTTCACTTGCAACAAAAATTGACTGAATTCTTCCAACTCAATGAGGGTACGGTATCTGAGACCTCCACTCCGTGGGAAGCCCACAAGGCTTTTTTTAGAGGTGAATGTATTTCCTCTGGATCTCGCCTTATGCGTGAATCTACCCTCCAATGCTCTTCTCTTTTAACCCAGCTGTCTGCAGCAGAGGAACGCTTACTCAACCCCACTGTGGACCATCTCCATGCTCTAGTCTCTCTTCGTAACTGTAATAAATCACTAAATTTAGGCAAAATCTCTAAGTCCTTGTTATGGGCCAGACAACAATTGTATGAATATGCTAACAAGCCTAATAGAATGCTGGTCCATGAATTGAAGCCATGCCTGACTTTCTGCTACAATCCAGTGGAAATCCAACATACTGCCCTCGGACCATGTCTAAAGACTTTGGTGAATTCTACCAGAAACGTTATAATTGTTTACCTACAGACCCGAATTCTTAGTTCACACAAGAGAAATGTAATACTTTTGTTGCTTCTCTACAACTCCCCACAATATCCCTTGATATTCGCTCTGTGCTAAACGCACCTATAACTGTCAAGGAAATCACTGAGGTTATTAGTCATTTACTGTCACATAAGTCTCCAGGCCCTGACGGACTCCCCTACTCCTACTATAAGACGTTCCTCCAGACTCTTGCTCCCCGTATGGAAAAATTGTTTGGCTCTCTGATGAAAGGAAACACCCCCCACACCCAGTTTTTGCATGCTTTTATTACGGTCATCCTGAAACCACACAAAGACCCGATGATTCCTAAAAACTACTGCCCCATCACTCTACTAAACTCTGATTATAAAATTTTCACTAAAATCCTGGCAAATAGACTGTCCTTACTGCTCCTTTCACTAATACACAAAGACCAGGTTGGTTTTGTCCTTACTAGACATGTGGAGGCAACACCAGACATACTATTGACCTTATCGACCTCTTAACCAAAACTAAGTAACCTGCTATAGTGTTAAGCTTGGATGCTCAGAAAGCGTTTCACCGCTTAAATTAGTCATTCATGTTTGCTATACTATCCAGATATAGATTCTCGGATCCATTTATAGAGGCCCTTAAGGCGTTATATTCTAAACCTACTTCCCAAGTACAGCTTGCCTCCCATGTGTCTCCGTTGTTTCCCCTGAGTAACGGCACCAGACAGGGCTACCCCTTGTCACCCTTGCTTTTTATACTTAGTCTAGAACCTTTGGCCGCAGCCATTCGATCCCACCCTGATATAAGAGGGGTGATGCTGAGACACAGGGAGTACAAGCTGTCCTTATTTGCTGATGACAACACATCCCCACATCCCCACATCTCTCTTCCATCACTTCATCACTCCATCCTACATTAATTCAGTAGTCTTTTAGGATTCAAAGACTAACTCCCTGACTCCCTTATACTCCACGCTCTTTAAGGCCAATTTCCCCCCTTAATTACAGAAATAGGTTATTGAAAACATGGTCAAATCTTCCCCGTTCAATTTCCTCAAAATGTCTATACTCATTGAGACACTACCAGTATTGATCCCTATGCCCCAACTGAAAGCACTTCAGAGAAATTTTCTGAAATTTATATGGAACAACACTTCTCATAGGATAGCAAGCTCGGTGGTCCAGGCTTTACGAACCAGGGGAGCTTTGGGAGCTCCTGACCTATTAAAATAGTATTATGCTACTCACCTGAGAGCCATTGCCTCTTGGACGTCCAGGTACGCCCCAAACAGATGGTCGGAGATTAAAATAGGGATCACCTCTCCTGGTCATCCATGCTGCATGTTATGGCCATCCTGTGACAAATCCATCTCTCAACTGCGTAGTGTATGTTGGAACCCGATGTAATTCACACTTTTGATTTGGAAACATTGCTTCGGTAGATACTCTCTCTCTTCTCCATGCTCGCCACTTGTGAACGTTCTATTCAACCCGGAAATCCCAGACAGTTTATCCTATAACCCTATGTTAACATGGACCCAAGCTGGTATATTTCAGTTATGTCACTTGGTAAACCCAGTGACACGTAAACTTCTCTCCTTCTCTGACCTACAATCCAAACATAAAATCCCAAAATCTCTCTTTTACTCTTTTTAACAAATTTAAAAAAAAATTGCCACCAAAATCCCTCATATGACTTTAGACATGCCAACCAAATTTGAACTGTTATGCTCAAGAGGCCCTTATGAACCCCACCTGATCTCATCTATCTATAAAATCCTACATGCAGCCCCCCCCGACTGAAAACAGTCATGCATACATGAGGAAATGGTCCCATATTCTGCAAAGGCCCATATCCCTACGTGACTGGGGGAAAATATGGGGCTCTACATCTAAAATCTCACAGTGTGTGGCACAGAGAAAGACTGCTTACAAAATACTTATGTTCTGGTATAGGACCCCAGACTTTTTATTTGCTCGAAAGCTGACATCATCTGGGCAATGTTGGAGATGTGGTTTATCCTTGGGTACCCTTTATCATATATTTTGGGAATGCACTGCACTGATACCCTTTTGGACACAAGTTCATAACCTCCTGGAAAAGGTACTGGATGTACCTATCCCCTTAAACCCCACACACCTTCTTTTAGACCTCCCACTTCTGAATACACCCAAAGCTACTAGAAGATTGATGGCTTTTATCTTACTGGCAGCCAAACGTACCATACCTCAATGCTGGCTGTCTACCTCACCTCCTACTTTCTCTCAGCTATAGCTGATATACGCAGAATGGAGGGCCTAACTGCTGTGATAGACGACTACCTGCCAAGATTTGACAAAATTTGGGGGAAATGGGATGTTTCTGAATATAATACTGAGACGCAACCCCCAGATCCATAACACTATAACTTATGTGCACATCACATTGGTCTGTATAAAATAGCTCCAGTTTAGTTTCCTCTTGACTTCACATTCACAGTCATATCACTTGTACCATGAGGTTTTATCAATGTGTTTCCTTATATTACCTTTCATCGATATCATTTATGGATATTGTTATGCCTTCTTTTTTGGCTATCACTTTGGAAATGTACAATCGTTTTTTGTATGCTTTGAAAAATTTAATAAATAAACAATAAAAAAAAAAATTTAGGCCAGAAGGCCGAGTCAGTTGGAGTGAACATGGCGAATGTGTGAATGTTTCTGTGAAATGGGTCTCTAGAATTTCAAAATAAATAAATAACTCACCTGGTTAGTTCATTTTCCTTTTCTTCCAGCTTGTTTCCAGCATCCACGAGATCTCCTCGTAGTTTCTTCACAGTGTTCGCTGTCTCTGCTTTCTCCTGGATGGTCCTTTCCAGCTTCTGGTGAATCATCTTCCCTTCCTCATGACTCTTCAGTAGATCGAAGTGAGTTGTTTCCAGCTCCTCCTCTTTCTGGGTAAGAGCTTCCCGAAGTGCCGAAACCACAGAGTCCTTCGTATCGATATCTCCAGAGAGGCTGGAGTTCAGATGTTCGTGTTCCCGCCGTAATTTCTCCAATCTGATGGCAGTCTCATCATGCTGCTGAGACACCTGAAATACTGGAAAATACATGAAGACTATGACATCACAGAGTAATAATCATGTGTGACTGTGGGGGAGAAGACATTAGAGTGTAAGCCCCTCTAGTACAGAGACTGATGTGACCTGCTTAGCATTCTTTGCACAACACTGCAGAATATGTCAGAGCTACCTGTAAAAGGACAGGATGGTGTCCAGCAGGAAGTCTGATCACTTGATGATAAATACTCACACTGTGTAGACAGAGCGATGATGGCGGTCAGGGATGTCAGGGAGATGACGCTGAGTGTGATAAGGAAATAACGACCAGCACAAAATCCTGAACACAGAGGAGAATGTGGAAAAACAGGAAATATTGATTTGTATGCACTGAAAATTATTATGGAATTAATAACATTGGATAGATATAACTAACCTACCCCATCCCCCGCATAACTGCAGATGTATCTGGCTATTCAACTTCCATAATGTTAACTTATTTCCATAACATGACAAGATGCCACCATTGGCTTTTGCTACCTGCCATCTAGGTGTACATTGATGCTGCTATCAATGCAGAAATCATCTTTTAGAAACTGATTGCAGCCTTTCTGCTCTGTGTCTGCAATTATCAAGAATCAGAGACTATCACCTAATTCATGAATCCAACTGCCACTTATAACTGCCACTATAATCAGTGTCTGAACCCCCTCATTAACATAGGGCAATGGTGGGCAGTGCTGGGGCTGATTATCTCTATCATCATATCACCAAATCATCTCCATCATCACATCACCATATCATCTCCATCTCCATAATCATATCACCATATCATCTCCATCATCAAATCACCATATCATCTTCATCTCCATATCATCTCCATAATCACATCACCATATCATCTCCATCTCCATCATCATATCACCATATCATTTCCATCATATCATCATCTCCATCACCATATCATCTCCATCATCATAATCATATCACCATATCATCTCCATCATCATAATCATATCACCATATCATCTCCATCATCAAATCACCAAATCATCTTCATCTCCATCATAATATCAACATGTCATCTCCATAATCACATCACCATATCATCTCCATCTCCATAACCATATCGACATATCATCTCCATCATCACATCACCATATCATCTTCATCCCCATCATAATATCACCATATAATCTCCATAATCACATCACCATATCATCTCCATCATCATATCACCATATCATTTCCATCATCATCATCTCCATCACCATATCATTTCCATCATATCATCATCATCTCCATCACCATATTACTATATCATCTCCATCATATCACCATATCATCTCCATCATATCACCATATCATCTTAATCATCATATCACCATATCATTTCCATCATATTATCATCTCCATCACCATATCATCTCCATCATCATATCACTATATCATCTCCATCTCCATCATCATATCACCATATCATCTCCACCATATCGCCATATCATCTCCATCATCATATCACAATATCATCTCCACCATATCGCTATATCATCTCCATCATCTTATCACTATTTTATCTCCATCATCACATCACCATATCATCTCTAGGGATGAGCTTTCTGTTCGGGTCGAACACGAGTTCGACTCGAACATTGGCTGTTCGCCCGTTCGACGAAAACCGAACATTATGGGCCGTTCGCGCCAAATTCGTGCGACACGTGTAACGGGCCATAATGCACTACGGGAGCGCAGTGCATTGCTGTATGATGATTGGCCAGAGCATGCACCATGACCTGCATGCTTTGGCCAATCACAGCGCCCTCAGCTAAGAGAGCCATAATTGGCCAAAGGCAGGGTGCCTTTCGCCAATCATGGCTCAGGGGGACTAAGTCCACGCCCCACACTATATAAGGCTGCCTGCACGTTGGCCTCATGTAGTGTGTTGTTGGCGTGGACGGAGAAAGAGTGTCACTTAGATTGAGCAGGCATGCAGGTTATTCAGTTAGCTGCAGTGTATTTAATATATACAGTCAGTCTCATATATATATATATATATATATATATATATATATATATATATATATATATATATATATACACATCTACTGTGTCCAGTTTAGCTAGATCTGACTGAAGGCCGTTCCTGGTGTACTGTTTCTAATATACATTATTCTAATCTTTTTGGCTCTATACACTACCACAATGGATTTGAAATGAAACGAACATGATGTGCTTTAACTGCAGACTTTCAGCTTTAATTTGAGGGCATTTACATCCAAATCAGGTGAACGGTGTAGGAATTACGGTGGGAGGCACAATATGCAAACAGGTGAACACCGTTCACCTGATTTGGATGTAAATACCCTTGAATTAAAGCTGAAAGTCTGTAGTTAAAGCACATCTTGTTTGTTTCATCTCAAATACATTGTGGTTCTGTATAGAGCCAAAAAGATTAGAATTGTGTTGATGTCCCAATATTTATGGGCCTGACTGTATTTCAGGCGGTGTACATATTATACAGTGCTGTGCACCCATAGTGCAGTTGCTCATACTTTTCTGGTGGTCAATACAGTACACCCATAGTTGTTATTAAAATTCTGTTGGTGTACACAGTACCGTGCACCCCTAGTGCAGTTGCTACTACTTTCTTGGTGGTGTACAAAATACATACAGTGCGCCCATAGTTGTTATACTTCTGTTGGTGTACACAGTACCGTTCACCCATAGTGTAGTTGCTACTACTTTCCTGGTGGTGTACACAATACATACAGTGCATCCATAGTTGTTTTTAAACTTCTGTTGGTGTACACAGTACCGTGCACCTCTAGTGCAGTTGCTACTACTTTCCTGGTGGTGTACACAATACATACAGTTCGCCCATAGTTGTTATTACACTTCTGTTGGTGTACAGAGTACCGTGCATCCCTAGTGCAGTTGCTACTACTTTCCTGATGGTGTACACAATACATACAGTGTACCAATAGTTGTTATTATACTTCTGTTGGTGTACACAGTACCATGCACCCATAGTGCAGTTGCTACTACTTTCCTGGTGGAGTACACAATACATACAGTGTACCAATAGTTGTTATTATACTTCTCTTGGTGTACACAGTACTGTGCACCCCTAGTGCAGTTGCTACTACTTTCCTGGTGGTGTACACAATACAGTGTAGTTTTTTTTGCTAAACAAAATTTACAGCATGTCCGGAAGGCCACCAAGGAGAGGCAGACGCTCACAGGCCACTAAAAGAGGGCAAGCAGGCTCTGTGTCTACAGTCGACAGTGCTGGTCGTGGACACAGGGTATCCTCAGCACGTGGCCGTGGGGCACGCTTGTTCTTTTTTCCTGCAGCTGGCCGTGTTATTGAGCCACAATATGCAGAAGAGTTGGTGGAATGGATAACAAAGCCGTCCTCATCCTCCTCATCCTCTGTCACCCAGGCTCAGAGTAGTTTGCCTGCCAATGGAGCTGCCAAAGCGGCCTATTCCATTGGCTCCATGTCAACAGTCACTCCTTCCCTAGCCCCACCATCATGCACGGAGGAGTCCCCCGAACTATGGATGTGCAGCGATTTGAAGGCTCCGATGATGGTACCCAGGTTGAGGAAGGGAGTAACGTGAGCCTAGAGAGAGGGGGTGCCCGAGAAGGTCAAGAAACTGGCAGTCATGTTTCCCCAGCTGCAGCATACTGCCAAGTTTGATCCAGTGATGAGGGGGGAGGGGATGATGAGGTCACTGACTCAACTTGGGTGCCTGATAGAAGAGAGGAGGAGGAGGCACACCTCCAATGAGGTAGGATGCCCTCCAGGGGGCAGCTCAAGGACAGCCACCCTATTGCATCACACCGCTGAGCTAAGCAGGTGCAGGGCGCTGCTGACTCCCCGCATATTTTGAAAAGTTCTTTTGTGTTGGCCTTTTTTAACATGTGTGCAGCAGATCGCACCGTTGCTGTTTGCAACATATGTCTGAAGCTGTCAGGCAAGGTCTCCTCCGCTGGTGATATCGATCATTTCACATGCAGTACTGAGGTCCACCAGCAGGTGTCTCCTGGCAGTTCGGAGCTGTCAGAAGAGCTCTTTCCTGCAAGTATTCTATCACCTTTGGGGCCGCAGTACTGGCGTCCACCAGTGGAGGAATCCTGGCAGTATGGAGAAGGTATTCCCCTCTGCAGACAGGTGTCACCTGACTTTAATTAGCAGAACTGTAGTATAAATACCCAGCAATTGCACACTTATGTTGCCCTGGTATTGTTCCTTGAGCCCTGACTTGTATCCTGTTACTCTGATTCCTGAACCTGAAGCCTGATTCCTGGAACCTGTTTATCCTGTTTCCTGTCCGTTACCTGAAACCTGGACTCTGAGCTTTGTACCTGACCCGTCCCTCCTGTGATCCATCCATCCTCTCTTGTCCTGTTTATCTCCCTTCCCAGCTACTGATTCCCTGTTTATGACCCCGGCCTGGCTTGATTACGATTCTGGTACTCCCTCTTGCTACATATGCTGGTTGGTTTTATATCACTGATTGTTTGGTTGTTCACTCTGTATTGGTGGTGTGTTCACATATGCATTTTCCTTATTAAACTTACTTTCACCTATTTATGTCTGGTTCACTCTGTCGCAGTCACACAGTTCTGGTCACATCTGGTTTATGACAGAAGCGTATCAAGCGTGGCCAAAACAGCAGCCGCTTGGGCACCACATGCTTGACTAGACATATGAACAAGGCGGACCTCTCCTTGCTCCTCATCAGCTGGGATCTCCAACCTCACTATACCTCCACTCCTCTCAGAAACCTGCACTGAGAGGAATGAAGGTATAGAAATAGGTGTCCCAAGTACTTGCGGCCAACCTGCTAGCGGTACACCAACATCCGATTTTAGCAGGCAAATTTCCCTACCCCAGTTGCTAAACCGGCAAAAGAAATTTGGTCCCAGCCATCCACATGCTCAGCGTCTGAATGCTAGCTTGGCCAAATAGCTAGCACTGCAACTGCTGCCTTTTCAGCTGGTAGACTCTGTCCCCTTGGAATATGCGGTACCTCAGTGGCAGGTTCCCAAACACCATTTCTTTTCACAGAAGGCCATTCCGGCTCTTTACCAGCATGTGGAAGGCAATGTCTTGGCCTTGTTGGACAGGGTGGTCAGCAGTAAGGTGCATATTACTGCTAACTCATGGTCGAGCAGGCATGGACAGGGACATTACCTTTCTTTCACAGAGCACTGGGTAACTCTGCTGGCAGCTGGGAAGGATGCAGGACAGGGTTCAGTATTGTTGGAGCTTGTTCCACCACCACGCCTCCAAAATGCTAGTGGTGATTCTGGCACAGCTCTCTCCTCCACCCCCTCCTCTTCTTCTTCCTCTATGGCCTCTTTCTCTGCAGATTTCTCCTCTGAACCAGAGGTGCTCCGTAGGCGTTCAAGGGGCTATGCAAGCACTCAGGCAAAAAAGATGACATGCGGTGCTTGAGTTGGTCTGCTTAGGGGACAGGAGCCACACTGGGGCAGAGATTATGTCATCTCTGCAGGGGCAGGCTCAGAGGTGGTTGACGCCATGCCAGCTTCAGCCAGGAATGGTTGTATGCGACAATAGCACCAACCTCCTCTCCGCCCTCTGACAGGGACACTTGACCCACGTTCCCTGTTTGGCTCACGTCCTGAATTTGGTGGTACAGCGGTTCTTGAGCAGATACCCGGGCTTAAAGTATCTCCTGAGGCAGGCCAGGAAAGTCTGTGGTCATTTCCGCGGGTCATATAATGCCAGTGCTCACATTCAAAGAGAATACAACCTGCCCAAGAACCGCCTCATTTGTGACATGCCCACCAGGTGGAAATCAACGTTGGCAATGCTGCAGCGGCTGCACACGCAGCAGAGGGCCATCAATGAGTACCTGTGTGAGTATGGCACCAGGACAGGGTCAGGGGAGCTTGGCTTTTTTTCGCCACATCAGTGGCTACTGATCAAGGATGCATGCACTGTCCTGTCACCATTTGAGCCCACGAGGATGGTGAGCAGTGACAGTGCATTCATCAGTGATACTGTCCCTCTTGTCTTCCTATTAGAGCACACGCTTCGTGGAATCATGGACAGGGCACTTGAGGCAGAACAGCGGGAGGAAGAGGAGGACTTCCTTACCTCTCAAGGCCCCCTTTATCCAGATACTAGTATTCCTGCAGGCCCGCCGATCACACAGGAAGAAGAAGAGGAGTAGGAGGAGGATTGTGTCAGCGTGGAGGTGGAGGATAACACTCAGCATCAGCAGCAGTCTTCAAGGGATTGTTTGCAGTCCCCAGAAACCCATGGAGTTGTACGTGGCTGGGAGGAGGTGGTTGAGGATCATGTGATTCTTAGTGACCCAGAGTACTCAGGATCGAATGCCTCTGCAAACCTACGCTACATGGCCTCCCTGATCCTGCAAAGCCTGCAAAAGGACCCTAGGATTCGTGGTATCAAGGAGAGGGATCATTACTGGCTGGCAACCCTTCTTGATCCACATTACAAGGGTAAGGTTGCAGAACTTATCGAGCCTTTGCAGAGGGAGCAGAGGATGAAACATCTTCGGGAGGCCTTGCAGAAAGGTTTATGCAATGCATTTCCAGAGCCTGGGAGGTTACAATTTCCTGGACAATGTGTTGCTGAGGCTTCGTTCAGTCACAGAACGAGAGGTGGAGAAGGTGGCTGGCTGACCGATGCCTTCAGGCAATTCTTCAGTCCTCAACACCCAGGTCTGATCGGTTCCAGCAACCATCGCCAGCGTCTGAATTACATGGAGCAGGAATATCTAGGGGCAAGATCAGCCTTGGAGATCTTTCCCCCAGAACATCCACTGGGTTACTGGGTCTTGAGGATGGACCACTGACCAGAGCTTGCTCAATATGCAATTGAGCTACTGACCTGTCCTGCATCCAGCGTTCTTTCTGAATGCACATTCAGTGCTGCTGGAGGCTTTGTAACCGATCACAGAGTGTGCCTGTCCACAGACTCTGTTGATCGGCTCACATTCATAAAAATGAATCAGTCTTGGATCACCAGCTACCAAGCACCTGATGCTGATGTAACCGAATGATTTTTCTATGGATGTGGGATCCCTTGAAGACTGCATATGCTGAGTGACTATCCTATTCCTCCTCAATTTTCATGATGATAGCTTCTAAGAATATTTTCGGTTCAGGGCACCACCACCACTATCTAAGGCCCAATCTTTCTGCCCCTGTTTAACAGGGGTACATAATTACAATTTTTGATCAAATATTTAACAGCAGGGCTCGTTCCTGCGCTCAACAAGAGTATCTGTGAGGGGTTGCAGTGTTGTGGCACCACCACTACTGCCTAAGGCCCAATTTTTCTGCCCCTGTTTAACAGGGGCATGTAATTACAATTTTTGATCAACTATTTAACAGCAGGGCTCGTTCCTGCGCTCAACAAGAGTATCTGTGAGGGGTTGCAGGGTTGTGGCACCACCACCACCGCCTAAGGCCCAATTTTTCTGCCCCTGTTTAACAGGGGCACGTAATTACATTTTTTGATCTAATATTTCACAGTAGGGCCTGTTCCTGTGCTCAACAAAAGTATCTGTGAGGCTTTACAGTATTGTGCCACCACCACCACCACCGCCTAAGTCCCAATTTTTCTGCCCCTGTTTAACAGGGGAGCGTAATTACAATTTTTGATCTAATATTTCACAGCATGGCCTGTTCCTGTGCTCAACAAAAGTATCTGTGAGGTTTTACAGTGTTGTGCCACCACCACCACCACCACCTAAGGCCCAATTTTTCTGCCCCTGTTTAACAGAGGCATGTAATTACAATTCTTGATATAATATTTCACAGCAGGGCCCATTCCAGCGCCCACCAAGAGTAACTGTGAGGGATTACATTGTTCTGGTACCACCAAGACCTAGGGCCCAATTTTCCACAGAGTGTATGGGGCAGGCCATATAGTATATACAGGCGGTCCCCTATTTTCATACATCCGACTTACAAACGACTCCTACTTACAAATGGAGGGAGACAACAGGAAGTGAGAGGATATCTACCCCTAGGAAGGGAAATTCTCTCCTGTAAGAGTTAATTTGGGAAAAATGTGTCTCCCCACTGATGCTTTATCACCAATCCTTGTTTCCCTAATAACCCAACATTTTCAAAATCCAATTGTCATTGGGACAGAAAGTGAGGTGAAATCTTCTGAACAGGGGCACAGACAGCAAAACAAATGTTACAGGGGTGATAACCCTTCCTTATGTTATCCAAAAAGCTTAAAAATAGATTTTTTGGCTGGAGCTACACTTACAAAATGTACCTGTTCAAAATAACAAACAGATTCAACTTAAGAAAAAAACCTACAGTCCCTATCTTGCTCTGCTGTTCAGAGTATATAGGGCCTGGGGGCCCCACGACTTTTTTTTTTTTTTTTTAATTTGGGTGCGGGGTTCACCTCAATATCCATACCAGACCCAAAGAGGAGAGAGAGGAGAGAGAGAGAATAGAGAGAGAGGGAGGAGGGGGGGCAACATTACATTACAGCCGCAAGCAAGTTTTAAATGACTTTTTTTCCTTTAGAAATGTCATTTTGTGCACGGACTGTTCTAAACACGGGAAAAATGTGCCACTTTACAGGCATACTATAGACACCCCCCAGGCACAATATTTAAAGGAATATTTCACTTTTGTTGTTTCACTTTAAGTGTTATTAAAATCACTGCTCCTGAAAAAACAGCCATTTTTAAAACTTTTTTTTGCATTGATACATGTCCCTTGGGGCAGGACCCGAGTTCCCAAACACTTTTTATGTCAATAACTTGCATATTAACCTTTAGAATTAGCACTTTTGATTTTTCAAGTTCGAGTCCCATAGACTTTAACGGGGTTCGCGTGTTCGCACAAATTTTTGGTCTGTTTGCATGTTCTGCCGCAAACCGAACCGGGGGTGTTCGGCTCATCCCTAATCATCTCCATCATTACATCACCATATCATCTCCATCATCATATCACCATATCATTTCCATCATATCATCATCATCTCATCACCATATCATCTCCCCCCATATTACCATATCATCTCCATCATCATATCACTATATCATGTCCATCATATCACCATATCATCTCCATCATCACATCATCATATCATTTCCATCTGTATCACCATATCATCCCTATCATCATATCACCATATCATCTCCATAATATCTTCCTCATCACATCACCATATCATCTCCATCATCATATCACTATATCATCTCCATCATATCACCAAATCATCTCCATATTCACATCACCATATCATCTCCATCTCCATCACCATATCATCTCCATCATATCATCATCATCTCCATCACCATCTCACCATATCTTCACCATCATCATCTCACCAGAGCATCTCCATAATATCATCATCATCTCACTATATCATCTCCATCATCATCTCACCATATCATTTCCATCATCATATCACCATATCAACTCCATCATCATCTCACCATATAATTTCCATAATCATCTCCATCATATCATCATCATCTCGCCATATCATCTCCATCATATAATCATCATATCATCATATTATCTCCATCATCATCTCACCATATCATTTCCATCATACCATCATCATATCACCATAGATATTATCATCATCATAACATTTCTATCATACTACCATAATTTTACCATTTCATCTCCATCATACCATCATTGTATCATCAGATCATCTCCATCATCATAACACCATATGACCTCTATCATATCATCATCATATCATCACATCCTATCACCATCATCCTCATCTTCATGCACAGTACCTCTTTTGGCTTTTGCTCGGCTCTTCTGTCCTTCTCCCTGGATGTCTATCACAGGGCTGACATTCTTGTATGTGATTTCCTTGATTCCACATGGTGACTCCAGGGTGATATCTGTAAATAAGAATAAGCCAATCACAATTTTTAGACCTTTTTTAACAGTGTAATGTCCCCTTTTACAGAGAAATACAATGCCTTGAAAAAGTATTCATACCCCTTGAAATTTTCCACATTTTATCATGTTACAACCAAAAACATAAATGTATTTTATTGGGATTTTATGTGATAGACCAACACAAAGTGGCACATAATTGTGAAGTGGAAGCAAAGTGATAAATTGTTTGCTTTTTTTTTTTCTAGTTGTTTATATTTTTCTAACCATTAGTTTGAAAAACATAATATTAAACTTTTTTTCATTTTCATTTATTTTGTTAGTTATTATTATTATACGAGATTTGTATAGCGCCAACAGTTTACACATCGCTTTACAATGTATAAGGGGGACAACACAATTACAGTACAGTTCAATACAAAAGGTACAGGAGGGCCCGGCTCGTAGAGCTTACATTCTAAAGGGAGGGGGTGGTGGTACAAAAGGTAATAGCTGCAAGGAATGATTTGATGGGGGTGGCTCAGGGACAGTTATGTGGGTGTGGGATAGGCTTCCCTGAATAAATGAGTTTTCAGGGATCTCCTAAAGGTGGACAGGGTAGGGGCTGATCGGACATACTGGGGCAGGGAATTCCAGAGGATGGGAGAGGCTCTGGAGAAGTACTGAAGTTAGTTGTTTTTTTGCTTTTAAAAAAGTCAAAATTGCAGATGTCAGTTAATTTCTTTGCATTAAAAAGAACAAAAAAAAGAATAACAGTTAATACTTAATTAATGTATTTTTTTATCTACAGTAAACACTATTTATTTTAAACCAACACTGATCAAAGTAGAAAAAAGTGTCTTTTTTGTCATGTTATGTTTTCTTTTGTCTTTTAATTTCTTATTAACTTTCTTAAGCTTTGTATCACAATCATTTTGGTGTAATTTTAAAAAGGACAAACAATAGAATAAAATGTATATTTTGTATCTACGTACAGTAACACTTTTTTTTTTGCTGATCAAAGTAGAAAGTCTTGGTGCATTTTTTGTTATGTTTTGTGTATATGGATTCAATAAAAAATAAAAATATATTTTTTTAGTGTCACACAGGTTAGGCAGGATAGGTAAGAGGAGGGGGGTGGGGATATTTTAAGAGTAGATATAACTTGTTTGTTTTTTCCACATTAAAGTATAAGGAAAGACAAAACCTTATTTTGTTGTTTTTGCTCCCTCAGACAATATTGTGAAATATTGTGTGATTTGGGTTCTTATGGTTGTTTGTGTGTCTTTGTGGATGTTTCTGGTAGATAAATAGATTGTTGGACTTCCTCTTTTCTATGGAGTGTGAAGGCCGGAGACAAAGCTCTGCCTGTGAGTCCTTGTAGGTTCTGCATTTCCCGCTCACCAGACATTTCCAGAAACAGAACAAAGACGATCGTCATAAACTCAGACTCAGAAGTCATTGTGTTGGATGACCCTTTCTACAGAAACAAAGATCTTCAGGGTGGAATAGCACCGCCCTCTTATTGGTCACATTGAGATACAGTCAGCAATCAATTGGATAACATAATACAATGTTGCTGCTGAAACCTTGAAATAAGTCTTTCCAGATACAAGTCCTCTTTTGTTAAAATTGTAACACACATTATCCTCCCTACTGGGAATCTTCATAAAACAGTACAGAAAAGACAGATTGGTCCTGGGTCTGACCACCAGAGGGTGGGCCATAGACCATCTTGTCTATGGAGCGTCGGGGGGCTCCTTCTTACAAGTGGGCACTTGGTTGCCATCTAATGCGGGCAACTTCAAGGATTGTAGGCCAAAACGCTTTCACCTCTTTCTTTTTCTTTTTTTATCGCATATCAGTAGACTACAGGTGCTCTTGAAAAAAAAAGAAATCCAATTTTATATTAAATCTTCCTGATTTAATTTTTTTTTTGGCTGTGGTACCTCTTACTGTGTTGACATAACTTAGAAAATGGTTTAAAATGGTTGTAAACCCCCTTCTACACAATCTCATAGGGAGACATGCACAGCACAGGCATTTTCTGGGATTTTGTAGTGCCAGCACAGATTCTTAAGAGTGACATATGCAGATGGCAGAGGAATGAAAGATCAGACAGGAATCATTGGATTGAGGCTTGTACACACAATGAACAATATTCTTTGTTCATTTTTCATTTCAGAGGTTTACAACCACTTTACCTAAACTCCAAAGTCTTCCACAGCCTAACCTCCAAAGCCTTTCACAGCCTAACTTCTAAAGTCTTCCACAGACTAACCTCCAAAGCCTTCCACAGCCTAACTTACAAATTCTTCCACAGCCTAACCTACAAATTCTTCCACAGCCTAACCTCCAAAGCCTTCCACAGCCTAACCTCCAAAGCCTTCCACATCCTAACCTCCAAAGTCTTCCACAGCCCAACCTCTAAAATCTTCCACAGCTTAACCCCTAAAATCTTCAACAGCCTAACCTCCAAAGTCTTCCACAGCCCAACATCTAAAGTCTTCCACAGCCCAACATCTAAAGTCTTCCATAGCTTAACCTCTAAAGTCTTCCACAGCCTAGCCTCCAAAGTCTTCCACAGCCTAGCTTCCAAAATGTCCTGCAAACTAACCTTCAGAATATTCCAAAACCCCCAAACTTTCTATAACCTAATCTCCTTTAAAATCTTACACAAATCGTACACAACCTAAAAATGTTCCACAATGTACCCTCCCTATATTGGCCAAATAAAAGATGGAACAGGGCATCCTGGTGTGGAAGGTTAGGTGTTAGGAGTACAGGGGTGTAAGGTGTGTCTGTATCCACCTATATTGTATTCTGTTGGGGAGAAGCTTTAGGAAGAACAGCATTCCTCTGTATTGGAAATGATGAAGGTTTGGGGTATATAGAAAAGGAGATACTAAGACTCCTGTAGTAATGACACCCTGCCTTCCACACGAGACCCCCCTCCCCTGACCTTGTTCCCAACTACAGAGTGGAGGACAGAGAACTGAGTGAGCAGTCTCTCTCTATCTATAGCATATAAATATTGTGTGTTCAGAAAGAATGTTGTGTTTAAGTTGTACCTAAGTGGAGCAGATTGTCTTAATCCAGCATTATTTTCATCCCTAAGGTTAGACTTTACAGCAGTGGGGATAGACAATGAGAATAGAGAAGGAGAAAAAACTGAATGTCCATAACAAAAAAAACTGACTTATTGCTTGAAACCAACTTCAGGGAGATGTATAATTATAACAATAATAATGTAAGCCATGAAAAGCATAAATCAGCAATGTTTTGCATACTATAGGACATTCATCAGCTTCTCTCACTTCTACAAAGCTCTGCATACTGGGAGGACCTAAGACCTCCAGAAAATGTCCTATATGACCCTCCACAGAGAAGACAGCCATTCATTTCTACCAGCGTGAGGCCCCATCGGTCCTGACATCTCCATGAGGCCCCATCCATCCTGACATCTCAGTGAGGCCCCATCCATCCTGACAGCTCCATGAGACCCCTTCCATCCTCACATCTCCGTGACACCCCTTCCATCCTCACATCTCCCTGGACTGTGCTCAGCCGGGATGGTGGGATGGAATGATGACTCCTGTACATTATTGGTCTACCGGACACTGACTTTAGGTGTAGGGTGAAACTTGTACTTCTAAGGAGACAACAATACACTCGCACATACACATGTGCCATAACTGATGACCCTGGACAAGAACGATGGACCCCCTGTCTCATTAATGTCAATCACATAGATGAGCCCTTTGTTGATACACAATATGTAAAGCCTTAACTACAACCATAGCAAACCATGTGACTTCAATGGGACCCATAACTGTCTGGTTGTACAAAGATTGGTAATGGGATCAGTAACATTTGGCAAGTATATTTGGATGAAATAAATGTGTAGGAAGATTGAGAATCTCTGTTGGATTCCCATGAAGGCTGTTATTATTAAAAATTCTAGGGGGATTGCCATTGAGATGGAGATGAAAGAAACAGGGGGGTCCCTGAAGGGTTTAGAAAAAGTCCCATCACATATTTTACAGCCCTAAAATACCAATTGTTTTCCTACAGAGGATACTAAACATTTAATTCATCCATATGCTAATACTACCTAAATAACTCATTATGCAGCTCAACTTTTCTAAAAAAAAATCAGATCTAAGTGTACCTGGGATAAAACCAATTCACCGGTGGGTCAATTTTCCTTACATTGGCACTCAATGGGAAGAATGCCACCCTTGTGGACAGCTAAGAAGATAAGAAGTGTTGTGCTGCTGCTGGCAATGGCAAGTGACAATGGCCCCAGGACAATCTAGAAACCAGCAAGTGGGAGGTCAATGAGCCACAGGAAACCCTAGAAACCTTAGGGTTCCACGGAATGCTGGTTGAGAATGGCTGGTATAGCTGAACATCTATGTGCCCCATAGGAGCCTCCCAGTCTACCATGGTTATATGTAAACCTTTGTACAGGATCAGTGTTGGTCATAATTATCAAGCACTGTAGGGGTTAATGATAATAGCCTGGTTTGCCATGGCTATATGTAGACCCTTGCACAGACTGACATGTCGGTCATAATTATTCAGCAATGTAGAGGTTAATAATAAGGATAAAGCCAAGGGTGAGAAGATCCAATTAATGGAACCAAATTTTGATGAGTAATTGAATAAACCTGTAGCCATCATCCACATCAACCAATCACACCCCTCCTTCCATCAGATGAAATCCCTTCCGAACAACAAAGGATTATGTTCTAGGGAATATTCTTCCATTGAATGATCACACAACAAATATGGATGAGGATCGGTTCATCTGTATTAAACAAAACCAACCAACATCATCATAAATCATACTTACCGCCATGTCTGAATTCCTTCAGTTGGATGGTACTGAACTTCAGGTCGTAGGTGGTGGCGTCGGCCATATCCTGATCACCAGACAGACAAGGGACGAGGAGGAAGAAGACTCACACCAGAATGAATATTATTATATGATATTACTCAAGATTTATGTAGATACAAATTATGAGGAAACAAAACAGCAGAAATCCCCTTCCAACAACAAAGAAATTATTTATCTGGTAAATACCAAACATTAAAAGACAAGAACTTCAGTGTAGACACCCTGACCTTGTCCTTCTTAAAGTGGACCTGTCATCAGATATATTTACTGGTCACCGTCTTTGTTTAGCCACCACCCAGGGTCACAGAGACCTCAAGATGGGCACCACTTAAGATGGGCACCATCTTTGTTTAGCCATCATCCAGGGTCACCATCTACTTTCCTGGAAAGTGATTTCAGTTCAGTCATGTAAATCATCCCCTGCTGCAGCCTCTCAACTTGTGACTTGTACCCTCTGATCACTGGGGGAGGGGAGGAAATGTCTTCCACGTGCCTGCAGCAGACTGATGACATCATCTCAGCCTAGGCAAAGTTACTGTCTGGAGCTCAAGGAATGACTTTATATTATTAAAAGGTGGAGCTTTTCTGATAAATGATATGTTGCCTTATATATTGCTGTATATTGACTTGCCTGGAGTGAGGGAAGGGAGGGAAAGGACAATGCTCTCTCCTATACCTCATCCATTGCAGCTGTTCAATGGGTCTGTAGTCCTGTCTGGAGGACTGTAAGTCAGCTAACAAAATTAATGTCATCCCTCTCCCAGTCTCTACAATTATAAACCAGCAGACAGCCATGACTCCCAGGCAAAAAGAACTGTTAGCTCCTGTTGGAACTGGGCATGTAAGAGCTGGATCCGGGGGGTGAAACTTCCTCTATATCAGAGAACAGGGACTTGCTCTATGCAGGAGGACATGGACTCACTCTATATCAGAGGGCAGGGACTCACTCTATATCAGAGGGCAGGGACTCACTCTATATCAGAGGACAGGGACTCACTTTATCTGGGAGGACAGGAACTTGCTGCATGCAGGAGGACCTGGACTTCCTCCATCCAGCAGGACAGGGACTCAATCTATCTGGGAGGACAGGTGCTTGCTGTATCCAGAAGGACAGGGACTCACTCTATCCAGGAGGACAGGGACTAGACATGTGCACACTGAAATATTTCATTTCGGAATTTCGTTTTCGTCCAAAAAACAAATTTATTTAGTTACTCCCGAAATTCGTTTTTATTTATTTAGTTTTTCGTTAAAAATTGCATTTGTCCGAAAATCCTAATTAATTAAGGTCGAATCTGTCATTGAAGGCTTATGGTGTCTGTCAAATGTTCAAAGAAGATTCAACGGAGCAGCTAAACTGTACGACGCGGTATAGTTTAGCTGCTCCGTCGAATCTTCTTAGAACTTTCGAAAGACACCATAAGCCAAAGATTCAACGTTTGAATGTTTTTCGCTGCTTTGTCGAAACTTTGTCGTTCATGTTGAATGTATATAGTTCAAACAGAAATTGGACTGGTGATAGTGATCACTGATCTGATAGGTAACAAGATAGGGTATATAGAATGTATATAGAATCTCAATCTATAATATAGAATCTATAATAATAAATCCCCCCCGCACAACATGGGCAGCCTCTGAAGCTATCACAACACTAGCAACACTAGTATCACTATCAAGTTCACAACACTAACATAATAGCAGCAGATTATTATGAAAAAATTAAGTTGAACTGTAGCTTGCTTCACTATTGTTCTGCTCCTGTGCTTATGCTTAATTGCTAAATAATTTAGGTTCTCTGTCAAACGGACCAGCTAAGATTGACTGTCTTCTGAAATGACTCAGTGTGTGTGTCTCTCTCTCTGCTAGCAATTGTAAGCAAAAGTAAGTTGGCTGTACGTGTATACTTAGTTCTAGCTATTTTACTGCTCCTCCTCTTTGGTTACAATCAGCCAATAACATTTATCATCATCATTATTTTTATTTTACTTCCCCCACCCAATTCCAGCAGCAAACGTTTCTCTCTATGTCAAATCTTTTCTCTCTATGCTGAATCTTTTCACTCTATGTCGAATCTTTTCTCTCTATGTAGAATAATCTTGGACTAATAGAGTTATGGTTAGGCACATTCGACCACAGGTTTGATGGACACAGATTGTTATTGTCAGTGTCATGTCGAATCTACTATATATATCGAACTGTTGTCGCAATGAAAAAGAAAATAAAGCATTTGTTTATGTTGGATCTTTCGTTTTTTTGGATCCTGCACTTTCGTTATCGTTTGTTAAAATGATAATGAAAATACCTGAAATTCTGACGAAAATGCATTTGGACGAAAACAAATGCACATGTCTAACAGGGACTCACTCTAGGAGGACAGGGACTCACTCTATCTGGGAGGGTCGGGACTCCCTCTATGAGGAGAGGGAATCATTCTATCTAGGAAGTAGGGATGGGCCGAACACCCCCCCGGTTCGGTTCGCATCCAGAACATGCGAACGGACCGAAAGTTTGCGCGAACATTCGAACATCGTTAAAGTCTATGGGACTCAAACATGAGAAATCAAAAGTGCAAATTTTAAAGGCTAATATGCAAGTTATTGTCCTAAAAAGGATTTGGGGACCCGGGTGCTGCCCCAGGGGACATGTATCAATGGAAAAAAAAGTTTTAAAAACTGATGTTTTTTCAGGAGCAGTGATTTTATTGATGCTTAAAGTGAAAAAATAAAAGTAAAATATTCCTTTAAATATCGTACCTGGGGGGTGTCTATAGTATGCCTGTAAAGTGGCGCGTGTTTCCCATGTTTAGAACAGTCCGTGCACAAAATGACATTTCTAAAGGAATAAAAGTCATTTAAAACCGCTTGAGGCTTTAATGTAATGTCGTGTCCCGGCAATATGGATGAAAATACAGCCCTCACAGTTACTCTTGGTGGGCGCATGAACGGGCCCTGCTGTGAAACATTAGATCAATAATTGTAATTACACGCTCCTGTTAAACAGGGGCAGAAAAATTGGGTCTTCGGCAGTGGTGGTAGTGCCACAACACTGTAACCCCTCACAGATTCTGTTATTGACCGCAGGAACAAGCCCTGCTGTGAAATATTAGATCAAAAATTGTAATTAAGCACCCCTGTTAAACAGGGGCAGAAAAATTGGGCCTTAGGCAGCGGTGGTGGTAGTGCCACAACACTGAAACCCTTCACAGATACTCTAGTTGAGTGCAGGAATGAGCCCTGCTGCAAAATATTACAGCAAAAATTGTAATTACGTGCCCCTGTTAAACAGGGGCAGAAAAATTGGGCCTTAGGCACTGGTGCCACAACACTGCTACCCCTCACAGATATTCTAGTTGAGCGCAGGAACAAGCCCTGCTGCAAAATATTACAGCAAAAATTGTAATTACACACCCCTGTTAAACGGGCAGAAAAATTGGGCCTTAGGCAGTGGTGGTGGTGCCAACACTGCAACCCCTCACAGATACTCTTGTTGAGCGTAGGAACGAGCCCTGCTGCAAAATATTACAGGAAAAATTGTAATTACATGCCCCTGTTAAACAGGAGCAGAAAAATTGGGCCTTAGCCACTGGTGGTGGTGCCCAGAATGTTCTTACAAGCTATCAACATGAACATTGAGGAGGAATAGGATAGTCACTAAGCATAACAGAATAGTTACTCAGCATCAACATAGGCAGTCTTGAAGGGATCTCAAATTTATAAAAAAATCAATCGGTTACATAAGCATCAGGTGCTTGGTAGCTGGTGATCCAAGACTGATTTATTTTTATGAAGGTGAGCCGATCAACCGAGTCTGTGGACAGGTGTACTCTGTGATCGGTTGCAAAGCCTCCAGCAGCACTGAAGGTGCGTTCCGAAAGAACGCTGGATGCAGGACAGGCCAGTAGCTTACTGTGCAATTGCATACTGTGCAAGCTCTGGCCAGTGATCCATCCTCAAGACCCAGTAACCCAGTGGATTTTCAGTTGGAAAGGTCTCCAAGTCAGATCTTGCCCCTAGGTATTCCTGCACCATGTACAACAGACGCTGGTGATGGTTGCTGGAACCGATCAGACCTTGGGGTTGCGGACTAAAAAATTGTCTGAACGCATCAGTCAGACATCCACCTTCTCCACCGCTCCTTCTGTGACTGACCGAAGCCTCAGCGACATGTTGTCCAAGAGGACCAGGAAATTGTAACCTCCCAGGCTCTGTAAACGCACTGCACAAACCTTTCTGCAAGGCCTCCCGAAGATGTTTCATCCTCTGCTCCCTCTGCGACGGCTAGATAAGTTCCGCCACCTTACCCTTATAACATGGATCAAGAAGGGTTGCCAGCCGAATTCGAGGGTCCTTTTGCAGGCTTTGCAGGATCAGGGAGGCCATGCAGCATAGGTTTGCTGAGGCATTCGGTCTGGAGCCCTCTGGGTCACTAAGGGTGACCTGATCTGCAGCCACCTCCTGCCAGCCATGTACAAGTCCATGGGTTTCTGGGGACTGGAAACGATTCCTTGAAGACTGCTGCTGATGCTGAGTGCCAGGCTCCACCTCCATGCTGACACAATCCTCCTCCTTTTCCTGTGTGATAGGCGGGCCTGCAGGAATACTGTCTGGATAAAGGGGGCCTTGAGAGGTAAGGAAGTCCTCCTCTTCCTCCCACTGTTCTGCCTAAAGTGCCCTGTCCATTATTCCACGCAGCGTGTGCTCCAACGGGTAGACAAGAGGGACAGTATCACTGATGCATGCAATGTCACTGCTCACAATCCTCGTGGCCTCCTCAAATGGTGGCAGGACAGTGCATCCTTGATCAGTAGCCACTGGTGTGGCGAAAAAAAGCCAAGCTCCCCTGACCCTGTCCTGGTGCCATATTCACACAGGTACTCATTGATGGCCCTCTGCTGTGTGTGCAGCCGCTGCTGCATTGCCAACGTTGAGTTCCACCTGGTGGGCATGTCACAAATGAGGCGGTTCTTGGGCAGGTTGCATTCTCTTTGAATATCAGCCAGCCGAGCACTGGCATTATATGACCAGTGGAAATGACCACAGACTTTCCTGGCCTGCCTCAGGAGATACTGTAAGCCCGGGTACCTGCTCAAGAACCGCTGCACCACCAAATTCATGTCGTGAGCCAAACAGGGAACATAAGTGAAGTGTCCCTGTCAGAGGGCGGAGAGGAGGTTAGTGCCATTGTCGCAAACCACCATTCCTGGCTGAAGCTGGCATGGTGTCAACCACCTCTGAGCCTGCCCTTGCAGAGCTGCCAGAATCTCTGCCCCAGTGTGGCTCCTGTCCACTAAGCAGACCAACTCAAGCACCGCATCTTTTTGCCTGAGTGCTTGCACAGCCCCTAGAACGCCTACAGAGCACCGCTGGTTCCGAGGACAAATCTGCACAGGAAGAGGCCATAGAGGAAGAAGAAGAGGAGGGTGGAGGAGAAAGGTGTGGCAGAATCACCACTACCAGCATTTTGGAGGCATGGTGGCAGAACAAACTCCAACAATACTGCACCCTGTCCTGCATCTTTCCCAGCTGCCAGCAGGGTTACCCAGTGCACCCTGAAAGAAAGGTAATGTCCCTGTACATGCCTGCTGGACCATGAGTCAGCGGTAATATGCACCTTACCGCTGACCACCCTGTCCAACGAGGCCAAGACATCGCCTTCCACATGTCGGTAGAGAGCCGGAATGGCATTCCGAGAAAAAAATTGGCATTTGGAAACCTTCTACTGAGGTACAAATTCCACAAATTCTCGAAAGGGCTAGCAATTTAGCCAAACTTGCATTCAGCCGCTGAGCATGTGGATGGCTGGGACCAAATTTCTTTTGCCTGTTTAGCAACTGGGGTAGGGAAATGTGCCTGCTACAATCGGATGTTGGTGTACCGCTAGCAGATTGCCCAGAAGTGCTTGGGACACCTAATTCTACACCTTCATTCCTCTCAGTGCAGGCCTCGGAGAGGACTGAAGTTATAGTGGGGTTGGAGATCCCAGCTGATGAGGAGCAAGGAGAAGTCCGCCTTGTTCTTTGGTGTGGGTCTTTTAGGTACTGTTGCCAATGGACTGCATGGGAGCTCGACATATGTCTGGTCAAGCATGTGGTGCCCAAGCAGCTGCTGTTTTGGCCACGCTGGATACACTTCAGACATATGTTGCAAACAGCAATGGTGCGATCTGCTGCACTCGTATCAAAAAAGGCCCATACCAAAGAACTTTTGGAAAAATGTGCGTAGTCAACAGCGCCCTGCACATGCAGAGCTCTGCGGTGTGATGCAGTCGGGTGCCTGCCCCTAAGCTGGCCTTCTGGAGGGAATCCTGCCTCATTGGAGATGTGCCTCCTCCTACTCTCTTCTATCTGGCACCCACGTAGAGTCAGTGACCTCATCATCCCCTCCCTCCTCACCACTGGAGCAAACCTGGCAGTATGCTGCAGCTGGGGGTACATGACTGCCAGTTTCTTGTCCTTCTTGGGCACCCCCTCTCTCTGGGCTCACGTTACTGCCTTCATCCTCAACTTGGGTACCATCATCAGAGCCTTCAAAATGCTGCGCATCCTCCTACAGCATGTACCCTACACTGTGGTCGAATAGTTCGGGGGACTCCTCGGGGCATGATGGTGGGGCTAGGGAAGGAGTGACTGATGACATTGAGCCAATGGAAGAGGCCACTTTGGCAGCTGCATTGGCAGACAAAGTACCCTGAGCATGGGTGACAGAGGATGAGGAGGATGAGGACGGCTTTGTGATCCACTCTACCAACTCTTCTGCGTGTCGTGGCTCAACACGGCCAGCTGCCGAAAAAAAGGACAAGCGTGTCCCATGGCCATGTGATGAGGATGCACCCTGTCCACGACCAGCACTGTTGGTTGTAGACACAGGGCCTGCTTGCCCTCTTTTAGTGGCCTGTGAGCATCTGCCTCTCCTTGGTGGCCTTCCAGACATATTGTACAACTAGATTAGCAAAACAATGCCTCAAGTTTACTAAAAACAGTACTCCAGGAATGGCCTACAGTCAGGTATAGGCTTGGCTAGACTATATATATATATATATATATATATATATATATATATATATATATATATATATATATATATATATATATATATATATATATATATATATATATATATATATATATATATATATATATATAATAAATGAACTGCAGCTCACCTGCCTGAAAGTGTCTTTGAACACGCACTCCAGGAATGGCCTACAGTCAGGTATAGGCTTGGCTGGACTACAATGCAGTGGATATATATTTTATGAACTGCAGCTCACTGAGTCACCTGCCTGCCTGCCTGAAAGTGTCTTTGAACACGCACTCCAGCAATTGCCTACAGTCAGGTATAGGCTTGGCTAGACTATATATATATATATATATATATATATATATATATATATATATATATATATATATATATATATATTAAATGCACTGCAGCTAGCTGAATTAACTGCCTGCTTGAAGTATATTAGAAACAGTACACCAGGAACGGTCTGCAGGGAGTTCAAGCGAAACTGTATACAGTGGATATAAATATATATATATATAGCAGTCTGACTGTATATATATCAAATACACTGCAGCTAACTGAATCAACTGCCTGCCTGAAGTATATTAGGAACAGTACAGCAGGAATGGTCTGCAGTGAGATCTAGCTAAACTGTATACGGTGGATATATATATATATATATATATATATATATATATAGCAGTCTGACTGTATATATATATTAAATACACTGCAGCCAACTTAATCAACTGCCTGCCTGAAGTATATTAGAAACAGTACAGCAGGTATGGTCTGCAGTGAGATCTAGCTAACTGAATAAACTGCCTGCTCAAAGTAAATGAAATGACACACACTCTCTCTCTCTTACTATCTCTTTCTCTTCCAGCAACACACTACACAAGTCCGATGTGCAGGCGGCCTTATATAGTGTGGGGCGTGGACTTAACCCCCTGAGCCATAATTGGCCAATCATGCTCGCATGCTCGGCCAATCATCAGCCAGCGATGCACTGCGACGCAGTGCATTATGGGCCGTGACACGCCGCTCGCATTTGGCGCAAACGGCCCATAATGTTTGATCTTCGTCGAACGATCGAACATCCGATGTTCGAGTCAAACTCATGTTCGACTCGAACAGCCAGCCCATCCCTACTAGGAGGACAGGGACTCACTCTATCCAGGAAGACATGGACTTACTCTATGTTTTTTGTCACCCTTTCATTCCATGATCTAGACAAAAGTCCCCTGGTTGGAATTATCTGTCCTTCCAGTAGGAGGCAGAAACAATGGCTCATTTGTCATCAGTTTATTCTATTGTCCCCTATAAGACCTCGATCATCTGCATATAATGCTGTGTAACATCATCTCATTGTTCCACCCACTGTACACTGACAAATGTATTCTCTTGTCTTCCATCATTATCCTCCAATTGCATCCATATCCTCTCTTCTCTCATTATTATCTTTTATTTTCTATCCCGACACTAAATGGCACCTGGCTTGCTGAGGGAAAAGGACAACTAGATGAAGGACCCATCTAGGGGTCTGCCAAACAGTCCGATGGGCTGAGTGTCTGGCAGACCCCTACGTGGTCCTTATCCCTCAGTGAGCCAGGCGCCCAGGGCCGCCCTACCATGAGTCAAGATGGGCCCATTGGACCCAGGCGGCAGTTTCAGAGGGGCGGCATATTGACGCCCAAGAAGACCCACTTAGCTGCCGCTTATCCCACTGTGAGAGTGGCCTGGCGCTAACACTGAGAGCAAATAAGTGCCAGCGCTATTGATCCCATCCCCGCCACCCCTGCCTGTGTCTAACCCCCCACCACCACTGACTGTGTCTAACCCCACCGCCACCCTTGCCTGTGTCTAACCCCTCCCCCACCACCCCTGCCTGTGTCTAACCCCCACGCCACCCCTGCCTGTGTCTAAACGCCCCCGCCACCCCTCCCTGTGTCTAAACCCCCCACCACCCCTGCCAGTGTCTAAACCCCTCACCACCCCTGTCTGTGTCTAAACCCCCCTCCACCACCCCTGCCTGTTTCTAACCCCCCACCACCCCTGCCTGTGTCTAAACCCCCCAATACCCCTGCCTGTGTCTAAACCCCCCAATACCCCTGCCTGTGTCTAACTCCCCTGTGTCTAAACCCCCCACCCTTGCCTGTGTCTAACCCCCCCACCACCCCTGCCTGTGTCTAAACACCCCACCACCAGAGGGGAGGTATATTGTTCTTATATTGCGAATTTCTACTATAATCTTCACATTGGTGAACATTTATGTTCCCCCTCCATTCTCAGTAGAAGTACTCTCTAAATTATCCCTGCAATTATTGAATAGGCCTTCGGGCCCTCTGCTTTATATAGGGGATTTTAATGCAGTCCTGGACCCAACGGTGGATCGCCTGGGTGGGGGAGGCAGATCAATTCCCTCCTTTGTAGACTGGGCTCAGGTTCATGGTCTGACCGAGGTGTGGTGATGGAAACATCCGGATACCTGCCCAGGGGAGTTTCCGATCATGCCCCCTTGTCTGTGTCCCTTCTCATCCTTCCAGGCTCGGGACCTGCTCTATGGCACCTGAACTCATACTGGCTGGAAGATAAGGTGGTACAGGGTGAGTGTAGGATGAGTATTTCTAACTACTGGAAGCATAATTTAAATAAAGTAGACCCCTCCACGGAATGGGACGCATTTAAGTCTACATTGAGAGGTACCTTTATGTCTATTACAGGAATTTTACGTAAAAATAACAAGATGCGCACTGAGAAATTAGAAAATGCTATGATAAGTGCGGAATCTGCTTATGCCTCTAGCCCTGCCTCTGACACCAGGGAGACATGGTTACAGTGCCGTAGGGAACATGAAATTTGTTTGCTAGATCTCACACAAAAACGCATGTTGTATGTTTCACAAAAGTCGCTTGAATATGGTAATAAAGCAGGACGGCTCTTGGCATATCTGACTAAACCTGACCATACCCCCATTTCTATACCACGAATCCTTACTACTCACGGTACGATTCGTGACAACCCAAGAGATATCCTAGACTCCTTTCTAAACTTTTACAGAAAACTGTACACTTCCAGGGTTGACTATGATGATTCCCAGTTGTCTGACTATCTGGCTGACATATCCCTTCCCTCCCTGTCAGATGAGGAACGGGACATATTGGAGGAGCCTATCACGGTAGAGGAGATTGCAGCAGCGGTCTCCCAAATGCCTGCACATAAAACCCCCGGACCTGATGGTTTCCCGACTGAATGGTATGCTAAGTTCAAGGACCTCCTATCCCCCTTCCTTCTCCGAACCTATAACAAAGCCCTAGAGACTGGGATCCTTCCTCCATCGATGAGGGAAGCTTTGATAGTTCTTCTGTTAAAGCCCCGAAAAGACCCACTTCACTGTGAATCTTATCGTCCAATTTCTCTTATAAACGTGGACGTTAAGATTCTGGCCAAAATATTAGCAAATCGTTTAAATACTGTGGTCACATCCTTGGTTAATAGCGACCAGGGTGGATTTATCCCTGGCAGGTCTACCAGAATGAACATACGCAGACTGTTCCATAACTTGCAATATCCACATGACTGCCCTTCTACACGTGTCATTGTGTCCTTAGACACCTGTAAAGCATTTGACAGTGTGGAATGGCCGTACCTTTTTCAGGTGCTACAGAAGTATGGTTTTGGTCCCCGTGTGATAGAATGGATAAAACTTCTGTACACCTCTCCAACGGCTAGGATAAGGGTTAATTCATCTATTACCGATCCCTTCCCAATTACTAGGGGCACTCGACAGGGGTGCCCATTGTCGCCTCTGTTGTTTGCCCTGACCATGGAGCCGCTTGCAGTTCGCATTCGCTCCTCCCCTATAATTAAAGGCCTCCCAATTGCAAATATAGAGGAGCGTATTTCTCTTTACGCAGATGATACACTGGTATACCAGATGTTAATGAGTCTCTGAGGGCTTTACTGGAGGAGGTCAACACCTTTGGGGACTACTCTGGATTCCGAGTTAACTGGGACAAGTCCAGTCTTTTTCCTTGGATGTGAATGACCCCCCTCAGGTGCACCCAGACTCTAAGCTTCAGGTGGTGTCTTCTTTTAGATATCTTGGGGTGTTGGTTCAGGCTCCCTTATCTTTATATGCTACTAATAATCTTGACCCCCTGTTAACCCGCCTCCAGGAACAAACTAAACAATGGATGGATTTGCTGTTAGACCTCATGGTGAGGGCCAATATTCTTAAGATGATTTATTTACCCAGACTGCTTTATATCCTTTCTAACTCCCCATGTAAAATATTAAAAGCTACTTTCAAACGCATAGATGTGATATGTACATCTTTCCTGTGGAGGGGCGGATCCCCCAAAGTGGCACTGGAGACCTTGAGATTGCCAGCCCATCTGGCAGGTCTGGCATTCCCTAACTTTTTCCTTTACTACATGGCATCTCAACTGGTGCACATACATGACTGGATGAACCCAGATCCAGCTAATGCCTGTACAGCCACAGAGGGGGCTATTGCATCTTCCCATGAAACCTTACATAACATAATATATAGAGGCCAGGTACCAGACCGCCCTGGAACTGCTCTACTTTCAGTATCCCTCTCACTGTTTAAATACATTATCACAAAAATATCGAAACATTATTGGTTGAAATCCCCTAATAACCCATTGTGGTTTAATGCCAATCTGCAAGAATTATACTCTTTTCCAGATGCCAATCGTTGGTATTCAAAGGGAGTCAAATATCTATGTCACTTATATACTGCACAAGGCTTCAAAACTTTCCCTCAGTTGAGTACAGACTTTGATCTACCAAAATCACACTTATTTTATTATTATCAACTTAGACATGCCATACATACCCAATTTGGTACCTTAGATGATATCACTGATCTGCCTCCACTGGAAAGACTACTTAGGCAACCAGAACCCTCTAAATTAGTTTCCACCTACTACGCAGCCTTAATGACTGATTCTAACCCTAGGTTTCACAGAGCACAGGAGAAGTGGGAGACACTGCATATTGATATGGTAAACGACGACTGGACAGAATTTAGTGACACATATAAAACCTCAGTCATTTCCTCCCGAGACCGTATCATACAAGTTAAAATTTTTCATCAAACCCACCTCACTCCAGCCAGACTGCATAGAATGGGTCTCTTGCCATCAGCTGTCTGTTTCCGAGGCTGCGGCCAGGAGGCAGACTTCTTACATTGCTTCTGGTCGTGCCCGATAGTTAGTGACTTCTGGGAAGAAGTGGGCGCCTTTATTTCGACTGTGTTGGGCCTTCCTAACATAATCCACCCTAAGAACTGCTTGTTGGGAGTATTTGGAGATTTGCATATACCATCACATGCCAAGAGACTGCTTTGTATTCTTTATTTCTATGCTAAAAAATCTATTCTACTGTCCTGGAAAGGTGCACAGGCCTCTTTGAAGTCCTTCTGGTTAAAATTTATCAATGACTCTATTCCATTATACAAATTAACCTTTGAAATTCGCAAAAGAAATAAAACCTTTCATAAAATTTGGGGGAAATGGTTGGCTAGTCCACTAACTCTTTCCAAAAATTGAATACAATTGCTCATTGATGGGCCGTGCCAAAGGGACCCTCAATACCAGGTCCATTAATATGGTTATGTTATGTAGAAGTACATATATCTGGCTGTTGCTATTACCAATTTCTCAACTCTCTTGATACGAAATGACACGCTTACAATGACTTGTGTGATCTACCTACTAATTGAATATCGCTTGTGTATACTGAATGGATCAGATATTCATGGGTGTTTTGTTTTTGTTTTTATTTTATTTTATTTGTGACTGTTTTGTGTCTGTTGGTTTGTGTTGAACCCAAAATCAATAAAAATATCTTTTAAAAAAAAAACACCCCACCACCCCTGTCTGTGTCTAAACCCCCCCGCCACCCCTACCTGTGTCTAACCCCCCCGCCACCCCTACCTGTGTCTAACCCCCCCACCACCCCTGCCTGTGTCTAAACCCCCCTGCCTGTGTTTAAACCTCCTGCCACCCCTGACTGTGTCTAACCCCCCCGCCACCCCTGCCTGTGTCTGAATCCTCCCTCCCCCCACCACCATATCTGCCTCTGTCAAGTCGTATTGCAGTTGGCATACAATTCCGGTCTAAAACTTAGCACAGAGTCCTGGAATGTCTTACCAATATCACCTGGGTGTGGTGTTGAGGAATGTGCCTACTCTGTAAATGGTGAGTTCTCCAGAATGTATTCCTATAATACCTGTCATCGTGTACATTTACCATTTGTTGAATTTAGATGTATGTAGAAAAAAGAAAGAATGAATTTTGTGACTTTACATGAGGCATGTATATGTGAATGATGTTGTATAAAATACCTAATTGAAAATAAAATGGATGTCCCAATCCCTGTAGGGAGGTCCATATAACCATAATGAATTAATAGATTGATAAATCCAATAAATTAAATTAAATTGATGAATACAACAATGAATATGATATATAATGTATAATATAAATAATATATAATACATTATGTAAGCGAGAAAAGACATAATACATATAATAATAATCATATTGACATTATTAATATTGATGATAGATGCACATGATTGGTACAAACTATAACAATTCATGAATTAAATAAACATACAAATCAGATAGACATAATGATCATGATACATGCAAACAATAAATGCTATTGACAGAATTAATGATTTTGAGCAAGCTTGACTTGACACCCTTGAGTGAAGACTCGATGCGTTTCATGGCGTTTGCAGTCAATCATCAGGAGTAGGATGCATGAATTTTGGCTACAAAATTGAATACATAGATAAATGGGTAAATAGAGTCTCAGATGATGTACCATGATTTCTGAAAGAGAGCAGGAGCTAGCGATTTATACATTACCTATGGAATAGCCCATAGGCATGACCCAGCAGTTCCCATGATGGAGTAGAACGGTGGCCCTGAATGAGCTGTCTTCCCCAGGGTTGAGGCGGGGACAACCTCCCTCCCAAACAACCAATGGAGACCAGAGAGGGGGCCATGGGGAACAGCAGCCATGGAGCGGGCCGGACACCCATGACGCAGCTCTAAAATATATGGTGAGCACACATGGGACACATGCCCAGTTCTGTGAAAAAAATTGAAAAAAATGAAAATAAAATAAGTAAAAAAGTGATCAAAAATAAGTGAAAAATGTGAAAATGGATAGAGGATGGATGGTGTAGGATGATGATTAAAACAACTCTGTGTACCCACAGTGAATATTTGTATGCATTACATGATATGTGTATATCTACACCAGTGATTGCACTTGTAATTTATTAGAGGTAATTTAATAATGTGGATACTTCCAAGAATGGGGTGCCAATATATTACCAATACAATGGTGTATGTATATGTGTATGTATGTGTGTGTGCCCATGTAAGAGTATGTGTGTGTGTGTGCGTGTGTGTGTGTAAGTGTAGTCCTGTGAAACCCCCCCAGTTACCTTAAATGTGAATTGGGACCCATGGAACCTCTCCTCGGGATGGAACTGTGTGAAGTGGGCCGCCGGTCCGCCCCGGCTAAAGTACCCACAGTCTGGAGCAGATCCCCGCCAACGCAATGCGTAAACGTAATGGCAGAGTGCGGGACGAGGGGAACTCCCACTTACGGTACAGAGACCTCAGCGGGAGTCCGCCCATCCCCTTACTCCACATGAGGTGGAGAGAGCACATTCACACACCTCGGTGTCAATAGACACCGTACGTGCGTCGTGCTAGCATGATGCCGATGCTCCAAGGTTAAATATAAATGGGAAACTCAAGCACTAATATGAATAATAGTGAACACCAAAAACAAAATTCAGCTGCAACTATTCTAATGTGCTCTACTCCCACATATAATATAGATGAATACTTGATTAATAGTGCGCTAGAATCTAAAAACCTGTTCCACAGTGATATATAAATAAAAAACAACCACATATAATTAATTGTCCATACACATCTAATTACTGCAAAAAAAACTCTGTCATTTTTAATATTGACCACTAGATGGAGTCTGCTTAATTGTATTTTATATCTCTTCTTTTTTAATATTAAGTATTGTGTTTAAAATTGGCCCTTGCAGCAAGTTTTAAAAAATGATTATCTTAATAAATGATTATAAAGATTTTATGAATAATATTGTAAAAGATACCTGTAAATTAATGTAGTTTATCTACAAATGTGATTGACGGTTTGATGAGCTAATGATTCCCACATCACCATGGCAACCCATACACAAATACACAAATTGCGGTTTATCACCCATTACGTTCGTCACAAGGTTTCATTTCCCTTGAGAAAGTCATGTGACCTGTGATGCAACGCGTCGGGAGGAGCCGGTGATGACACTTCTGGGTCTTTGTTATGCTGAACACGCTGGGTTTGCAGTGAGGAGGAAAGCTACGTTCTTACACTGACTGTTCATTATGCGCAATACATTGAGGCAAATGTGAGTGTTTACTTCAGTGTATTAGCAATTTTGCAATTTTGCGCAATGATGTTATGTTAATTGTTTTGAGAATCAACTTATCCTGGAGAGGTTGGATTGCTTTTGGAAAAGTCCGGGAGGACTGTGCCCAGTGTGATCCAGGATCGGAACATATAGAGGCTAACCATCATAAGGATTGTGTGTCTGAAAGCTCCTGGAAGGTGAGCAGGCAGTTCACACTGAGGTGGTGGTGACTCTCTGTCTGCACTTCCTTCATTTTTTGATGCGCCAAGATTAAACCCCCCTCCCCCCACCACCACATCTGCCTCTGTCAAGTCGTATTGCAGTTGGCATACAATTCCAGTCTAGAACTTAGCACAGAGTCCTGGCATGTCTTACCAATATCAACCAGGTGTGGTGTTGAGGAATGTGCCTACTCTGTAAATGATGAGTTCTCCGGAATGTATTCCTATAATACCTGTCACCGTGTACATTACATTTAGACCCCTTTCACACTCAGGCGTTTTTCAGGCACTTTAGCGCTAAAAATAGCGTCTGTAAAGCGCATGAAAGAATCCTCAGCTGCAAACCCAGTGTGAAAGCCCGAGTGCTTTTACACTGGGGCGCTGTGCTGGCAGGGCACCAGAAAAAGTCCTGCAAGCAGCTTCTTTGCAGCGCATTAGGAGCGGTAAACTCACTGTTCCTAAAGCGCCCCTGACCATTGAAAACGATGGGGCAGCGCTGCTTTACAGCCTGCAAAACACCGTTTTGCATGCTGATTTAACCCCTTTTCAGCTGCTAGCGGGGGTTAAAATCACCCCGCTAGCGGCTGAATAGCGTCGCTAAAACAACGGTAAAGTGGTGCTAAAAATAGCGCCGCTTTACCGCTGATGCCAGGGGTGACAAAGTGTGAAAGGACTCTTGGATGTAACTCAGCAGACTTTGGGGCCATTTGACTAAAAATGGAGAGTGCAGAATTTGGTGCAGCTGTACATGGTAACCAATCACAGTCTTCATCAGAGATGCCAGATATACACGACTTTTGTGTTTTACTTTGCATACTATGCATGTAGAGAAATTCTTCTAAGCTGAAGTCTCCAACACCTCCCACTGTGAGTGGATGGAAAATGGCCACAACAGCACCTCTGCCGGGTTAGCCCCCCAAATCAAATTTTTAAAAAAAATCTTATGCGGTTTGTTAGATCTTTGTTAGAACAACCGTTGTTTGCGTTAGATCTCACACAGAAGAAGCAATATTAACAGTTGTTTGCTGGGGGGCCAACCCATCATCAGCCCCCCCTTATCAAAAAATTGACCAAACAGTTATTTTGGAAGCTATTTGTTAGATCTGGTAAGATCAAGTGGTTTTAACGTTAGATCTCACATACTTAGAGACTTATTAAGTGATTAATGAGGGGGGCTGCCCCCCCCCTATTAAATTTTTTGGCCAAAAATCATCCAGGCTAAGAGATATTCATTAGATCCGGTAATATCAAGTGGTTGTAATGTTAGATCTCACATAATTTCAGAGATATTACACGTAAAAATAGAAATATTAGGGTACATATAGTTACATAGAAGGCAAGGTTGAAAAAAGACACAAGTCCATCAAGTCCAACCTATGTGTGATTATGTGTCAGTAAAACATTTTATATCCCTGTATTTTGTGGTCATTCAGGTGCTTATCTAATAGTTTCTTGAAGCTATCAATGCTCCCGCTGTGACCACTACCTGTGGAAGGGAATTCCACATCTGTGCCGCTCTTACCGTAAAGAACCCTCTATGTAGTTTAAGGTTAAACCTCTTTCCTTCTAATTTTAATGAGTGGCCACAAGTCTTGTTAAACTCTCTTCTGCGAAAAAGTTTTATTTCTATTGTAGGGTCACCAGTACAGTATTTGTACATTGAAATCATATCCCCTCTCAAGCGTCTCTTCTCCAGAGAGAATAAGTTCAGTGCTCGCAACCTTTCCTCATAACTAAGATCCTCCAGGCCCTTTATTAGCTTTGTTGCCCTTCTTTGTACTCGCTCCATTTCCAGTACATCCTTCCTGAGGACTGGTGCCTAGAACTGGACAGCATACTCTAGGTGCGGCCGGACCAGAGTCTTGTAGAGCGGGAGAATTATTGGTTTATCTCTGGAGTTGATCCCCTTTTTAATGCATGCCAATATTCTGTTTGCTTTGTTAGCAGCAGCTTGGCATTGCCTGCCATTGCTGAACCTATCATCTACTAGGACCTCCAGGTCCTTTTCCATCCTAGATTCCCCCAGAGGTTCTCCCCCCAGTCTATAGATTGCATTCATATTTTTGCCACCCAAATGCATTATTTTACATTTTTCTACATTGAACCTCATCTGCCATGTAGTTGCCCACCCCATTAATTTGTTCAGATCTTTTTGCAAGGTTTCCACAAGTTATTGCCCTGCTTAGCTTAGTGTCGTCTGCAAATACAGAGATTGAACTTAGGAGTTTGGCTGAGCAACCCTTGGTGTGATACGACACCTCATCCCAGTAGTTTGAAAATCAGATTGGAGGGGGAAGAAGTATAGGGATTATGGTGGTGCCAAGAGAAACAGGATACAATACTTGAGAATAAAAAATTCTATTTATTTAACAAGATTCAATAAAATTTAGACATAACAATCACATAGACGAGGTGTGCAAATAAATTCTAAAATCAATTTTGTAGCAAGAATTATTTCACATCACTTGGCCTGATGGTTGTGATGGCCAGTTCTGTGAGTGGGTATTCAGATGTCCGACATGTTTCGCCAGTTTTGGCTTCTTCAAGGACAGTTGTTTGATACCTAAAAAGCTACAGAGTTTTCTATAAAGAAAGATATAGCAGTCAATGAATGTTTTGGAGCGGTTGATACATTAAGATACAAAATAATATATATATACATATATCACCATATGTTTGCAAGCCGTCAAGGCGGACTATGCCCCACCACCCAAAATGGCCTCTAGAAGCCCTCCCACACCAAAGGTGCCAGGAATGCCCCAAAACAGGCTATCTAAAAGGTGGATTACCTGCAATTCACCAGGGATAGATGCTACATGCCTCCGGAGCAGAGCCTCAAAAATAGAGATCAAAGTAGGTAGCTGCAGGGGACAATAAGAGAGACCTGACGGAGAATATGCCTAAAGAAATATATACAGGCAAAATTATGTATATATAGCTGGGCCTGGGGACCATATATCAGTTGAGGTAAGAAATTTCAAATTGGACTAACATAGTCTCTAATTTTACTTACACGTAGAATATTCAAATTGGGAAACAGGACATCGGAGAACAGCCAATATTAGGAGTAGTTCAATTATAGGATGAAGAGTGTCACTGAAATGGTAAGAGAGGGGGAGGAAAGAGAAGGGAACATGTATGTGCCAGGTAATGCTATCCAGAAAATGTAGGTGGGCAACACTAGTTGCGATTCAAACGAGGCAAGTGACAAATCAAAATGTAAATAGATTTACACTCACCAGTAGTGTAATCAAGAATGGAAAGCTATGGCTAGAAAAGCCAATCTGCAGCCAATGGAAACACCAATCAGAACAAGCTGAGGGATAAAAAATATGTATTGTCAGCTTAATATAAGCCTGATCCGAAGGAGAGTGAGGGGGAACAGCCAACAAGGCAAAGAAGTGCTTACCCGATCGTGCTACAGTTCGTGTGACCGTGTCCTGTGGTTCCCTGGCGTGTCTAATGGCCTGGGATGCCGGCGCTCTCATGTCCCCCTCACACGAGCGGCGTCTGACGTCACCGCGCGCGTGAGCGGACAAAGGGGCCACTGCGCATGCGCCGCCCGCTGTCCATCCGGTCCTACAAGGTCCAGAAGGCACAGCGGTGGTGTCCATGGTGATGTGAAAATACATCACAGACACTGCGCAGTATGCAGATGCCGCAATTGGCAGCGAGATACCTGGAAGAAGGAAGTTGAACCAATGCGCAGTGGCAGAGGCGGGCAAAGGACGAACCAATGCCCTTGGGTGTCCATACAGCTAGGATGTATCTCATATAAAGGGGCTAATGAAACCAGAGACAGCACCAAAACCATCCTGGGATACAGGGACCCGTGGACAGTTGGCCGCAACGGGTGACAGTCTGGAAAGGGGCAGAAAGGCAACCAGGGGGGCAGGGTGTAACTGGGACATAATGGGATGAGGGAATCGGTAGGAACAGACCGGGGACGAATGGGCAAAGGGGAGAAATATAAGGGGCGCCTGCACACAAGGCTAGAAAAGAAGAAAAAGAGAAAGGATGAGGAAAAACATAGTCCCCGGCATGTACCCACAGAAGTCGCCCAGACAGCTCGCAAATTAACACATACGTAAATAACAAAGTAGTATCGGTAGCATGAGGAACAGCTAATAGTATAGCAACATGGAATAATCTATACATAAATGAAACACTAAGAGTATCCCAATGGTGCTAGATAAGTCTATCTATTTGAATTAGGTTGGGTAGTGTCAAAAGAGAATATACAGATAGGAAGGGGGACAAGGGATGCCATAACTTGATCCGTCAGGACCGATCTCTAAAGTGGGAAGGAGCTACCTAGGGAGGAATATACAAAGTATAAAAGCAAATAATGTAAATAAATGTAAATATAAGTATGAAAAATGGTCATGATTTTAAGGTGGGTTGTGTCAATCCCATAAAGGAGGGGAGGAGGGGGGGGAAGGGGAGGTAGGGGGGGGAGGGGGAGGGGAGGAAGGGAGGAGAGGGGAGAGGGGGGGGAAAGGGGGTGGGAGGGGGGGATAAATGGGGAGAAAGACAGCCAACCTACAAAAAAGGCTTGAAACTGATGCCTTCGTTGAGCCCTGGATGTCTGGTGGCATCCAAGGTGTGTATCCACTTAGTTTCCAATTGGAGTAATTTTTGGTCAATGTCTCCCCCCCTAACATGGGTAGGGATGTGTTCCAATGCTGTAAATCCCACAACATGGGGATTAAAGCCATGGTGTACTGCTATATGTCGGTTGATAGATGTAGAGATCTTACCTTTGTATAAAGGTTTGATGTGATCACGAATCCTGACACAGAACTGACGTTTAGTTTTGCCGACATAGTAACTGCCACAAGTACAAGTAGCAAGATAAACTATGCCGGTGGTTTGGCAAGTGACTTTATGTTTGATTTTGTGTCTTTGGCCATTCGGAAGCGGTTTTTCGCGTACATCATAAATGAACTCACATATATCACAGAGACCGCATGGAAATGTGCCAATCACTGATGAAGAAAATTCTAGTTTGGGTGCATGGTGGCTCACTATGACTTTATCCCGTAACGAGGGGGAACGACGGTAGGTAATTTGAGGTTGAGATTGAATATATTTTTTAATAGTGTGATCTGCTGTAAGGAGGGGCCAGTATCGTTGAAGAATATTCCTCACCTCATTATGATGTTGGGAAAATTGAGTAATAAGTCGGACCGGCTGAGAAGTGTCCTTTTTTTTGATAGTATGCAACAGTTTTTTCCGATCTAATTTTTTTACTTTGTTGAAAGCCTGTTTCAACAATTTCTGGCTGTATCCTCTTCTTTTTAATCTTTCGTACAGGTCCTGTGTGGCCACGAGAAAGTCCTTCTCGTCCGTGCAGTTTCGTTTAATCTGTAGATATTGACTATAGGGGATACCATTTAGCAATGGTTTAGGGTGAGCGCTGTTAGCATGCAGAACAGTGTTCCCTGACGTTTCCTTACGGTACAGGGATGAAGAGATGTTTCCATTGGAATCGACTCGTATTTCCAGATCAAGGAAGGTGATCCTTCTCTGGCTACACTCCATTGTGAACTTGAGATTATATGAGTTGACCGCCAATATCTCTATAAATCTCGTGAGATGTTCGCGAGTACCAGACCAAAAGAAAATTATATCACCAAATGATGATTAGAAAACAGGTCTTTTTCCCACCCCCCCAGGTACAAGTTGGCGTAGGATGGCGCACATTTCGTGCCCATGGCCACGCCTTGCACCTGGAGGAAGTGGGAAGTACCAAATAAAAAATGGTTCCATGTTAGGATAAAGCGTAGAAGATCGACCACAAAATCATTGTATGCCTTGAATTTAGGGCCTCTATCCTCCAACAATTTGGAAATAACTTTAATGCCAATATTATGTGGTATTGTGTTATAAAGGCTCTCAACGTCCAGTGCAACCAGCCATGTATCCTGTGGAACTTGCAAGTCCTCCAAAATACGGAGGAGGTGCACCATATCCTGAACATAAGAAGGGAGAGCATGTACATGTGGATTTAGATATTTGTCCACAAGAGCGCTAGCATTTTCTGTCAAACTTGAGCACCCTGACACAATAGGACGTCCAGGGGGGTTTTTTAGCGACTTATGCAACTTAGGCAGAGCGTAGAAAGTAGGTATTCTTGGATTATGGACATTAAGAAACTTCCAAGTGTTAATGTCTATGGTTCCCTTTTGATAAGCAGAGAAAATGAGCTCATAATATTCACAAGTAAAGTTTTCAACGAGTGTACGTGAAATAGGTCTATACCAATCCTGGTTGTCAAGGACGTTGCGGCACATGGTCTCATACGCCACAACATCCATGACAACCACATTGCCGCCTTTATCGGCGGGTTTTATAACCAAGCCACTGTGATCTTGAAGAGATTTAAGGGCCTGTCTCTCGGCACAAGATAAATTGGAAGAGTGTAAGGTAGGAAGATCCATTTCTTTGATGGTTTTACTAATTTGTTCTACAAAGCCCCAAATATTGGGGTTTGCAGAAAGATTGGGAAAACTTGTAGATTTCGGTTTGAAGGATAACGGAGGGGGAAAGGACACTCCAGAGGCCACAATGCCGTGGTTGTCAAATTCCCACAGACATTCATCCTCTGTACCACCTTCTTCAAGGAGAGTAAGTAGGTCTTCAATAGCCTGAATTTCGGCTGCTGTAGGGGCACTATTTTCTGGTACTGGGTCTGCTGTCTGGTTTGTACTGGATTTATCGAAAATAACCTTAAACATCAGCTTTCTTGCAAATAATTGTATGTCCTTGATAAATTGAAATTTATCAAAATCGACTGAAGGACAGAACGTGAGACCTAATTGTAGGACTTTTATCTGATGTTTGCTTAGGGGAAAGGAGGAAAGATTCACCACATCTAGATCCAAGGTGCGTTGTGATTTAGAAACGGTAGGTGCTACATTATTGGACTCTGTGTTGAGTCCAAGGCTTGGGATAAAAAAATTGGAGCCAACTTAGGGTCAATAGCCTGAGAGGCTGTGGGGAACATAGTAGTTAAAGTAGGTTCACTTACCCGTCTTCCGATGGGAGCAGGAAGAGCAAGTGTTGCAGGAGTGGTCGTGGGGAGTGCCGACTGTGCAGTGCGAGAGGAAGTGGGGGGTGGCCGTGGTAGTGCTCGTGCGAGTGGGGTAGAAGTGCTCGTAGTTTTGGGGCGAGCCCCTAGGGGCTTGGCCATATTAGTGGTTCCAAAGGTGCGTCGAATAGAGTCTGTAGAGGAAGTGGGTAATTCACTCTTTCTTTTTTTAGGGATTCCGTCTTGTGAAAGTTCACGATAGGTGGTGGATGAGCTGGAGGAAAAAGAAGTGGAGAAAACATTAGGTATTTCAGTGTTATTTTTAGGTACATTGTCAGAATTCGGTTTGGTGAAAGGTTTTTTAGGAGTATTGCCATCCCATCTATAGGCATAACCGTTTGTATGGGCAAGTTTGTCCCGCAGGAATTTGTTCTCTTTCGCATTGATTATGTCAATTGTGTAGTCCTCAAGCTGAGCGCGGAGATCCTTCTCCCTTTGGGCAAACCTTGAGGAGGACACATCAGCAGCTCGATCAGTAAGCCATTCATTAATGGAGATGTCTAGCAACTCCAGTTCCTTGTCATACTCCTGACAGAGCATGCGGATCATATTAAAGGAACACATTTGTAAATTATCTTCCCAAGCCTTTTTTAAGGGGTCATTGATTTTTTTAACATTAGGGAATGTTTGAATTCTTAGGCCCCAGGGAACAATCTTATTATCAACATATTTTTCGAAATAGACCTTGTGCCAATAGACACGAACCTTCTTCTCTAGTAGCCGTTGAAACCTAATAAAATATTTGTCTAGTTCAGTATCTGGGACATTTGAGGTAGTATGAGTCGTTTGAATTCTAGTCATAAGATCCTCCCAACCTTCCCCACAAAAATCGGCCATGACTTCAAAGGAAACAGCAAAGGGAAATTTTTAGAAACAATTATTGTTAACCTAAATTGCACTAAAGTGTAGATACATATACTCACAAATTTGAAAAGACAGATAAGGAAAAATACCAATCAAAAATGGGAACAACATAAAAATGCTTGTCTTGGCACAGACCTAAATGTAAAAGGGAAAGCTCGGCCTAGGGTAAGTGTATTAAAACACTAAGATTTCAAGATAGAAATGAAGAAAGCCTTCAAATTTAGGAGTTTGGCTGAGCAACCCTTGGTGTGATACGACACCTCATCCCAGTAGTTTGAAAATCGGATTGGAGGGGGAAGAAGTATAGGGATTATGGCGGTGCCAAGAGAAACAGGATACAATACTTGAGAATAAAAAATTCTATTTATTTAACAAGATTCAATAAAATTTAGACATAACAATTACATAGACGAGGTGTGCAAAGAAATTCTAAAATCAATTTTGTAGCAAGAATTATTTCACATCACTTGGCCTGCTGGTTGTGACGGCCAGTTCTGTGAGTGGGTATTCAGATGTCCGACATGTTTCGCCAGTTTTGGCTTCTTCAAGGATAGTTGTTTGATACCTAAAAAGCTACAGAGTTTTCTATAAAGAAAGATATAGCAGTCAATGAATGTGTTGGAGCGGTTGATACATTAAGATACAAAATAATATATATATATACATATATCACCATATGTTTGCGAGCCGTCAAGGCGGACTATGCCCCACCACCCAAAATGGCCTCTAGAAGCCCTCCCACACCATATGGTGATATATGTATATATATATTATTTTGTATCTTAATGTATCAACCGCTCCAAAACATTCATTGACTGCTATATCTTTCTTTATAGAAAACTCTGTAGCTTTTTAGGTATCAAACAACTGTCCTTGAAGAAGCCAAAACTGGCGAAACATGTCGGACATCTGAATACCCACTCACAGAACTGGCCGTCACAACCATCAGGCCAAGTGATGTGAAATAATTCTTGCTACAAAATTGATTTTAGAATTTCTTTGCACACCTCGTCTATGTGATTGTTATGTCTAAATTTTATTGAATCTTGTAAATAAATAGAATTTTTTATTCTCAAGTATTGTATCCTGTTTCTCTTGGCACCGCCATAATCCCTATACTTCTTCCCCCTCCAATCTGACAGAGATTGAACTGTTTATCCCATCCTCCAGGTCATTTATGAACAAATTAAATAGGATTGGTCCCAGCACAGAATCCTGGGGAACCCCACCCCCACCCCTGACCATTCCGAGTACTCCCCATTTATCACCACCCTCTGAACTCGCCCTTGTAGCCAGTTTTCAATCCATGTACTCACCCTATGGTCCATGCCAAAGGACCTTATTTTGTACAGTAAACGTTTATGGGGAACTGTGTCAAATGCTTTTGCAAAATCCAGATACACCACGTCTACGGGCCTTCCTTTATCTAGATGGCAACTCACCTCCTCTTAGAAGGTTAGTAGATTGGTTTGGCAAGAACGATTCTTCATGAATCCATGCTGATTACTGCTAATGATACCGTTCTCATTACTAAAATCTTGTATATAGTCCCTTATCATCCCCTCCAAGAGTTTACATACTATTGATGTTAGGCTAACTGGTCTGTAATTCCCAGGGATGTATTTTGGGCCCTTTTTAAATATTGGTGCTACATTGGCTGGTACCATTCCAGTCAGTAGACTGTCTGTAAAAATTAGGAACGACAGTCTGGCAATCACTTGACTGAGTTCCCTAAGTACCCTCGGGTGCAAGCCATCTGGTCCCGGTGATTTATTAATGTTAAGTTTCTCCAGTCTAATTTTAATTTTGTCCTCTGTTAACCATGGAGGTGCTTCCTGTGTTGTGTCATGAGGATAAATACTGCAGTTTTGGTTACTGAAGCCCCCCCGATTCACTCGTGAAGACTGAGGAGAAGAATAAATTCAATACCTTTGCCATTTCCCCATCCTTTGTAGCCAGATGACCTTCCTCATTCTTTATGGGGCCAATATGGTCTGTCCTCCCTTTTTTACTGTTTACATACATAAAGAATTTCTTAGGATTTTTTTTGCTCTTCTCCGCTATGTGTCTTTCATGTTCTATCTTAACCATCCTAATTTCACCCTTACATTTCTTGTTGCATTCTTTATAAAGTCTGAATGCTGAGGATGATCCCTCAACATTGCATTTTTTGAAGGCCTTCTCCTTTGCTTTTATATACATTTTTACATTGGAGTTAAGCCATCCAGGACTTTTGTTCGCTCTTTTATATTTATTACCCAATGGGATACATTGGCTAATGCCCTTATTTAATATGCTCTTAAAGCAAACCCATCTCTCCTCCGTATTCTTTGTTCCTAATATTTTATCCCAATTTATGCCTTTTAGCAAGGTTTGTAGTTTAGGGAAGTTGGCTCTTTTGAAAATCGGTGTCTTTGTATTCCCTTTAGGTTTCCTATTTCTGTGATTTATACTGAAACAAATTGACCTGTGATCGCTGTTACCTAAATTGCCCTGTATTTCCACATCCGTGATCAGGTCTGTATTGTTGGTAATCAGTAGATCCAGTAATGTTTTATTTCTAGTTGGTGCGTCTACCATCCGACGCATAAAATTGTCCTGCAAGACATTAAGGAACTGGCGAGCCTTAAATGAATGTGCGGTTCCCTCCGCCCAGTCTATATCTGGATAATTAAAATCCCCCATTATGATAACACTTCCCATCCTTGCTGCTAATCCAAATTGTGATAGTAGATCTGTCTCCACTTCCTCCCTCAGGTTAGGGGGCCTATAGCATACTCGCAGTATTATTTTCCCCTTAGCTTCATCCCTTTGGAGCTCTAACCATAAGGATTCTACCAACTCCCTCTCCCTCAGTAAAGTCATCTCTCACATTCACTTGTACAATATTCTTGATATATAGGCATACCCCTCCCCCTTCTTTACCCTCTCTATCCTTGCGGTAAAGGGTATACCCTTGAATGTTTGCCAGCCAATTATGAGAGCTGTTGAACCAGGTCTCTGAAATTCCCACAAAATCCAAATCCTCCTCGTACAACAGTATCTCTAGTTCACCCATCTTGTCCGCCATGCTCCTGGCATTGGTGAACATGCCCCATAGTTTAGACCGGTCGCATATTGTCCTCGTATTGGGTGTTTCGAGATTGCAACTCGGACTTGCTACTATACTTACCTTGTGTTTTTGTGCTTTGGTCAACCTACCACTAATGCCCCCAATACTACCCTCTGGAATATCTTCCGCACTGACTATCTCTACCTCTGGACCCTCCCCCCATTGCCTAGTTTAAAAACCTCTCTAACTTTTTGGCCATCTTCATTCCAAGCATATCTGCACCCTCCTCATTTTGGTGCAGTCCTTCCCTTCTATAGTACCGGTTATCGACTGAGAAGTCGGCCCAGCCCTCCAGGAACTCAACCCCCTCCTTACTACACCAGCTCTTTAGCCACTTGTTTACTTCCCTTATATCCCTCTGCCTTTCTGGTGTAGTTTGATGTACCGGTAGTATTCCTGAGAATACTACCTTGGAGGTCCTTTACTCAATTTAGCTCCTAAGTCCCTAAAATCGTTCTTTAGGACACTCCATCTGCCTCTGACTTTGTCATTGGTGCCAACGTGCACCATGACAGCTGGGTCTTCCCCAGCCCCTCCCAGTAATCTGTCCACAAGATCCATGATGTGCCGAACCCGAGCGCCCGGTAGACAACATAATGTTCGGCGCTTAAGGTCTTGGTTACAGATTGCCCTCTCTGTCCTTCTAAGAATTGAGTCCCCTACCACCAGAATCTGTCTTTCCTTTGCCTTCGCTGCCCCCCCACTCTCACTGGAGGAGTTCTTCCCCTGGCAGCTAGGAGAGTCCCTCAGCTCCAGCAGTGCTGGTCCCTGACTGGTTTCACCAATGTCACTCAATGGAGCGTACTTATTGGGATGCTCCAGTCCTGGATCAGCCTCCCTGGCACTTCCCCCTCTACCCCTCCTGACTGTCACCCATCTACTCTTTGCTAGTGCCTGCACTTCTTTGTCTCCACCCGCCTCTGTGCTGGCCCCTGCCTGGACCTGCCGTGTACGTTCCTGGCTCTCTTTTAGTATGGAGGGACTTCTCAGTGCTGACAGTTGCTTCCCCAGATTCAGAACCTGGGCTTCCAGGGAAACAATGTGCTTACATTTTGCACAGCAGTATTCACCCTCGATCGGATGATCAAGGAACGCATACATGCAGCAAGATGTACAAAGAGTCGCCTCTCCACACCCGCCGGGCATCGTACCTATTAAATTTAGTGAGGATTGGGGATTATACCCTGTCCAAATTACCTAACAGCTAGATTCCTGGCACTAATACTCAAGACAATACACAGGTACACAACAAGACAATACACAGGTACTCACAGACTTACGTGCACTCTCAGAACTGTTGCAGACCTACGTGCACTCGCAGGCCACTCGCAGACCTACGTGCACTCGCAGACCTACGTGCACTCGCAGACCTATGTGCACTCACAGACCACTCGCAGACCTACGTGCACTCGCAGACTACTCACAGACCTACGTGCACTCGCAGGCCACTCACTAGGGATGAGCCGAACACCCCCCTGTTCGGTTCGCACCAGAACATGCGAACAGGAAAAAAATTCGTTCGAACACGCGAACACCGTTAAAGTCTATGGGACACGAACATGAATAATCAAAAGTGCTAATTTTAAAGGCTAATATGCAAGTTATTGTCAATAAAAGTGTTTGGGGACCTGGGTCCTGCCCCAGAGGACATGGATCAATGCAAAAAAAAGTTTTAAAAACGGCCGTTTTTTCAGGAGCAGTGATTTTAATAATGCTTAAAGTCAAACAATAAAAGTGTAATATCCCTTTAAATTTCATACCTGGGGGGTGTCTATAGTATGCCTGTAAAGGGGCGCATGTTTCCCGTGTTTAGAACAGTCTGACAGCAAAATGACATTTTGAAGGAAAAAACTCATTTAAAACTACCGCGGCTATTGCATTGCCGACAATACACATAGAAGTTCATTGATAAAAACGGCATGGGAATTCCCCACAGGGCAACCCCGAACCAAAATTAAAAAAAAAAAAATGATGTGGGAGTCCCCCTAAATTCCATACAAGGCCCTTCAGGTCTGGTATGGATATTAAGGGGAACCCCAGCCAAAATTTAAAAAAAAAAATTGACGTGGGGTTCCCCCTAAATTCCATACCAGACCCTTCAGGTCTGGTATGGATTTTAAGGGGAACCCCGCGCCCAAAAAAAAAAAAAAAAAACGGCGTGGGGTCCCCCTAAAAATCCATACCAGACCCTTATCCGAGCACGCAACCTGGCAGGCCGCAGGAAAAGAGGGGGGGACGAGAGTGCGCCCCCCCCCCCCCCTCCTGAACCATACCAGGCCACATGCCCTCAACATTGGGAGGGTGCTTTGGGGTAGCCCCCCAAAGCACCTTGTCCCCATGTTGATGAAGACAAGGGCCTCATCCCCACAACCGTGGCCGGTGGTTGTGGGGGTCTGCGGGCGGGGGGCTTATCGGAATCTGGAAGCCCCCTTTAACAAGGGGACCCCCAGATCCCGGCCCCCCCCCTGTGTGAAATGGTAAGGGGGTACTTACCCCTACCATTTCACTAAAAAACTGTCAAAAATGTTAAAAATGACAAGAGACAGTTTTTGACAATTCCTTTATTTAAATGCTTCTTCTTTCTTCCTTCATCTTCTTCTTCTTCTGGTTCTTCTGGCTCTTCTGGTTCTTCCTCCGGCGTTCTCGTCCAGCATCTCCTCCGCGGCGTCTTCTATCTTCTTCTCCTCGGGCCGCTCCGCACCCATGGCATGAGGGGGGAGGCTCCCGCTCTTCTCTTCATCTTCTTCTTCATCTTCATCTTCATCTTCTTCTTCATCTTCTTCTTCTTCTTCTTCTTCTTCTCTTCTTCATCTCTTCTTCCTTCTTCATTTCTTCTGCGGGCCGCTCCGCATCCATGCATGGAGGGAGGCTCCCGCTGTGTGACGGCGTCTCTTCGTCTGACGGTTCTTAAATAACGGGGGGCGGGGCCACCCGGTGACCCCGCCCCCCTCTGACGCACAGGACATGACGGGACTTCCCTGTGGCATTCCCCGTGACGTCACAGGGAAGTCCCGTCAATTCACCGTGCGTCAGAGGGGGGCGGGGTCACCGGATGGCCCCGCCCCCCGTTATTTAAGAACCGTCAGACGAAGAGACGCCGTCACACAGCGGGAGCCTGCCTCCATGCATGGATGCGGAGCGGCCCGCAGAAGAAATGAAGAAGGAAGAAGAGATGAAGAAGAGAAGAAGAAGAAGATGAAGAAGAAGATGAAGATGAAGAAGAAGATGAAGAGAAGAGCGGGAGCCTCCCCCCTCATGCCATGGGTGCGGAGCGGCCCGAGGAGAAGAAGATAGAAGACGCCGCGGAGGAGATGCTGGACGAGAACGCCGGAGGAAGAACCAGAAGAGCCAGAAGAACCAGAAGAAGAAGAAGATGAAGGAAGAAAGAAGAAGCATTTAAATAAAGGAATTGTCAAAAACTGTCTCTTGTCATTTTTAACATTTTTGACAGTTTTTTAGTGAAATGGTAGGGGTAAGTACCCCCTTACCATTTCACACAGGGGGGGGGGGGCGGGATCTGGGGGTCCCCTTGTTAAAGGGGGCTTCCAGATTCCGATAAGCCCCCCGCCCGCAGACCCCCACAACCACCGGCCACGGTTGTGGGGATGAGGCCCTTGTCTTCATCAACATGGGGACAAGGTGTTTTGGGGGGCTACCCCAAAGCACCCTCCCAATGTTGAGGGCATGTGGCCTGGTACGGTTCAGGAGGGGGGGGGGCCGCACTCTCGTCCCCCCCTCTTTTCCTGCGGCCTGCCAGGTTGCGTGCTCGGATAAGGGTCTGGTATGGATTTTTAGGGGGACCCCACGCCGTTTTTTTTTTTTTTTTTGGCGCGGGGTTCCCCTTAAAATCCATACCAGACCTGAAGGGTCTGGTATGGAATTTAGGGGGAACCCCACGTCAATTTTTTTTTTAAATTTTGGCTGGGGTTCCCCTTAATATCCATACCAGACCTGAAGGGCCTTGTATGGAATTTAGGGGGACCCCCACATCATTTTTTTTTTTATTATTTTGGTTCGGGGTTCCCCTGTGGGGAATTCCCATGCCGTTTTTATCAATGAACTTCTATGTGTATTGTCGGCAATGCAATAGCCGCGGGTAGTTTTAAATGAGTTTTTTCCTTCCAAATGTCATTTTGCTGTCAGACTGTTCTAAACACAGGAAACATGCGCCCCTTTACAGGCATACTATAGACACCCCCCAGGTACGAAATTTAAAGGGATATTACACTTTTATTGTTTGACTTTAAGCTTTAATAAAATCACTGCTCCTGAAAAAACGTCCGTTTTTAAAACTTTTTTTTGCATTGATCCATGTCCCCTGGGGCAGGACCCGGGTCCCCAAACACTTTTTATGACAATAACTTGCATATAAGCCTTTAAAATTAGCACTTTTGATTTCTCCCATAGACTTTTAAAGGGTGTTCCGCGGCATTCGAATTTGCCGCGAACACCCCAAATTGTTCGCTGTTCGGCGAACTTGCGAACAGCCAATGTTCGAGTAGAACATGAGTTCGACTCGAACTCGAAGCTCATCCCTACCACTCACAGACCAATGCACACTCGCAGACCTACGTGCACTCGCAGACCACTCACAGACCTACGTGCACTCGCAGACCTATGTGCACTCGCAGACTTATGTGCACTCGCAGGCCACTCGCAGACCTACGTGCACTCGCAGACCTACATGTACTCGCAATACACAAGTATACAGTACACAATACACAAGTACTAACGATCCACACACACTACTCAGACAACACTCAGGTACTCACACTACACAGGTACTATGACCCCTGTTATAACCTCCTGTTTTAAACTCTGGTCTTAACTCACCACTTACACAGAGTTCCAACAGCCTCACAAATGAGCAGGCTCAATATGAGTTACAGGTTATATAGGCCTCAAGCACCTGTGAGCAATTAACCACTCCCCTTAATTGGTAGTCTGAAGCAACCAAAGAAAAAAAGAAAAAAAAAAGAAAAAAAAGCTATTTAAAAAGTGACAGAAAAAGGTGATTGAAAAGCTAAAAAGGAAAAGCCCCAAAAATGCAACCCAGCAATCAAAAAGCAAGACTTGTTCACTCCCACTCAAGGTCCCCCCTCTGGTTTTAACTCACCACTTAGACTGGTTCCACTTTCACAGAGTTCCAACAGCCTCACAAATGAGCAGGTGGTACATAAGGCCCCCCCACATGCAATTTTCTGGCCAAAAATCATCAAGAATAATAAATATTCGTCAGATCCGGTAAGATCAAGTGGTTTTAATGTTTGATTAATTAAAGGGATATTGGGGATATTTGGTAGGGATGCACGGATACCCATACTAGTGTCTATATCGGAGCCAATACCGAGCATTTTCACGTACACCAGTGAGGAGTGCCATTGAGCACACAAGGTATGCTAAAATTATGTGGGACATTATCAATGGGTGTGTCCAAGCTTGAAGCACAACGTCAAAAGCCAGCAGGAGACTTCAGAGGGCCCCAGTGAAGGAGCCAACCGGGTGATCATCTACAGTTGCTGACTCTAAAACCAATGACGCGAAGAGACAGCAGCAGAAGTCCAAACCCATGCAGAGGGCCCCCGTTGTTGCCTTGCCATTGTTTACTTACCTGAGCCCTGGAACTTGACCCGGCGGGGACACCCTGTCTCTTTGCCCAGGGTTCTCGGCTCTTGATTGGATAGATTGATAGCAGTGCAGCCATTGGCTCCGGCTGCTGTCAATAAAATCCAATGACACGAGCGCCGGGGGCGTGGCTGAGTCCTGCATTCGGCCTCTATGGATGCCGAATAATGGACTCAGGAGCGCACCCGCAAGGTAACCCCCTCGGGGAAGCGCTTCTCCTAGGGGGTTATCTGATGTGGGGAGGAGTCACGAGAACTGCCGGGGGACCCCAGAAGATGATGTTCGGGGCCACTCTGTGCAAAACGAGCTGCACAGTGGAGGTAAGTATGATATTTTTTTGTTTTTTAAATCTTTATTTAAGTTTTAAATATCCATACAAAAGGAAAAGAAAAGAAAAAACATACAATAACCCACACATCCTATCTCTAAAACCTCCCCTCTTCCCGCCCTCCCCTAACCATTCCCCCCCCCCACTTCCCCCCGCAGACCCCAATACTGTTTTTCCACTAGGGTAGAACACCTATTTCCCCCTTGGGGGTCGAATTAACTCAGCATCATTTCAGCGTATATGGGAGATTTCCTGAATGCCGCCCACACTGCCCATCTTCCTCCCCCCAACGCTTCCTCTTTAGATAACCAGTCTTTCTCCCTTTTCTCTAGAATATATGTTTCCTGTATTTTTAGAAACCAATCCCTAATCTTAGGGCCTTCAGCATTCTGCCAATTCTTGGGAATTTCACTTTTTGCTGTATTTAATAGTACTGGAATTATGGACGTGTTGTACTCCCGATTACCTCCCTCCGAGCTATGAAACAAACATATCCAGGGGTCATATGGTATTGATTTGCCCGTTATCGTCTCAATTATTTGAATTACCTCCTCCCAGAACTTTTTAACCACCGGACAGCTCCACCATATGTGAGCCATAGACCCGGGCATCCTACACCCCCTCCAACAGTTTGGCGACCTGTCTGGTTGGTATTTATTGATTTTTACGGGCGTTGCATACCATCTGGATAGGCACTTATAGTTTGACTCTATCATTTTTGTGTCAGTTGCCGTGCTGTGTATTGCCTTTAATATGTTACCCATTGCATTTTCTTCTAGTGGTACCCCCAGATCCTTCTCCCATTTCTTAATGAATGGTGGCATTTCCATCTCTCCACTGTTTAACAGCATTTTGTATATGGCGGACATATACCCTTTGGTCTTATTGCTGTTAAATATTTTCTCTATTGGTAAGAGGCTATTTTCCTCTCTTATAGGGCGAGAGTTGGGCATATCGCCATCCATTCAGTCTCATTAAGTCTCTACGTGTGTCTAAGTGCTCGTAAGTGCCTATTTTCCCTTTCTTCACTATGTCTTTTAATTGTGTTTTGTTGCTTAAGATCCAGTTACCCCCAACTTCCTCCATCCCCGGGGGAAACAGCTCATTGTTTTTTAAGTAAATCAGTGGTGAATTATACTCCCACCTATTTAGTGTGTGCAACCAGTCCCAAATTTTAAAAGTATGTTGTGTAATGATATGTGTATTTGGTCCTAGCTTTCTACAACGTGGGGGATTCCATAACAAAAAATTCAAACGTGCGCTACTTAAGCCTATTTCCAGACTGACCCATCTTTTGTCAGTCCCTCCCTTAACCCAGTCTACAGCCCGTGAAATTACTATTGCGTTATAATATTTTTTGAAGTCGGGGAGGGCCAACCCCCCTTGTGCTTTCCCTCTACATAATTCTTTATGTGCAACTCTGGGTTTCTTATTGTTCCAAACAAACCCCTTTAATATTTGTGTCAACTTTTTAAAGTAAATTTGAGGCAATGGGATAGGCAGCATTTGCATCTTATAGAACACTTTTGCGGCCAGCACCATTTTGACTGAATTGATTCGCCCTATCCATGAGGTCGGGCAGTGACTCATCCTTTTAGCTTCTGCTCGGACTTCGTCCAGAAGAGACACAAAGTTCAAGGCATATATCTTCTGCACGGAGTTCGAAAGCTTAACCCCTAAGTATTGGATATTGTCTCTCACTGGAAAGTGGAAAGTTTCCTTAATCCATACCTCTTCCTTCTTTTCCATATTAATATTTAAGGCTTCGGATTTTCCCAAATTGATCTTATAATTTGATAGCTCACTATATTTCTTAACATCCGATAGTAAATTAGGGATCGAGATCCTCGGGTTTGTGATATACAAGAGGACATCGTCGGCGTATGCGGCCAATTTATGTTCCTCCTTCCCTACTGTACACCCACTTATATCCGGATTCTTTCGTATGGTGGCTAGCAACGGCTCTAATGTCAACACAAACAGGAGCAGGGATAGCGGACAGCCCTGTCTAGTCCCGTTTTTCATTTCGAACTGAGCTGAGGGGATGTTGTTAACTTTGACAAAAGCAGAGGGATGGTCGTATAAAATTTTAATCCACTTTATCATTTTTTCTCCCACCCCCATAGCTTCCAACGTTTTGATCATGAAACCCCAGTCTACTCTGTCAAAGGCCTTTTTGGCATCAATTGACAGAAATAGACCTGGGGTTCCGTTGCTCTTAAAGGCCTCTGCTATGAGCAAGGACCGCACCCCATTATCTCTGCTCTCTCTCCCGGGGACGAAGCCCACCTGGTCCGGGTGGACCAGATGCGCCATTCTCTCCTTGAATCTAGATGCGAGCACCTTCGCGTACAATTTAATGTCTGCGTTTATAAGCGCTATAGGTCTATAACTTGAGCAGAGGGTGCGGTCCTTGCCCTCCTTGGGGATTAAGGTCACAGCCGCTAGCAGAGCACCTTCGCTCAGCTCACCCTGCGACCCAAGCTCGTTCCAAAGCCTACACATCTTCGGGACCAGCGTTTCTCCAAATGTTTTAAAAAAAAAACAGCTGTAAAGCCATCCGGGCCTGGGCTTCTCCCAGAGGGAGAGGATCTCAAAGTGAGACGGATTTCTTCCTCTGTTATGGGATTGTCGAGATCTTTTGAGTCCTTTTCGGACAATTTATTAAGCCCAGCCTCTGTAAGGAAGGCCTCAGCCCTTTCTTTATTCCCTCTGCTGCAACCGTTCTTACTGACTGAGTACAGGGATGTGAAATATTGTCTAAATTCTTCTCCGATTTCTCCCGACGAATACTTCAGTACCCCATTTTTATTTTGGATCCTGTCAATGAAATTTATGTCCCGTTTTTTCCTCAAAGTTTTTGCCAGGTGTTTACCTACTTTATTACCCCACTTGAATTTTTCTCTTATGTGTCTATTCATTATGTGTTGAGTCTCCTCTTCCATTAAGTCTTTTAGTTCGTCTCTCTTGATGATTAGCTGTTTCAGTAGTGTCTTATCTGGTCCTCTATAGGCTTTGTGTATCTGCTCTAATCTAAAAATTTCTGCAATAAGAGCTTCCTTTCTTTTTATTCTTTCTTTTTTCCGCCCTGCTCCCACCGAGATCAGGATCCCTCTAATATATGCCTTAAAGGTTTCCCAAACCATCGCCCCCTGCGTTTCGCCCGTATCATTGGTTAGGAAGAAATAATTTATTTCCTGTTGGATTCTTTCTGCGCTTTTGGGGTCTTTAATTAGGTTCTCATTTAGGTGCCAAGTAAACGGGGGTTTTTGCACTTCTTTTAGTTTTATTTTCATCGTGACAGGGGCATGGTCTGACAATGATCTGATCCCAATCTTAGTTTCTACTACTGAATCCGCCAGCCGATGATCCACCAGAAGATAGTCCAATCTGGAATATGTACCATGCACGGGGGAGAAAAAGGTATAATCTCTGACCCCAGCATGTTGGATCCTCCACATGTCTAACAACTGACATTCGTGTAGCTTTTTCCCCACTCTTCGCAGGGTGTCTTTACTCATCCCCCGTGCATTTGATGAGCTATCAAGTGGTGGGTCAATACAGAAATTGAAGTCCCCTGCTACTATCATCTCCCCTTCCCTGAATTCCAATAACTCATTTAGGACCCTCACAAGAAATTTTGACGGGTCTCTGTTCGGGCAATAGATATTGGCCAGGGTGAGGGTTCTCTCTCCTATCCTAATTTTCAAAAATAGGAATCGCCCATCGGGATCTATTTTCCTATCTTTTAAGAGGAAATTGACATTCTTCGAGAAGCCAATTGCCACCCCCTTTGCCCGTTTTGTTGGGGAGTCACTGTAATACCACTTTGGAAGGTGTTTAGAATAGAGTTTTATATTTGTATCCCATGCAAAATGGGTTTCCTGCAAGAAAACTACATCTGCTCCATAGTGGTGCAGCTCTCTAAGTAATTTGTGCCTCTTATTGGAGGAATTTAAACCCTTAACATTATATGTCAGACATATGAAATCCATTTGACCAAAACCTTGTGCCTTGTTTGCAACCCAATGGGAATATAGGGAACTCTATGTAGAGTGTGTCTGCAAGGTAAAAAGCCCCACCTATCCCCGCCCTCCTCCCCCCAACCCACCCATCCCGTCCCCACCTTCCCCCCCTTTCCATGTCTCCCTCCCCCCACCTCCCCCCTCCCTCTCCCCCTCCGCCACTACCAGGCAGTTGGATCGCAGAGCGGCTATTGCTGTGCTCCTGCTCTGCGTCCGTTGTGCCCTGGGGTGGGTCCCGGTGATGGACAGCAGCGGTGACTTCTCAAGGCTCTACTATTTGCGCTTGTTTCCCCCCCTCTCCTACCCTTCCCCCCCGCCGCCCCCCAACCCCCCGGCCCGCCCCCCCATGTCTCCCCCCCTCCTAAGTACGTAGTGTAATTCTCAGACCCCTTTGCTACGGGAAGACACTTTCAGGGATATTAGGGACCACAATTTCTAGTTTCCTGCAAGTCCTCCATTTGTCTCAATTTAAAAGTCCTGCCCTCTTTTGTCATGCTCAAGGACAACGGGAACCCCCAACTGTACTTTAGGTTTGCACCCCTTAGTAAGTCCAGCAGTGGCTTCAACTGTCTTCTCCTTGCTAAAGTACCGGCGGATAGGTCCGAGAATATCTGTATCTCTTGATTGTTGAATTTTACTGGCAGAGTCCCTATTAGTTTGCTCCAGATTTTGGCTTTGTCCTCAAATTGATGAAATTTCACAATGACATCTCTGGGTGCATCTTCTCTTAAATTTTGAGGTTTCCTAATCCTATGGACTCGATCGATTTTCAGTTCGCTATCCGGGTTTCTTCCCAAGAGGGGGTTGAAAATCTTTTTGCTAACTAAAAACAGGTCTTCATCTCTCTGCTCTGGCAGAGATCTTATTCTTAAATTTTGTCGTCTGTTTTGGTTTTCTTGTTCTTCCATCTTGTATAGCAGCTCTCTGTGTCCCCTCTGTAGTGTTTTTACTTGTTTTTTTAACATGGCGATTTCTCCACCTTGCTGTCCCACCCCCTTCTCCACTTCTTCCACTCTTGTTAGGAGGTGTCCCATGTCAGTCCTTACGTTGAGGATTTCTGCTTTAATTACCTTTTCCAGCTTTTCAAACATGTCTTGAATCTCCATTTTTGTGGGGAGCGCTTCTCTTGCCAGATCTGCCTCCATATTTAAAGCTGGATCACCTTCAGAAAGTGCCCCTGTGGTAGCTGCTCCCCCCTGGGCCCCTTTATTTTTAGTAGCGGCCTTTTTTTTATCCTTTGATTCTTTTGACTCTTGTTGTTTGTTGTCCGTACCTGGGCTCTTCAAGAACTTTTGGATAGTACTGGAGTTCAAACTGTCTCTGGTTTTGTTGGGGTCTGCAGATTTTTGGGGATGCCCTCTCATGTTCATCTCCACTCCCCTCGACCGCCTGAGCCTTGTTTGACCTGGTTAAATACCAACTCCTGTTATTGCAATCTAGTTCAAGACCCAGCTTATACCAGTAAAGAAACTTTTTCACAGGAATAGGTACTAGTCCCGGTGTCCTTCGCTTTGGGGAGGACACGACAGCGCACCAAGCAAGCTTGCAGCGGAATAGGTAATCTCAACTATTAGGTAGCTATGGCCAGGTTACAGCTCGCGCTTAGTAGCTGAAAGACCGTCTCAAAGACGCTCACACTGTCTGACCGCTAGGAAAGCAAACAAAAAAGAAAAAAGGGGAAGGCCCCTTTCATACCTTCAGGATTGTTGGTCAGGTAGCCCTTGTTTTTTGCCAGGTTCCCCTGTCACACGCGGGTTGCACAGTATGTATGATATGTTTGTTATTTATTTTTTTTTACCTTTACAATCACTTTAAGTTAAAGTGAGAGAGCTAAAACAGTTTGAACTGTGTCTGTGTGTCATTTATTGTGCTATTACACTCATCTTTTTGCTAGGTATGCCAGTAGGGGCGGGACAATTCTTGGGGTTGAAGGGAAAAGTAATGGACTGAACAAACTCAAGTGGCTCCTAGGTGGGTAGCTCTACACAAATATATCTATTAGCCTGAATGATTTTTGCCAAGAAAATTGAATGTGGGGGGCTGCCCATCCTTATGTACCACCTAATATCTCTATTTTTATGTGGAATATCTCTGAAGTGATGTGAGATCTAACGTTAAAACCACAAGATCTTAGCGGATCTAACGAATATCTCTTAGCCTGGATGATTATTGGCCAGAAAATTTGATAAGGGGGGCAGCCCCTCTCATTAATCACTTAATAAGTCTCTAATTATGTGAGATATAACGTTAAAACCACTTGATCTTACTGGATCTAACGAATATCTCTTATCCTGGATGATTTTTGGCCAGAAAATTTGATAAGAGGGGGGCCACCCCCCTCATTAATCACTTAATAAGACTCTAATTATGTGAGATCTAATGTTAAAACCACTTGATATTACCGGATCTAACAAATAGCTTCCAAAATAGCTGGTCAATTTATTGATAAGGGGGTCTGCACTGATGTAGGGGGGGTTTCTGCACTGAGGGGGGTATGCACTGATGGAGGGGGTTCTGCACAAATGGGGGGTGGGTGGTCTGCACTGATGGAAGGGGGGTGTTCTGCACTAAGGTGGGTCTGCAGTAAGGGGGGTCTGCACGGAAGGAGGGAGGTGGTCTGCACCTAGGGGGTCTGCACTGATAGATAGGAGAGTCTGCACTGAGGGGGGTCTGCACTGATGGAGGTAGGGTGGTCTGCACTGATGGAGGGGGGTGGCCTGCACTGATGGAGGGGGTGGTCTGCACTGAGAGGTTTCTGGACTGATGGGGGGGTCTGCACTGAGAGGGGTCTGCACTGATGGACGGGGTGGCCTGCACTGATGGGGGGGTGGTCTGCACTGATTGTGGGGGGTGGTCTGCACTGATGTAGGGGGGTTTCTGCACTGAAGGGGGTCTGCACTGATGGAGGGGGTCTGCACAATTGGGGGGTGGGTGGTCTGCACTCATGGAGGGGGGGTGGTGTGCACTGAGGGAGGTCTGCGACGATGGAGGGTGGTCTGCACTGAGGGGGTCTGCACTGATGGAGGGGGTGGTCTGCACTCAGGGGGGTCTGTACTGATGGATAGGAGGGTCTGCACTGAGGGGGGTCTGCACTGGTGGAGGGGGGTGGTCTGCACTGAGGGGGGTCTGCATTGATGGAGGGGGGTGGCCTGCACTGATGGAGGGGTGGTCTGCACTGAGGGGGTCTGCACTGATGGAGAGGGGTGGTCTGCACTGATGGAGAGTATTGGTCTGCACTGATGGAGGGGGTGGTCTGAACTGAGGGGGTCTGCACTGATGTAGAGGGGTGGCCTGCACTGATGGAGGGGGTGGTCTGCACTGAGGGGGTCTGCACTGATGGAGGGGGTGGTCTGCACTGAGGGGGGTCTGCACAGATGGAGGAGGTGGTCTGCACTGATTGAGGGGGGTGGTCTGCACTGATGGAGGGAGTGGTCTGCACTGAGGGGGGTCTGCACTGATGGAGGAGGGTGGTCTGCACTTTGGGGGTTCTGCACTGATGGAAAGGAAGGTCTGCACTGAGGGGGGTCTGTACTGATGGAGGGGGTGGTCTGCACTGAGGGGGGTCTGCACTGATCGGGGTGGTCTGTACTGATTGAGGGGGGTGGTCTGCACTGATGGAGGGGGTAGTCTGTACTGAGAGGGATCTGCACTGATGAAGGGGGGGTGGTCTGCACTGATGAAGGGGGTGGTCTGCACTGAGGAAGTCTGCAATGATGGAGGGGGGTGGTCTGCACTGAGAGGGGTCTGCACTGATGGAGGGGGTGGTCTGCACTGAGGGGGTCTGCACTGATTTAGGGAGGTGGTCTGCATTGAGAGGGGTATGCACTGAGGGGGTCTGCACTGATGGGAGTGGTCTGCACTGATGGATGGGGGGTTCTGCACAGAGGGGGGTCTGCACTGATGGAGAGAGTGGTCTGCACTGATGGAGGGGGTGGTCTGCACTGAGGGGGGTCTGCACTGATGGAAGGGGGTGGTCTGCACTGAGAGGGGCCTGCACTAATGGATGAAGGGTCTGCACTGAGAGGGGTCTGCACTAAAGGAGGGGGTGGTCTGCACTGGGGGGAACTGCAATGATGGAGGGGGGTGGTCTGCACTGGGAGGGGTCTGCACTGATGGAGGGGGGGTGGCCTGCACTGATGGAGGGGGTAGTCTGCACTGAGGGGGGTCTGCACTGATAGGGATGGTCTGCACTGATTGAGGGGGGTGGTCTGCACTGATGGAGGGGGGTGGTCTGCATTGAGGGGGTCTGCACTGATGGAGGGAGTGGTCTGCACTGAGGGGGGTCTGCACTGATGGAGAAGGGTGGTCTGCACTTAGGGGGTTCTGCACTGATGGAAAGGAAGGTCTGCACTGAGGGGGGTCTGTACTGATGAAGGGGGTGGTCTGCACTGAGGGGGGTCTGCACTGATCGGGGTGGTCTGTACTGATTGAGGGGGGTGGTCTGCACTGATGGAGGGGGTAGTCTGTACTGAGAGGGATCTGCACTGATGAAGGGGGGTGGTCTGCACTGATGAAGGGGGTGGTCTGCACTGAGGGGGTCTGCAATGATGGAGGGGGGTGGTCTGCACTGAGAGGGGTCTGCACTGATGGAGGGGGTGGTCTGCACTGAGGGGGTCTGCACTGATGGAGGGAGGTGGTCTGCATTGAGAGGGGTATGCACTGAGGGGGTCTGCACTGATGGGGGTGGTCTGCACTGATGGATGGGGGGTTCTGCACAGAGGGGGGTCTGCACTGATGGAGAGAGTGGTCTGTACTGATGGAGGGGTGGTCTGCACTAAGGGGGGTCTGCACTGATGGAAGGGGGGTGGTCTGCACTGAGAGGGGTCTGCACTAATGGATGAAGGGTCTGCACTGAGAGGGGTCTGCACTAAAGGAGGGGGTGGTCTGCACTGGGGGGAACTGCAATGATGGAGGGGGGTGGTCTGCACTGGGAGGGGTCTGCACTGATGGAGGGGGGGTGGCCTGCACTGATGAAGGGGGTAGTCTGCACTGAGGGGGGTCTGCAAAGATAGGGGTGGTCTGCACTGATTGAGGGGGGTGGTCTACACTGATGGAGGGGGTGGTCTGCATTGAGGGGGTCTGCACTGATGGAGGGGGTCTGCACTGAGAGGCGTCTGTGCTGATGGAGAGGGGTGGTCTGCACTGATGGAGGGGGTGGTCTGCACTGAGGGGGGTCTACACTGTTGGAGGGGGTGGTCTGCACTGATAAAGGGGGTGGACTGCACTGGGGGGTGGTCTGCACTGGGGGGTGGTCTGCACTGATGGATAGGTGGGTCAGCACTGAGGGTGGTATGCACTGATAGAGAGGGGTGGTCTGCACCGATGGGGGGGTCTGCACTCAGGGGGTCTGCAACAATGGAAGGGGTGGTCTGCACTTAGGGGGTCTGCACTGATGGATAGGAGGGTCTGCACTGAGGGGGGTTAGCACTGATGGAGGGGGTGGTCTGCACTGAGGGGGGTCTGCACAGATGGAGGAGGTGGTCTGCACTGATTGAGGGGGGTGGTCTGCACTGATGGAGGGAGTGGTCTGCACTGAGGGGGGTCTGCACTGATGTAGAGGGGTGGCCTGCACTGATGGAGGGGGTGGTCTGCACTGAGGGGGTCTGCACTGATGGAGGGGGTGGTCTGCACTGAGGGGGGTCTGCACAGATGGAGGAGGTGGTCTGCACTGATTGAGGGGGGTGGTCTGCACTGATGGAGGGAGTGGTCTGCACTGAGGGGGGTCTGCACTGATGGAGGAGGGTGGTCTGCACTTTGGGGGTTCTGCACTGATGGAAAGGAAGGTCTGCACTGAGGGGGGTCTGTACTGATGGAGGGGGTGGTCTGCACTGAGGGGGGTCTGCACTGATCGGGGTGGTCTGTACTGATTGAGGGGGGTGGTCTGCACTGATGGAGGGGGTAGTCTGTACTGAGAGGGATCTGCACTGATGAAGGGGGGGTGGTCTGCACTGATGAAGGGGGTGGTCTGCACTGAGGAAGTCTGCAATGATGGAGGGGGGTGGTCTGCACTGAGAGGGGTCTGCACTGATGGAGGGGGTGGTCTGCACTGAGGGGGTCTGCACTGATGGAGGGAGGTGGTCTGCATTGAGAGGGGTATGCACTGAGGGGGTCTGCACTGATGGGAGTGGTCTGCACTGATGGATGGGGGGTTCTGCACAGAGGGGGGTCTGCACTGATGGAGAGAGTGGTCTGCACTGATGGAGGGGGTGGTCTGCACTGAGGGGGGTCTGCACTGATGGAAGGGGGTGGTCTGCACTGAGAGGGGCCTACACTAATGGATGAAGGGTCTGCACTGAGAGGGGTCTGCACTAAAGGAGGGGGTGGTCTGCACTGGGGGGAACTGCAATGATGGAGGGGGGTGGTCTGCACTGGGAGGGGTCTGCACTGATGGAGGGGGGGTGGCCTGCACTGATGGAGGGGGTAGTCTGCACTGAGGGGGGTCTGCACTGATAGGGATGGTCTGCACTGATTGAGGGGGGTGGTCTGCACTGATGGAGGGGGGTGGTCTGCATTGAGGGGGTCTGCACTGATGGAGGGAGTGGTCTGCACTGAGGGGGGTCTGCACTGATGGAGAAGGGTGGTCTGCACTTAGGGGGTTCTGCACTGATGGAAAGGAAGGTCTGCACTGAGGGGGGTCTGTACTGATGAAGGGGGTGGTCTGCACTGAGGGGGGTCTGCACTGATCGGGGTGGTCTGTACTGATTGAGGGGGGTGGTCTGCACTGATGGAGGGGGTAGTCTGTACTGAGAGGGATCTGCACTGATGAAGGGGGGTGGTCTGCACTGATGAAGGGGGTGGTCTGCACTGAGGGGGTCTGCAATGATGGAGGGGGGTGGTCTGCACTGAGAGGGGTCTGCACTGATGGAGGGGGTGGTCTGCACTGAGGGGGTCTGCACTGATGGAGGGAGGTGGTCTGCATTGAGAGGGGTATGCACTGAGGGGGTCTGCACTGATGGGGGTGGTCTGCACTGATGGATGGGGGGTTCTGCACAGAGGGGGGTCTGCACTGATGGAGAGAGTGGTCTGTACTGATGGAGGGGTGGTCTGCACTAAGGGGGGTCTGCACTGATGGAAGGGGGGTGGTCTGCACTGAGAGGGGTCTGCACTAATGGATGAAGGGTCTGCACTGAGAGGGGTCTGCACTAAAGGAGGGGGTGGTCTGCACTGGGGGGAACTGCAATGATGGAGGGGGGTGGTCTGCACTGGGAGGGGTCTGCACTGATGGAGGGGGGGTGGCCTGCACTGATGAAGGGGGTAGTCTGCACTGAGGGGGGTCTGCAAAGATAGGGGTGGTCTGCACTGATTGAGGGGGGTGGTCTACACTGATGGAGGGGGTGGTCTGCATTGAGGGGGTCTGCACTGATGGAGGGGGTCTGCACTGAGAGGCGTCTGTGCTGATGGAGAGGGGTGGTCTGCACTGATGGAGGGGGTGGTCTGCACTGAGGGGGGTCTACACTGTTGGAGGGGGTGGTCTGCACTGATAAAGGGGGTGGACTGCACTGGGGGGTGGTCTGCACTGGGGGGTGGTCTGCACTGATGGATAGGTGGGTCAGCACTGAGGGTGGTATGCACTGATAGAGAGGGGTGGTCTGCACCGATGGGGGGGTCTGCACTCAGGGGGTCTGCAACAATGGAAGGGGTGGTCTGCACTTAGGGGGTCTGCACTGATGGATAGGAGGGTCTGCACTGAGGGGGGTTAGCACTGATTGAGGGGGTGGTCTGCACTGAGGGGGGTAGGCATGGATGGAGGGAGGTGGCCTGCACTGATAGAGGGGGTTCTGCACTGAGAGGGGTCTGCACTGATGGAGGGGGTGGTTTTCACTGAGGGGGGTCTGCACTGATGGAGAAGGTGGTCTGCACTGATGAAGGGGGTGGTCTGCACTTAGGGGGGTCTGTACTGATGGAGGGGGTGGTCTGCACTGAGGGGGGTCTGCACTGATGGAGAGGGGTGGTCTGCAGTGAGAGAGGTCTGCACTGATGAAGGGGGTGGTCTGCACTGAGGGGGGCTGCACTGATGGAGGGGGTGGTCTGCACTGAGAGGGGTCTGCACTGATGGAGGGGGATATGCACTGATGGGGAATGGTCTGCACTGATGGATGGGGGTTCTGCACTGCGGGGGGTCTGCACTGATGAAGGGGGTGGTCTGCACTGATTGAGGGGGTGATCTGCACTGATGGAGGGGGTGGTCTGCACTGATGGAGGGGGGTGGTCTGCACTGAGAGGGGTCTGCACTGAGGGGGGTTAGCACTGATTGAGGGGGGTGGTCTGCACTGAGGGGGGTAGGCATGGATGGAGGGAGGTGGTCTGCACTGATAGAGGGGGGTCTGCACTGAGAGGGGTCTGCACTGATGGAGGGGGTGGTTTTCACTGAGGGGGGTCTGCACTGATGGAGAAGGTGGTCTGCACTGATGAAGGGGGTGGTCTGCACTTAGGGGGGTCTGTACTGATGGAGGGGGTGGTCTGCACTGAGGGGGGTCTGCACTGATGGAGAGGGGTGGTCTGCAGTGAGAGAGGTCTGCACTGATGAAGGGGGTGGTCTGCACTGAGGGGGGCTGCACTGATGGAGGGGGGGGTCTGCACTGAGAGGGGTCTGCACTGATGGAGGGGGATATGCACTGATGGGGAATGGTCTGCACTGATGGATGGGGGTTCTGCACTGCGGGGGGTCTGCACTGATGAAGGGGGTGGTCTGCACTGATTGAGGGGGTGGTCTGCACTGATGGAAGGGGGTGGTCTGCACTGAGAGGGGTCTGCACTGATGGATGGGGGTCTAAACTGAGAGGGGTCTGCACTGATGGAGGGGGTGGTCTGCACTGGGGGGTCTGCAATGATGGAGGGGGTGGTCTGCACTGGGAGGGGTCTGCACTGATGGAGGGGGGTGGCCTGCACTGATGGAGGGGGTGGTCTGCACTGAGGGGTGCCCTATGCCAGCTGGATGAACACTTCCAGTGAGGCCTAGATCCTGACACAAGCCTTTTTGAAAAGAGATTGCTGACAAGGGAAGGGGTTCCTCCCATTAGAGATTCTGATGTGCTTTGCTGTTTATTCTGTCAGTGGAATCATAACCCCCTGCTGACAGAATATGTGAATAGTTAGTTAAAGTTAGTGACAGGATTGCACTGTTTGTTTTTTTTTATTTGCAGGTGTCGCTGTGGGCGGCTGCCCACCCTGCTACTCAATGGACAACATATTCCAGCGGGCGGAGTTCTTCCATAAAGGGGGGGGTGCTCTGGCCCTATTACTGTGCAGAGTTAGCTGCAGGGACCTGAAGCCAGGATGTAAATACATTGACTGATTATGTAAGCATACATATGTAATTTACCAAGATGTCTCTTTTTTATACCTGTTATTTATTTGTGTATAACCCCATCCAGGTTGTTCCCCTTTCCCCCTCCCACTATATTTTATGGGATGCCCTTGCTCCTGGGCCCAGGAGCAATTTATTTTTTAATGCAAAGCCATGGGGACAGGCTGGATGTAAGGGGGTGGGGGTGAGTGTAGCACCCTCTTGTGTGGTAGAAGTAGATTATTTTGTTAGTGTAGGAAAATTGTCAGGATTGTCTGGCAGCTAAGCCTATGTTTTATCTGGGTCAGAGGTGTGACTCGGGGAGGCTGATATAACTCACAGGCAACATCTCTGATACCTCCCCTTAACTTATGGAACTTGCTGGAAACTTCCAGAAGAATGGGAGGGGAGGTTAGGACTAGCTGGATGGATGGGTTGGCAGGGGGCAGGCCCCCTTAAATACTCAGGGTCAGCCCAGCTGGACCAGAGGAGTTCAGACGGAGGCTGGAGATGGAGTGTTAGGCTGTTGGTGGCCCTTGAAGGTGCCACCTAGTCTGGGGGGCCTTGGACCTGGGCTCGGGTGCGGAAGGGACCCTCTTCACGACATATGGAGGTGTCCTGACCGGAGGCACAGGAGCAAGTGGAGGACAGCAGGAGAACACTGTCGAGCAAATCTCCAGGTAGGAAGACAGCCAGGTGGGCTGGTGAGTGTTACAGTCGGGGAGGACTGAGAAGCAATCCCGAGAGTCACTATATGAATGGTCTGACAATAGCACATTCAGACCAAAAGCAAATGGCCCTTTACAGACAGGGACCGAGGGCCCCTTTGGTAGTATAGCAACAATTCCTAGTGCCCTCCTGTGGCTACTGATCCCAGAACCACCTCTTAAGGCACTGCCAGCCCACCTGGCTGAAGCTGCCCCTTTCACTAGCCCTCCTGTCTAGGACCACACAGTCCTCTCAGATTGACTCTGCATCCATCTCAATCTGCTCTCTCCCAGTGCTCTTAGGCTTGCCTCTCAGTCCTCCCCGACTGCAACACTCGCCAGCCCACCTGGCTGACTTCCTCCCTGGAGATATGTCTGGCAGTTTTCTCCTGCTGTCCTCCACTTGTTCCCGTGCCTCCAGTCAGGAGCCCTCCAAGTGTCACGAAGAGGGTCCCTTCTGCACGCAAGCCCAGGATAGAGGTCCCCCCTGCAGACTAGGGGGCACCCTCAAGGGCCACCGACAGCCTAACACTCCATCTCCAGCCTCTGCCCAAACTCCTCTGCTCCAGCTGGGCTGACCACGAGTATTTAAGGGGGCCTGCCAGCTGCCAACCCATCCATTGGGGATTGATCAGGGCCCTCAGAATACTCCAGGCAGCTCCTCTTAATCTCCCCTCCCATTCTTCTGGAAGTTTCCAGCAAGTTCCAGAAGTAGGGGGGAGGTACCAGAGATGTTGCCCGTGAGTTATATCAGCCTCCCTGAGTCAGTCCTCTGACCCAGATGTAGCGGTATCCCCGACCTCCAAAGGCCTAATGGTGACCTCCAGAATCAGGGAGAGCTGACATCCTTCCTTGTAGAGTGTGTTATTAGGCATAGTGGGTGTAAAGCAAGATAGAATGATTGGGCACCAGTCACTTTTTTGATGCAAGACAAAGAGATTTATTGTCTCCAGAACTGGTGGAGAGAGGTTTAGGTCCAAGACACCTTTAGGCAGATGCAATAGCAATTGGCAGACTCTGAGACAAAAATAATTGGCAGACAACTATATAGATAGAGGACCTTTAAGCTGTATCTAGCAACTGTATTTGTAGAACTACTTTCTCCTATAGCAGCTGAACTTCCAACAGTTAATGACGATCTATATTCGTAACTCACACTAACCCGCTATAGATCTTCTCTCACATCTCACAGTATCCCACTCTAGAGCTTCACTCACTGAGCTCCCGGTCTCTCAATAGACTTCAAGATCCCAGACATCACAGATCCCCTGGGCTCTTCCACAGCTATCCTGCTGTATAATCCTCAAGCTTCACCCACACTAACCCGCTGGGTCCCTGACTTGGCACTCTGCTGAAGCTTTCCCACTTCTTTACTGTCCCTGGCTGGTGAAAAGGCTGCTCTGGTACTTCTTCAGACTTCCATACACTGGCCTTGGATAACAGGAGTGGTCGTCCCTTGTTGGCACTTGCATAGTTGCTAACATTGTAAAAAAATTCATAGGGGCGTTTTTTTGGCTGTAGGCGCAGTCTTATTATAACTAGGGGGCGGGGCATGCATTTGTAGGTGTGACCTCGAAAAAATAAAAATGTGGCAGCAAAAAATGTTTGTAGTTTACGTAAAATGGCGGGCGTGGCTTAAATGGGCATGGCTCAAAAGGGGTGTGGATAAAGTCTGAGATGAAGGGAGGGAGAAAGAAAGGGGGAAAGAGGGGGGGAGGGAGAGAGCAAAAGAGAAAGAAAAAAAGAAAGAAAGAAAGAAAGAAAGAAAGAGGGAAGGAAAGAAAAAAAAGAGGGAGAGAAGGAGAGAGAAGGAAGGAAAGAGGGATGGAGGGACAGCAGGCCCAGATCCTACACCACAATACAAATATGTGTATTTCAGAAAGTTTAAAAATGAACAGATAAAGATATTCCAAACACCTGGTGTTGGCGCTTCAATCAACCTAGCACCATGGTTGTTATGGTGTCAGGATGATTGAAGTACATTATTTCTATTATTACATTGTAATATAGAATTAAATCATTCAACTCACCATAACGCAAAATCAGTGGGACCTCTGAGCGTGTCACCTGCCACGTCGCCTGCCACCAGATGCCATCAGGTGCCCCCAGCAGAGTTTGTCCTTACATCAGGTGCCCCCAGCAGAGTCCGTCCTTACATCAGGTGCCCCCAGCAGAGTCCATCCTTACATCAGGTGCCCCCAGCAGAGTCCGTCCTTACATCAGGTGCCCCAAGCAGAGTCTGTCCTTACATCAGGTGCCCCCAACAGAGTCTGTCCTTACATCAGGTGCCCTCAGAAGAAGAGCCCCTCCTTACAGATCTGTGATCCCAGGCAGCGGAGCCCCTCCTTACATCTGGTGTCCCCAGCAGTGGAGCCCTCCTTTACATCTGTGTCCCCGGCAGTGGAGCACTCCTTTACATCTGGTGTCCCCCAACAGTGGATCCCTCCTTTACATCTGGTGTCCCCGGCAACGGAGCCCTCCTTTACATCTGTGTCCCTGGCAGCGGAGCCCTCCTTTAAATCTGGTGTCCCCCAGCAGTAGAGCCCTCCTTTACATCTGGTGTCCCCCAGCAGTGGAGCCCTCCTTTACATCTGGTGTCCCCAGCAGCGGAGCCCTCTTTTACACTTGGTGTCCCCAGCAGTGGAGCCATCCTTTACATCTGGTGTCCCTGGCAGTGGAGCCCTCCTTAACATCTGTGTCCCTGGCAGCGGAACCCTCCTTTACATCTGGTGTCCCCCAGCAGCGGAGCCCTCCTTTACATCTGGTGTCCCCCAGCAGTGGAGACCTCCTTTACATCTAGTGTCCCCCAGCAGCAGAGCCCTCCTTTACATCTGGTGTCCCCCAGCAGTGGAGCCCTCCTTTACATCTGGTGTGCCCCAGCAGTGGAGCCCTCCTTACAGATCTGTGTCCTGGGCAGCAGAGTCCTCCTTTACATCTGGTGTCCCCCAGCAGCGGAGCACTCCTTACAGATCAATCTGAGTCTTCATCCTTCTAGGTGATATTGTCAGACTGTAATGACATAATAATAGGGGCCAAGGGGAGAACTTCCAGTGTCTGTTTCCCCAGAAACCCGGGACACGTGCAGGGGCGGTAGAAGGATAATTAGCATTTGAGGGAGAGTAGAAGAAGCAGCAGTGCAGAGGGCTGGAGGGGCGGAGAGTAGGAGGAGCAGCAGTGCAGAGGGCTGGAGGGGCGGAGCTCCGATCGCAGCCGAGAGCCAGGGTAAACCTTTGTCAGCAGTTCCCGGCTTTCTCGTGTGTGTGTTTAGTGGAGAGGAGAGAAACCGATTGGCTTCCCCTCCCCTCTCCACTGAACAGAAGGGGAAATAAGTACTTCTTCAGACTTCCATACACTGGCCTCTGATAACAGGAGTGGTTGTCCCTTGTTGGCACTTGCATAGTTGCCAACATTGTAAAAAAATTCATAGGGACACTTTTTTGGCTGTAGGCGGAGTCTTATTATAACTAGGGGGCAGGGCATGCATTTATAGGCGTGACCTAGAAAAAATAAAAATGTGTCTGCGAAAAATGGGCGTGGTTTACGCAAAATGGTGGGCATGGCTTAAATGGGCGTGACTCAAAAGGGGTGTGGCTAGAGTCTGAGATGAATGAGGGATGGAGAAAGAAAGGGGGAAAGAGGGAGGGAGAGAGAAAAAGAGAAAGAAAGAAGGAAAGAAGGAAGGAAAGAAAAAAAGAGGGAGGGAAGGAGAGAGAAGGAAGGAAAGAGGAATGGGGGGACAGCAGGCCCAGATCCTACACCACAATAGAAATATGTGTATTTCACATAGTTTAAAAATGAACAGATAAAGATATTCCAAACACCTGGTGTTAGCGCTTCAATCATCCCAGCACCATGGTTGTTATGGTGTCAGGATGATTGAAGCGCATTAGTTCTATTATTACATTGTAATATAGAATGAAATCATTCAACTCACCATAATGCAGAATCAGTGGGACCCCTGAGCGTGTCACCTGCCACGTTGCCTGCCACCAAATGCCATCAGGTGCACCAGCAGAGTTCGTCCTTACATCAGGTGCCCCCAGCAGAGTCCGTCCTTACATCAGGTGCCCCAGCAGAGTCAATCCTTACATCAGGTGCCCCCAGTAGAGTCCATCCTTACATCAGGTGCCCCAAGCAGAGTCTGTCCTTACATCAGGTGCCCCCAACAGAGTCCGTCCTTACATCAGGTGCCCTCAGAAGAAGAGCCCCTCCTTACAGATCTGTGTCCCAGCCAGCGGAGCCCCTCCTTACATCTGGTGTCCCCAGCAGTGGAGCCCTCCTTTACATCTGTGTCCCCGGCAGTGGAGCACTCCTTTACATCTGGTGTCCCCCAGCAGCGGAGCCCTCCTTTACATCTGTGTCCCTGGCAGTGGAGCACCCCTTTAGATCTGTGTCCCCGGCAGTGGAGCACTCCTTTACATCTGGTGTCCCCGGCAGCGGAACACTCCTTTACATCTGGTGTCCCCAGCAGCGGAGCCCTCCTTTACATCTGTGTCCCTGGCAGTGGAGCCTCCTTTACATCTGGTGTCCCCGGCAGAGGAGCCCTCATTTACATCTGTGTCCCCGGCAGCAGAGCCCTCATTTACATCTGGTGTCCCCCAGCAGCGGAGCCCTCCTTTACATCTGGTGTCCCCCAGCAGTGGAGCACTCCTTTACATCTGTGTCCCCCAGCAGTGGAGCCCTCCTTTACATCTGGTGTCCCCAGAGTCCGTCCTTACATCAGAGTCCGTCCTTATATCAGAGTCCATCCCTATATCAGGTGTCCCAAGCAGAATCCGTCCTTACATCAGGTGCCCCCAACAGAGTCCGTCCTTACATCAGGTGCCCTCAGAAGGAGAGCCCCTCCTTACAGATCTGTGTCCCACGCAGTGGAGCCCCTCCTTACATCTGGTGTCTCCAGCAGCGGAGCCCTCCTTTACATCTGTGTCTCCGGCAGTATAACATACTGTATATAACATACAATCAATATAAAGATGAGTATTGATAAAGTGTTCCTTCACAGGATATAGTAGTTGGTTTTGTGATCCGTGCCACCACTTCCATCACTAGGTGCAATGCCTGCTTACCTTAGGACGCGACCCCCTTGGGTCATACAAAGCTCTCAATAATGCGTTCTAGAGCCAACCAGCCAGGAATAGCTTTAAAACATTCACAACTTCCTTCAATATAAAGCCATCTGTTTTCTGGAGTGTCTCGGGAAGAGAATGAAAAAAACTTTCATTGCGCAATGTAACTCAAGCAGGACCATGGGTAGAGGGCATATAACAATTTCCCACTCACATATTCTATCATCTTGGGTATAGCATACCATTTGTATGTAAGGCAAATCAGGGAGACACTGCTCTCCTCCTCACCACTAAAAACGTGTAACTGAGACATCAGATGCAACATCACCAACTCCTCCTGATGCGTTGCGTCACTGATCATGATACTTCTTCAAAGAAGTCACGTAATCGGTGAAGCAGCATGTCACACTATAACATACAGAACAAGCTCACCATTGTTCAAGAATTATATACCTTTATGATTAGGATTATTGTGAATGGTGCAGCTGTTCTGTGTCTTCCTCATTAGTATTCACTTATACACCTAGTAGCGCTTTAGTATCCTATCACATAGTCCAATTTTTATGGACCTTCTTTGCCACTGTTATACCAGAAATGAGTGGGTTCAGTCTGATGGCTGTTGCTAAAGGCTCCATAATTAGTGTAAGGATGAGAGGGAATGAAGGGCATTCCTGGCGCGTGCCATTTGTAATTCTAAATGGGTCTGTATATACACAGGCTGAAGGATTGGAATATAGTGCCAAGATGGCTGATTATACTAACACTAAAGGGACAAATTTAGTAAGGACAGCCTGTAGGAAACCCCAGTGTACCCCATCAAATGCCCCTTTTTGGCATCTAGAGCTAAGAAAACTGAGGGTTCCTTACGTTCCTTAATCAATTTTAAAAAGTCAAACATCCATTGTGTTGCGTCCAGAGCTTGACGCAACTTCACAAATCCAGCTTGATCTTCTTTAATAAGGGATGGGATGGCATCCACTAACCCATTGGCTAGGATTTTAGCTTATATTTTAAGATCAGTATTTAAAGCGGAGTTCCACACAAAAATGGAACTTCCGTTTTTCGGAACCCTCCCCCCCTCCGGTGTCACATTTGGCACCTTTCAGGGGGGAGGGGGGTGCAGATACCTGTCAAAGACAGGTATTTGCACCCACTTCCGGCATAGACTCCCATGGGAGTCTATGCCTCTTCCCGTCCCGACCGCGCTGTCTGCTGGGAACACACAGCTCCCAGCAGAGAGCGGGGACCACTAGGGACGCGCAGCGCGACTCGCGCATGCGCAGTAGGGAACTGGGATGTGAAGCCGCAATGCTTCACTTTCTGATTCCCTCACCTAGGTTGGCGGTGACAGCTGCCGAGAACCGAGTGGGTTCTCGGCGTCCCCTGCCGACATCGCTGGACCCCGAGACAGGTAAGTGGCAATGTATTAAAAGTCAGCAGCTGCATTATTTGTAGCTGCTGGCTTTTAATATTTTTTATTTTTGGCGGTGTGGGTGAATCTCCGCTTTAAGGGAAACATGGGCCTGAAATGTTTGGGGTGCACAGGTTCCTTTCCTGGTTTAGGTAAAGTAATGATTATTGCTCTCAGCATTTCTTACGGGAAAGATCCGGAGGATACTGCTGCATTGATATGAGGAATTATAATGTCACTGAAAGTTTTATAGTACTTTTAATGACTTTTTTGTTTCAGCGATAGAGATTGGGGCATTTAGGGATTGTAATATAACAGGATCAATGAACGGGAGCAGAACGGACTCTAAATAAGAGGAGATAGACTCATTAGAAGGTTGGGGGACACCATTATCATCTTTTAAATAGTAGAGCGTGTGATAATATTTCAGAAAAGCCATTTGCTATATCTTTTGGATGATGGACTACGTTGCCATCTAGTGGATCTTGGACAGAAGACAGATTAGATCTCAATTGTTTCTTTTTAAGAAGTCTCGCAAGAAATTTACCCGCCTTGTTGCTTTGTGAATAAAATTTTGCTTTTAGGTTTTTTTCAGGATCCTCTCTTAGTCGGACATTACTAATAGACAAAGTTCCTGTCTACATTTAAAAAGGTCAGCAGTAGGGATGAGCCGAACACCCCCCTGTTCGGTTTGCACCAGAACATACGAACAGGAAAAAAGTTTGTTCGAACACGCAAACACCGTTAAAGTCTATGGGACACGAACATGAATAATCAAAAGTGCTAATTTTAAAGGCGTATATGCAAGTTATTGTCATAAAAAGTGTTTGGGGACCTGGGTCCTGCCCCAGGGGACATGGATCAATGCAAAAAAAAGTTTTAAAAACGTCCGTTTTTTCAGGAGCAGTGATTTTAATAATGCTTAAAGTCAAACAATAAAAGTGTAATATCCCTTTAAATTTCGTAGCTGGGGGGTGTCTATAGTATGCCTGTAAAGGGGCGCATGTTTCCCGTGTTTAGAACAGTCTGACAGCAAAATGACATTTCGAAGGAAAAAACACATTTAAAACTACCCGCGGCTATTGCATTGCCGACAATACACATAGAAGTTCATTGATAAAAACGGCATGGGAATTCCCCACAGGGCAACCCCGAACCAAAATTAAAAAAAAAAATGACGTGTGAGTCCCCCTAAATTCCATACAAGGCCCTTCAGGTCTGGTATGGATAATAAGGGGAACCCCGGGCAAAATTTTTTAAAAAATGACGTGGGATTCCCCCTAAATTGCATACCAGACCCTTCAGGTCTGGTATGGATTTTAAGGGGAACCCCGCGCCAAAAAAAAAAAAAAAGGCATGGGGTCCCCCCAAAAATCCATACCAGACCCTTATCCGAGCACGCAACCTGGCAGGCCGCAGGAAAAGAGGGGGGACGAGAGTGCATCCCCCCCCTCCTGAACCGTACCAGGCCACATGCCCTCAACATTGGGAGGGTGCTTTGGGGTAGCCCCCCAAAACACCTTGTCCCCATGTTGATGAGGACAAGGGCCTCATTCCCACAACCCTGGCCGGTGGTTGTGGGGGTCTGCCGGCGGGGAGCTTATCGGAATCTGGAAGCCCCCTTTAACAAGGGGACCCCCAGATCGCGGGCCCCCCCCCTGTGTGAAATGGTAAGGGGGTACTTACCCTTACCATTTCACTAAAAAACTGTCAAAAATGATAAACATGACAAGAGACAGTTTTTGACAATTCCTTTATTTAAATGCTTCTTCTTTCTTCCTTCATCTTCTGGTTCTTCTGGTTCTTCCTCCGGCGTTCTCGTCCAGCATCTCCTCCGCGGCATCTTCTATCTTCTTCTCCTCGGGCCGCTCCGAACCCATGGCATGGGGGGAGGCTCCCGCTCTTCTCTTCATCTTCTTCTTCTTCTCTTCTTCCTTCTTCTCTTCTTCTCTTCTTCATTTTCTTCTCCGGGCCGCTCCGCACCCATGCTGGCATGGAGGGAGGCTCCCGCTGTGTGACGGCGTCTCTTCGTCTGACGGTTCTCAAATAACGGCCCCCCTCTGATGCACGGTGACTTGACGGGACTTCCCTGTGACGTCACGGGGAATGCCACAGGGAAGTCCCGTCATGTCCCGTGCGTCAGAGGGGGGCGGGGTCACCGGGTGGCCTAGCCCCCCGTTATTTAAGAACCGTCAGACGAAGAGACGCCGTCACACAGCGGGAGCCTCCCTCCATGCCAGCATGGGTGCGGAGCGGCCCGGAGAAGAAAATGAAGAAGAGAAGAAGGAAGAAGAGAAGAAGATGAAGAAGAAGATTAAGAGAAGAGCGGGAGCCTCCCTCCATGCCATGGGTGCGGAGCGGCCCGAGGAGAAGAAGATAGAAGACGCCGCGGAGGAGATGCTGAACGAGAACGCCGGAGGAAGAACCAGAAGAGCCAGAAGAACCAGCAGAAGAAGGAAGAAAGAAGAAGCATTTAAATAAAGGAATTGTCAAAAACTGTCTCTTGTCATTTTTAAAATTTTTGACAGTTTTTTAGTGAAATGGTAGGGGTAAGTACCCCCTTACCATTTCACACAGGGGGGGGGCTGGGATCTGGGGGTCCCCTTGTTAAAGGGGGCTTCCAGATTCCGCTAAGCCCCCCGCCCGCAGACCCCCACAACCACCAGCCAGGGTTGTGGGGATGAGGCCCTTGTCCTCATCAACATGGGGACAAGGTGTTTTGGGGGGCTACCCCAAAGCACCCTCCCAATGTTGAGGGCATGTGGCCTGGTACGGTTCAGGAGGGGGGGCGCACTCTCGCCCCCCCCCTCTTTTCCTGCGGCCTGCCAGGTTGCGTGCTCGGATAAGGGTCTGGTTTGGATTTTTGGGGGGACCCCACGCCGTTTTTTTGGGTTTTTTTGGCGCGGGGTTCCCCTTAAAATCCATACCAGACCTGAAGGGTCTGGTATGGAATTTAGGGGGAACCCCACGTCATTTTTTTAAAAAATTTTGGCCGGGGTTCCCCTTAATATTCATACCAGACCTGAAGGGCCTTGTATGGAATTTAGGGGGACTCCCACGTCATTTTTTTTTTTCAATTTTGGTTCGGGGTTGCCCTGTGGGGAATTCCCATGCCGTTTTTATCAATGAACTTCTATGTGTATTGTCGGCAATGCAATAGCCGCGGGTAGTTTTAAATGTGTTTTTTCCTTCAAAATGTCATTTTGCTGTCAGACTGTTCTAAACACGGGAAACGTGAGCCCCTTTACAGGCATACTATAGACACCCCCCAGGTATGAAATTTAAAGGGATATTACACTTTTATTGTTTGACTTTAAGCATTATTAAATCACTGCTCCTGAAAAAACGGCCGTTTTTAAAACTTTTTTTGCATTGATCCATGTCCCCTGGGGCAGGACCCAGGTCCCCAAACACTTTTTATGACAATAACTTGCATATAAGCCTTTAAAATTAGCACTTTTGATTTCTCCCATAGACTTTTAAAGGATGTTCCGCGGCATTCGAATTTGCCGCGAACACCCCAAATTGTTTGCTGTTCGGTGAATTTGCGAACAGCTAATGTTCGAGTCGAACATGAGTTCGACTCGAACTCGAAGCTCATCCCTAGTCAGCAGTATTTGGGGGTAATAGAAGTTTTGGTTAGGGACTCTAAAGATTTAATTTCACTCAGTAAGATGTGAACAGCATGCATCCTTTGTTTCTTCTCTCTAGCCACTAATTGGACCCGTCCCATCATTGGTGTCAGTGGGAGGAATAGTGTCCCATCATTGGTGTCAGTGGGAGGAATAGTGTCCCATCATTGGTATCAGTGGAAGGAATAGTGTCCCATCATTGGTGTCAGTGACAGGAATAGTGCCCCATCATTGGTATCAGTGGGAGGAATATTGCCCCATTATTTGTGTCAGTGGGAGGAATAGTGACCCATCATTGGTGTCAGTGGGAGGAATAGTGCCCCATCATTGGTGTCAGTGGGAGGAATAGCACACCATCATTGGTATAGGTGGGAGGAATAGTGCCCCATCATTGGAATCAGTGGGAGGAATAGTACCCCATTGTGGGTGTCAGTGGGAGGATTAGTGCCCTATCATTGGTATCAGTGGGAGGAATAGTACTCCATTGTGGGTATCAGTGAGAGGAATAGTGCCCCATTGTGGGTATCAGTGGGAGGAATATTGCACCATCGTGGGTATCAGTAGGAGGAATAGTGTCCCATTGTGGTTATCAGTGGAAGGAATAGTAACACCATTGTGGGTATCAGTGGGAGGAATAGCTCCCCATTGTGGGTATCAGTGGGAGGAATAGTGCCCCATTGTGGCTATCAGTGGGAGGAATAGTGCCCCATTGTCGGTGTCAGTGGGAGGAATAATGCCTCAAGGGCCGAATAAAGGCAAGCAGAGGTCCACATCTGGCCCCAGGGCCGCAGTTTGGAGACCACTGCTCTAGAGGCTGCCTTGTGGGCACACCATACAGTAATCACATCAGTAGCAGAGTTAGCATTTATCTGAACATATTCTTGTAATTGAGGGTTACGTTTTTCCTGTTCCTGTTTTTGGGATAGTAGAAATGTGTTGTTATGACAAAGGGTAGATGGACAGACAAATTGATCTCCTCTCAGAGTAACAGAGATAGGAGTATAGTCTGACTATGTAATCGAGTGAATAGCAGCATTAGACACCTTATGTAAGAGTTGTAAGTCAGTCAGATAATAATCAATTAGTGAAAATGATTTATTGGCTGAAGAAAATAAAGTAAAGTTCTTTTCAGTAGGTTTGAGGCATCTCCAGGCATCATATAAAGCAGCTTTTTGTAGTAATAAATGTAAGTGATGATTATAGGATATTTTACACGCTGTAGTGTCCATCTGAGGGCCAAGCAAAGAGTTAGGCTTCATGTACACACAGCCTACTTTGAACGCCGGCAGGAGAGGGAGGTTAAAACTCTCCTAACCGCAGCAGCTACTAAACACTGCTAAAAGACTATGGGGTTGATTTACTAAACGCAACTGGCGGGGTCCTGATGACCAATATCGTTGGTCAATTCAGGTAGCAGGTTACCAACTCACCTAATAGGGTGGTGTTCCTTATCAAAACAGGAGAAGTAGTCAAAATAAAAGGGGTGTGGGAATAGGACCCAAGCTGTCCTTGCCTTCAATGAAGGAAAAGGTTATAGGGGCTATTTAGCCCATGGGCATTTAGAGAGATGATCTTAAGAACCATAAAAGTTTGGGTAGACTGCTGAACATTGCAGAAACCCATTTAAGGATCCAGGTATAATATTTATGGGACGTTACAGTACCTGAAAGAAGGTGAATGGGAGGTCCCTTTCAGAGATTTTGCAATGGTGGGAGGAGCCATGTCCTGTACTCAGACCTTGATCCAGGGAAGTCAGTGAATAGGCTCTGGTGACATGCTGGTGTACTCAAAAATAATAATAGAAAAGCACAAAACATAAGAACAGAGAAACAACAGTTATAAAAAAGAATGTGAAGAATATCATAGCAGCATTCACTGCGCTCAACAGTTGGGGCATATACACCCGTAGGGGGCAAGGCTCCACGTGGAGAGCATTTAAAATTTTCAAAGAAGTTCAGAGATTTAAAAAAATCCCATGAGTCGTGACGGAGCAGGAGCATGCTGGGACAGTTTCCCATTCAGGCATTACTTGGTTTGGAGAGTGTTTAGAGTGGTGCAGGTTTTCAGAAGGTGGTAAGGAGACCCCACTTTCTGGCCAGGCAGAGGCCATCTTCCACAGAAGATGCTGTAAAGGTGTTGCCAACTTTTGTTATGAGCAATTTTACAGGGAAGCCCATTTATACACAATACGGTGGTTGCGCAGGAGATTCTGCAACAGATGGCAATTGCTTGCGAGCCATTATAGTGTCTCAGGACAGATCCATAAATAATTGAAGATGGGCATAAGGATCTGGAAGTGGAGAGTTACGCCTGGCAAATTGCATAAGGTCATCCTTTACATGGAAAAAAGGAATTCAAAAAAGGAAAATTTTGGGACTTTAAATGAGGCTAGCACCAAATGGATGCTCGCCTCCATCCGTCATTGGTTAAAAAGAAAAAGAAAAAGAGAAGTGGGACTTTAAATGAAGCACACAGCAGCACAACGCAGGTCAAGTGACCAAAATTCATATATTTGGTATAATCCATGGTATGTAAAAACATTTTGGCATTCAACCTCTAAAATGCTGTAGGCATCAAGCCTCTATGTAATAAACCATGGATTAATTATACATAAAATACACATAAATGAAACAAAAAGTCATGATCTAATTTAAATCTTCAACAGGAACGCAGGAGAAAGTATCTGAGATGTGACCAAAGGTGAAGGCAGAGATGAAGTGAGCTGGACGGCTTTAAGTAGGCAGGTCTGAAGAGCAGATCATCAACAGCTGAGTCACTGTGGAGAGAAAGGAGCTGGCAATTACCCGACAGCTGAGCGGCCAGCTCAGAGAAGGAAGGGCTGAGCTCAGCCCTGACAGTATCCCCCCAATGACCCCTCCCCCTCGGAGGACCACCGGGATTGAGGGGAGGGGAAAATGTCTTTGGAAATCACGGAGGAGGACAGGGGCATGTATGTCCGAGGATGAGACCCAAGAGCGTTCCTCCGGACCGTACCCCTTCCAATGCACCAGGTACTGTATGCGCCCACGGAACTTACAGGATTTAACAATGGATTGTACTTCATTCTCCTAATGGTTTTCAACCTGTATAGGGTGAGGACGTGGCACCGAGGTGGTAAAGCGGTTGCAGACCAAAGGTTTCAATAAGGCGACATGAAACACATTAGAGATGCGCATACTAGGAGGAAGGTCCAACGCGTAAGCTACTGGGTTAATCCTGCAAAGGATACGGAAAGGCCCAATAAACTGAGGTGCGAATGTCAAAGAAGGAACACAAAGTCCGAGGTTGCAAGACGACAGCCAGACTCTGTCCCCAACCTGGTAGAAAGGCGCAGTAATGTATGTAATAAACCATGGATTAATTATACATAAAATACAGGTAAATGAAACAAAAAGTCATGATCTAATTTAAATCTTCAACAGGAACGCAGGAGAAAGTCTCTGAGATGTGACCAAAGGCGAAGGCTGATTTGAAGTGAGCTGGATGGCTTTAAGTAGGCAGGACTGACGAGCAGATCATCAACAGCTGAGTCACTGTGGAGAGAAAGGAGCTGGCAATTAGCCGACAGCTTAGCGGCCAGCTCAGAGAAGGAAGGGCTGAGCCCAGCCCTGACAATAAGGCTGACTGCACATCTGCCCCGGTGTAGTGTGTTGGCGTGGACAGAGAGATGGCCATTTAGATTGAGCAGACAGGCAGATTATTCAGTTAGCTGCAGTGTATTTAATAGTCCATTCCTGGTGTACTGTTTCTACTATACTTCTGGCAGGCAGGTGATTCAGTTAGCTGCAGTGTATTTAATATATATATATATATATATATATATATATATATATATATATATATATATACACAGTCAGTCTCATATATATGTATATATATATATATATATATATACATACCGTATTTATCGGCATACAACACGCACTTTTTTCCCCTGAAAATCAGGGGAAAATCATGGGTGCGTGTTATCGGCCGATCCCCCCCAATTTTGTGTAATCGGAGCCAACATACACAGCCGTGTGTAAATTCAAATACGGCGCCGAGACTGCAGGGACTCGACGGAGCCGAGATACACATACCCGAGAGTCCTCGGCTTTTCTCGGCGGCGCTTACAGTCCCGCCCATAGGGCGGGACTGGGCGGGACTGTAAGCGGCGCCGGGAAAAGCCGAGGACTGGGTATGTGTATCTCGGCTCCGCCGAGTCCCTGCGGTCTTGCTGCCATATTTGAATTTACACACGGCTGTGTATGTCGGCAGGGATCGCGGCGATCCCACAAAGCTGCACTGGGGCAAGGCTGCACTGGGGCAAGGCTGCACGGGGGCAAGCCTGCATGAGGGCAAGGCTGCACTGGGGCAAAGCTGTACTGGGGCAAGGCTGCACTGGAGAAAAGCTGCACTGACAAGGCTGCACTGACAAGGCTGCACTGGGGCAAAGCTGCACTGACAAGGCTGCAATGGACACTGGGGCAAGGCTGCACTGACAATTCTGCACTGGGGCAAAGCTGCACTGACAAGGCTGCACTGACAATTCTGCACTGGGGCAAAGCTGCACTGACAAGGCTGCACTGACAGTTCTGCACTGGGGCAAAGCTACACTGACAATTCTGCACTGGGGCAAAGCTGCACTGACAAGGCTGCAATGGACACTGGAGCAAGGCTGCACTGACACTGAAAAGGCTGCAGATGGACACCGATAACGCTGCATTGATGGGCATTTTAATGTAAGTTTTTCTTCCTTAAAGTTTTTTTCCTTAAAATTCCCTCCTAAACTTGGGGTGCATGTTACACGCGGGCACGTGTTATACGCCGATAAATACAGTATATATATATATATATATATATATATATATATATATATATCCACTGCATACAGTTTAGCTATAATTCACTGCAGGCCTTTCCTGGTGTACTCTTTGTAATATACTTCAGGCAAGCAGGTGATTCAGTTAGCTGCAGTGGATTTAATATATATATATATATATATATACAGTCAGTCTTATACATATATAACAGCAGCTGCTTGGGCACCACATGCTTGACCAGACTTATGTCAACCTCCCATGCAGTCCGTTGGCAACAGTACTTAAAAGACCCACACCAAAGAACAAGGCGGACCTCTCCTAGCTCCTCATCAGCTGGGATCGCCAACCCCACTATACCTTCAGTCCTCTCAGAAACCTGCACTGAGAGGAATGAAGGTGTAGAATTAGGTGTGCTAAGTACTTGCAGGCAATCTGCTATCGCTACACCAGCCTCCGATTGTAGCAGGCAAATTTCCCTACCCCAGTTGCTAAACCGTCAAGAGAAATTTGTTCCCAGCCCTCCACATGCTCAGCGGCTGAATGCTAGCTTGGCTAAATTGCTCCAACTGCTGCCTTTTCAGCTGGTAGACTCTGCCCCCTTTCGTGAATTTGTGGAATGTGCAGTACCTCAGTAGCAGGTTCCCAAATGCCATTTCTTTTCACTGAAGGCCATTTCGGCTCTCTATCGGCATGCGGAAGGCAATGTCTTGGCTTCATTGGACAGGGCAGTCAGCGGTAATATCCCTGTCCAGCGCAGGCATGGACAGGGATGTTACCGTTCTTTCACAGCGCACTGGGTAACTCTGCTGGCAGCTGGGAAGGATGAAGGACAGGGTGCAGTATTGTTGAAGCTTGTTCTGCCACAATGCCTCCAAAATGCTAGTAGTGGTGATTCTGCCACACCTCTCTCCTCCACCCCCTCCTCTTCTTATTCCTTTATGGCCTCTTCCTCTGCAGATTTGTCCTCGGAACCAGGGGTGCTCCGTAGGCATTCAAGGGTCTACACAAGCACTCAGGCAAAAAGATGCCATGCGGTGCTTGAGTTGGTCTGCTTAGGGGACAGGAGCCACACTGGGGCAGAGATTCTGGAAGCTCTACAAGGGCAGACTCAGAGGTGGTTGATGCCATGCCAGCTTCAGCCAGGAATGGTGGTTTGCGACAATGGCACCAACCTCCTCTCCGCCCTCCAACAGGGACACTTAATCCATGTTCCCTGTTTGGCTCACATCCTTAATATGGTGGTGCAGCAGTTCTTGTGCAGGTACCCAGGCTTACAGGATCTCCTGAGGCAGGCCAGGAAAGTCTGTGGGCATTTCCGCCGGTCATATAATGCCAGTGCTCGGCTGGCTGACCTTTAAAAGGAATGCAACCTGCCCAAGAACCGCCTCATTTGTAACATGCCCACCAGGTGGAACTCAACATTGGCAATGCTACAGCGGCTGCACATGCAGCAGATGGCCATCAATGAGTACCTGTGTGAGTATGGCACCAGGACAGGGTCAGGGGAGCTTGGCTTTTTTTCACCAGTGGCTACTGATCAAGGATGCATGCACTGTCCTGTCACCATTTGAGGAGGCCACGAGGATGGTGAGCAGTCACAGTGCATGCATCAGTGATACTGTCCCTCTTGTCTTCCTGTTGGAGCACACGCTTCATGGAATAATGGACAGGGCACTTGAGGCAGAACAGAGGGAGGAAGAGGAGGACTTCCTTACCTCTCAAGGCCTCCTTTATCCAGACAGTATTCCTGCGGGCCCCCATGGAGCATGGAGCCTAGCACTCAGCATCAGCAGCAGTCTTCAAGAGATCATTTTCAGTCCCCAGAAACCCATGGACTTGTACGTGGCTGGGAGGAGGTGGCTGTGGATCATGTCATCCTTAGTGACCCAGAGGACTCCAGATCGAATGCCTCAGCAAACCTTCACTGCATGGCCTCCCTGATCCTGCAAAGCCTGCGTAAGGGCCCTCGGATTAGTGGTATCAAATATCATTACTGACTGGCAACCCTTCTTGATCCACGTTACAAGGGTAAGGTTGCGGAACTTATCCAGCCCTCGCAGAGAGAGTAACGGTTTAAACATCTTCAGGAGGCCTTGCAGAAAGGTTTGTGCAATGCATTTCCAGAGCCTGGGAGATTACAATTTCCTGGCCCTCCTGGACAACGTGTTGCTGAGGCTTCGGTCAGTCACAGAAGGAGCACCTTTCCAACCGAAAATCCACTGGGTTACTGCGTCTTGAGGATGGATCACTGGTCAGAGCTTTCACAATATGCAATTGAGCTACTGGCCTGTCCTGCATCCAGCGTTCTTTCTGAACGCACATTCAGTGTTGCTGGAAGCTATGTAACCGATCACAGAGTGTGCCTGTCCACAGACTCAGTTGATCGGCTCACCTTCATAAAAATGAATCAGTCTTGGTTCACCAGCTACCAAGCACCTGATGCTGAAGTAACCGATTCATTTTTCTACGAATGTGAGATCCTTTGAAGACTGCCTATGCTGAATGACTATCCTGTTATGCTGAGTGACTATCCTATTCCTCCTCAATGTTCATGTTGATAGCTTCTAAGAACATTTTTGTTTCAGGGCCTAAGGCCCAATTTTTCTGCTCCTGTTTAACAGGGGCTTGTACTTACAATTTTTGCTGTAATATTTTGCAGCAGGGCTCATTCTTGCATTCACCTAGAGTATCTGTGAGGGGTTGCAGTGTTGTGGCACCCCCATCAGTGCCTAAGGCCCAATTTTTCTGCCCCTGTTTAACAGGGGCGTGTAATTACAATTTTTGATCTAATATTTCACAGCAGGGTCCGTTCCTGAGCCCACCAAGAGTAACTGAGAGGACTTACAGTGTTGTGGCACCACACGACCACCAAAGGCCCAATTTTTCTGCCCCTGTTCAACAGTGGCATGTAATTACAATTCTTGATATAATATTTCAAAGCAGGGCCCGTTCCAGCGCTCACCAAGAGTAACTGTGAGGGCTTACAGTGTTCTGGTACGGTACCACCAACACCTAAGGCCCAATTTTCTGCAGAGTGTATAGGGCAGGCCGTATATTATATAGAGGCGGTCCCCTATTTTCAAACATCCAACTTACAAACGACTCCTACTTAAAAACGGAGGGAGACAACAGGAAGTGAGAGGAAATCTACCCCTAGGAAGGGAAATTCTCTCCTGTTATGCCGCGTACACACGAGTGAACTTTACGACCGGACTGGTCCGACGAACCAAGTCCGGCGGACAATTTGACCGTGTGTGGGCTTCATTGGACCTGCAGCGGACTTTTTTGGTCGAAAATCTGACGGACTTTAGATTTGGAACATGTTTCAAATCTTTACGTCGGAACTCCGCCGGACCCAGTTCCTATCGAAAAGTCTGCTCGTCTGTATACTAGTCCGTTGGTCGAAAAACAATGCTAGGGCAGCTATTGGCTACTGGCTATCAACTTTCTTATTTTAGTCTGGTCGTACGTCATCACGTATGAATCCGTCGGACTTTGGTGTGATCGTGTGTAGGCAAGTCTGTTCGTTGGGAAAGTCCGTTGGAACCTTTTTTTTTTTTATATATATATATAGATTTTTATTGGATTTTGCATTGACAAAAATGTAATTTACATTTTCAGTAAGTCTGAATACATTATATCATGTTTTAGTCAACTAATAACGTTAGTACACATATTTTTTAAATAAAGCACGTACTGTGTGAGTACAACAATAGTGTATTTTAAGAACCATTGGAAGAAAAGGGGGTGAGTAGGGAGATAGGAGTATAAGGGGAGGGAAGGGGAGGGAAGGGGGAGGGGGGGGAAGGTTCGAAAGCATTATGCTGATTGTATTTGCATTAAAGCATCAAGACAGATGTATATAGATTCAGAAGGAAAATGATTCACTTCTATTTTTGTACAAGTTTCGCCATTGAAGCCACCTTTTTTGAATGTTGGAGTGTGAGGTGGGACCCCTTGATCCTATGAGTTCATAGGTGCAGTGTGAGTGTACTAGAGTGATCACGTCTAGTATATTTGGGATGTTTGGTGTTTTCCAATTTCTAGTGATGAGTAATCTGGTTGCAAGGAGCATGTGAGTGAAGATTGTTTTAAATGTGTGTGGAATTGTTTCTGGGATCATGTTGAGAATGGCTAGTTGCGGTTTAAGAGTTATGTTGAAGCTATTTCTTGTATCAGATGTGCTACGTCTTTCCATAGAGTTGCTACTTCTGGACAATGCAATAGAATGTGAATTAGAGTTCCTGTGTGGTTGTAGTTTCTCCAGCAGAGCGGTGTGGTATTTGTTTGGTACTTGAGTTGCGTCAAGTACCATCTGAGTGTCATTTTGTTTGTTAGTTCCCATAAATAAGTGCATCGTGTGGCTTTATAGATTGATTTTAGTGCCTGTTGCCATTGTTGGTCTGAGTATTGCATTTGAGTGTCTATTTCCCAGTCTTTAAATGGTTTGGATTTGTAGAATGTAGTTTTTTCTTGTAGTGTGGAGTAGATAAGAGAAATACCTTTTGAGTTGGACTCCTGTGAAAAATAGAAGTTCCATAACTTGATAGGTAATGTCCCTTCTATTTTCGTATGTGTGGATAAGCATGTTTGAATTCAATGGTAAGTGAGAAAGTCTGAGGTAGATGCTTTGCAGATGGATTCGATTAATGAAAATGGCTTGTGTTTGATTATGTTCCTAAGTTCCACAGTGGAGGACGCGTGTGTTAGTAGCCAGTTAGGGATGGTTAGATCATGAGATAGTAGATGGAGAGTTTGCAAGGGTACTTGTATATGTTTAGTGGTTAGCGAGGGCCACTTATTGTTATGGAGAATTTTCCAGGCTTTGATTGATGCTTGTATGATTGATGAGTACAGGTGTATGTTTGTGACCGAAGCAGAGGTGTTAAGTAGTCAATATTTAAAATTTGGGCCTGGTGTGGCATTATTCTCAATATTTCCCCACAATGTGGTTTGAAGGGATTTGGTCCATTCTTGCAATTGGGAGAGAATGGTGGCTAGGTAGTAATCTTTGATATCTGTGTATACCATTCCTCCCGTCAGTCTATGTTTAATGAGTTTAGAGTGATTGTTTCTTGTTTTTTTACCCTGCCATATTTAGTGACTAACTATAGTTTGCAGAGATTGGAGATATGAGTTGGATACTGGGATGGGAAGTGTGCAAAATATGTAGAGTATTCTTGATAGGATGAGCATTTTGAAAGCTGCTAACCTACCTGACCAAGAGAGCTTGAATTTGACTAATTTGGTGGTTTCCTTGATTAACATTTGTTTGGTTTCCAAGTAATTATTGCTGAACAAACCTTTTACTGATTTGGTGAATGTGATGCCCAAGTAAGATATGCCAATATCTGCCCATGGGTATATATAATGGTTGCGTAGAATATTACTTGTTATTGCATCAAGACCTAGGTCTAAGATGTAGGACTTAGTTTCATTGACTTTATAATATGAAATAGAGCTGAATTTCATTAGAACATTTTGAACTGAAGCCAGGGAAGAGACTGGATTAGTGAGCATCATTATAACATCATCATCGAATAAGTTAATTTTATGTTCATTGTGTCCTATTTTGAATCCAGTGATATTTCTATTCATTCTAATGTGTTCCACCAGGGGCTCTATTATTAGGTTAAAAATAAGTGGCGATAAGGGACATCCCTGGCGGGTTCCATTTGTGATTGGGAATGGTCATGAAATCATCCCTTCTGTGTATACTTGGGCTGAGGGGGATGAGTACAAGGCCATTATTGCTGACAGTATATGGCCCTGGAAGCCAAATTTATGGAGTGTTGCCTCTAATTATGCCCAGTGGACTCTATCAAATGCCTTCCCTGCGTCCAGGGAAAGGAGCAGAGAAAGTGTTCTGTTGGTCTCAGCATAATGAATTATGTTTATGAGTCTCCTGGCTGCGTCGTAAGTCTGTCTCCCTTTTGTAAAGCCAGATTGGTCTTGGTGTATTAATGTGGGCATAATTTTTACTAGTCTAGTTGCTATGAGTTTGGCATATATATTTGTGTCTATGTTAAGAAGCGAGATTGGTCTGAAGTTTTGAGGTGTGGTAGGTTCTTTCCCTGGCTTCGGTAAAGTGATTATCAGAGCATTAAGCATTTCATTTGGAAGAGAAGAGGAGGAGGCAGCGTCATTGCACATTTGTGAGAGGTAAGGTGCTAAGGTGGTACGAAATTGTTTGTAAATTTCACCTGTTAGACCAGCTGGGCCTGGGGATTTATTAGATAGCAAGGTAGAGATGATATTCAGAATCTCTAGGTAGGTGAATGGTGCGTTCAGGTCAGAGAGGTGTTGTTGTGAGAGTTTTGGTAGCTTAATTTCTTGTAAAAACGAGTTGATATCTGCTGTGGATGGTTGGTTGTTGCTAGTGTCATCTTTTAAATTGTAAAGTGTTTGGTAGTAATGGCTGAATGCGTCTGCAATAGCTTGAGGGTCAATGAGTTTCTTTTTATGTGGCTGGATGGAAAAGGTGTGAAATCTTGGATTTAATGTGATGGCCTTTGATTCTAAGTGCTAGTGCTTTCCCTGCTTTGTTACCTGTAGTGTAGTGATTTGCTTTAAATCTTGTTTGGGTTTTGGAGTGTGATTCTAAAAGTATGTTCCTTAGTTCTTGCCTGAGGAGGACTAATTTTTCTTTTAGTGTGGGATCAGGATTGGATTGTTTTTGTTTGTCTAATGTTTTAATAGTAGATATTATAGTGTCTAGATGCTGTGATCTCCTCCTCTTCTCCCTAGCACTGAGCTGTGTAATAATTCCACTAACAAACGCCTTATGAGCATTCCAGAGGATAGTGTTGTTGGAAGTTGATCCTTTGTTCAATTCGAAGAACTTCTCAAGGTGTTTGCGTATGTAGGTAGAATGTTCAGGAGATTGGGTGATTGAAGCGTTTGCTCTCCATACCATATGTCGTGGGGGAAGTGGGTAGTCAGCCACTTCAATTGATACTGGGGCATGATCTGACCAAGTTATTGTTCCGACAGTAGAGACTGTAGTTTTGTTTAGGGTCCATTTATCAACTAGAAAATAGTCAATCCGGGTGTACGAACTATGCCTGTGGGAGAAGAAAGAGTAGTCTTGTTCTGTGGTATGATGACATCTCCAGATGTCATATAGATTGTTTCTTATGAAGGAACCCATATGAGGCGTGAGTCTGGAAATACGGGATGAAGTATCCAACTTGTTATCAGGTACCATATTGAAGTCACCACAAACAATAAAACATCCTCGGCTAAATTTTTTAAGTTTTTTCATTAGTTTGGATAGAAATCTGATTTGGCTGGTGATGGGGGTGTGTATATTGACAAGGGTAGATCTGGTTTTGTCCAGGGTGTAGTCCAATGACAGATATCTCCCTTCTTCATCTATCATGCTATTGTGTAGCGTGAAGGTGAGGGAATTTTTTATTTCTATCATGACCCCATTTTTCTTATTCGGGCCTGAAGCTTTAAAAGTATGGGTAAACTGGCGATTGACACAGTGGGGTTCGGCTGATTTTTTAAAGTGAGTCTCTTGGAGACAAAGGACGTTACATTTAGATTCCTTAGCTATTCTCCACATGGAGGATCTTTTGGCTGGGTGGGTAAGCCCTTTAACGTTGAGCGAAAGAAATTTTGGCATCTTGTGTGTTTTATGATAGTGTTAAACAAAATAAGCAGCAGTACTCTTGGTTGGAAGAGCTTACTGTGCGGTCCAGTAGGGTTCCTTGGAGTGAGTTTCTGGGATTGCTTCAGTCAGGAGCTCTTGAGGGAGGGGGTATCAGGATGAGATAAGGATGAGAGGAGGAAGATAGATTAAAACAATGCGTAATAATTCAAATAAAACAGTATGAAAACGTATTGTAACTACTGCTTTAAAACAGCTTATTAATACCAGGCTGTGTTAACTGAGTGAGGTGAGAGTTTGTGGTTTAAGCTCCAACGAGCAAGGCATCCGACCGGATGGCATGGTATTTATATTTGAATTGGCATCGCCTACCAGAGATGAGTTAGCATGCAGTAGGTGGTTGCTTAACATATGAGGATTGCGTGGACCCTCTGTGGGTAGTGATTGTCGCTTCAGGTGTCTCCGGGATGATATCCCATAGTTTGAGAAGTTTTATTCCTTCATGGACCGTGGTGATGAGATGTTTGACTCCATTTTTGGTGACAATGATTTTGGTTGGGAATCCCCATTGGTATGGGATTTTGTAATTTTTTTAGCAGCTTGGTTATGGTGTTTAGTTGCCTTCACAATTGGCGTGTGTATTGCGACAGGTCTGCAAAAAGCTGCAGGTCATTGAATGGTGCAGGGAGTTTGCTCAGGTGTCTGGTTTTGAATAGGAGTTGATCCTTAGAGCGAAAGAAATGGGTAGCTTACTCATCCATCCGGGTCTGTTGGAAGCTGTTGTCCTTTGCGAATTTCTGAGATTTGGCAGACAGAGGAATGCATCCCTAAGCTGTGAACCAGCACACACGCTTGTGACCTATGTGGATCTGAAATACCTTACACACACAGTTTGATTTTTGATACTCATTTGAAACCCTATCCATGTGGTTTAAAAGCATCTTAGCCTGACACGAGAGTGCAGGCATTGAAATTTGGTGAGTGCGTTTCTTTAGGGGAGTGGAATCACTGGCACATTGGTGTGTTGGATGGAACAGGAAGATTTCAGATCGATTATGAATTCACTTGAACACTTTATGGACTATTTTTTGTGATAATATTAATATTTTTATTATTATTTTTACTTTATTTTTTCATTTGAGTTTCACTTGTCACAGGGTGCAATCAGTGCTTATATATTCATGTTTATTTATTGATTTTTAGTCATATTGGGTTGAACAAACACTTTGTGCTCAGCACACATGTAGCGCCACTATTTTGTCCTATTGTCATATTTTTTTGATAAGGGGTTAAAATACAGCATACATTTCACTTTTATTGTTTCACTTTAAGCATTATTAAAATCACTGCTCCCGAAAAACGGACATTTTTAAAACAATTTTTGCATTGATCCATGTCCCCTGGGGCAGGACCCAGGTCCCCAAACACTTTTTATGACAATAACTTGCATATAAGCCTTTAAAATTCGCACTTTTGATTTTTCACGCTCGTGTCCCATAGACTTTAACGGTGTTCGCACAAATTTATTGCCTGTTCGCATGTTCTGCCGCGAACCGAACAGGGGGGTGTTCGGCTCATCCCTAGTGTCCGTTGGTTTTTTTTCATTATTTCTTCAGAAAGTCTGTTAGTCCATTTTCATATCTGTGTCCACTATCACGATGTTATAAATCTATATGCCGATCAATCAATCAATCAATCATTCACATTTTTTTGGTTTTCTTGCCTTAGTCTTAGTTCCGAGTCATTACCATTAAAGGATTTATGATATTTTCTTTTTGCATCATAAACTTTGAAACCTTTCCTAGGAAATTGTAAATTGTGTTTTTTTCATTTCACTACGTTTTTATTTTTTTTGTAAGAAAGTGATAACATTATGCTAAACGAGTCAAAAGGCACGTCTGCCATGCAGGGCAGTACCATTGTAACACAGGGGAAGAAGGAAAACAATAGAAAAAAACATAAAAAAATTTAAAAAATGACAAGGAGCCAGAAATCAAATGCTTCAACACATCATAAGCATTGTATATCCAGATACGTATCATCAACGGGTTACTTAGCAGACCACAGTACCCATGGTTTCCAAGGTTTCTCAAAAGCAGGGAAGGAATCTGATCTAAGGGCAAATATTTTTTCATATGAATAGTGTAACATCAAGGCAATGGCTTTGGATGGGTTAGGCGCCATCTCCCTTTTTCCAATGCCTTGTGATGATGAGTTTTGCAGATAATTAGACATTGGCTATTATCATGAGGTATGAGGGGGAAAAGTCATCAATTCTTATGTTTATTATTGCAGGGGGTAGTGAGCCAGTGTTTCAGCTGATCCAGATGTATTGCAATGCAGTAATCTTTGATGTCAACCATGGAGATGCCACCAGCTTTCCTGTGTTTTACTAGTTAAGTGTAGGAGCATCTTGGCTGTTTCTTTTGCCAAATGTAGGCTTCAAAAAGTGAGGTTAAGGATGCCAGATAGGAAGGTTTGAGAGTGATGGGTAGCATTCAAAATAAGTATAGGAGCTGAGGTAGGATTAGCATTTCAAAGGTGACCAGCCTGCCGGCCCCGGATAGTTCAAACTAAGATAGGTGACAAAGTTCTGTTTTCATTTTGTTAATGAAGGGTTTATAGTTGGCTTCCACAAAGGAGGCGATAGAGAAAGTTATTACAATGCCTATGCATGGTATACCTGCCTCAGCCCAGGAGTAGGGCAATTGTTGGGTCAGGGATCGTTGGGTAGACTTGGGAACATCTAGATTCAAAATGAAGGATTTTTGATAATAAGAGAGGGAGCTAAACTCAGGACCCGATGAGCTTTGAGAAGCGTTATCGCTGGATTATGTAAAAGTAAGATATCAACTGTGAAAAGATTTATAATGGGGGTGTCTGGTATGAAACCTAAAGCCCATTATTAGGGGATGAGAGCAGATGGCTTCAGCTAAGGGCTCTATCCATAGGCGTGCGCAGCCTTTTGCATTAGGGTGTGCACCCCAAAGCTCAAACACACATGCGTGTGTGTGTGTGTATATATATATATACACACACACACACTATATTACTAAAAGTATTGGGACACCTGCCTTTACACACACATGAACTTTAATGGCATCCCAGTCTTAGTCCGTAGGGTTCAATATTGAGTTGGCCCACATTTGCAGCTATAACAGCTTCAACTCTTCTGGGAAGGATGTCCACAAGGTTTAGGAGGGTGTCTATGGGAATGTTTGATTATTCTTCCAGAAGAGCATTTGTGAGGTCAGGCACTGATGTTGGATGAGAAGTCCTGGCTCACAGTCTCCACTCTAATGTGAAGGCCAGTCAAGTTCCTTCACCCCAAACTCATTCATGTCTTTATAGACCTTGCTTTGGACACTGGTTCAAATCATTTGGTGGAGGGGGGATTATGGTGTGGGGTTGTTTTTCAAGGCTTGGGCTTGGCCCCTAGTGAAGGGAAGTCTTAAGGCGTCAGCATACCAAGACATTTTGGACAGTTTCATGCTCCCAACTTTGTGGGAACAGTTTGGGGATGGCCCCTTCCTGTTCCAACATGACTGCGCACCAGTGCACAAAGCAAGGTCCATAAAGACATGGACTTAGTCGGGGTGGCGGAAAATTACCTTCAAGTGCAATAATTCACATTATAATAGTAACTAAAACATATAAAATTAAGTGGATAAATAATATGAGATTGGAAACGGCGCTGCCCTCTCCGTTGATAGATAGTAGGTGCAGGTGTCATGAGTTGCAAACTAGTATTATATAGCTAAACTGTATATACGATTTACCATTAACTGTCATAATAGGGTCCTCAGGCAGAAAAAAACAAACAAATATATTCGGGCAAACCCAACGGACTCAAAACCCGATTGATTTAGAGATTGGTAAGTAAAGCTATTATATGAGATATGTCCCTCCTAGTAAATGAGGATTTCTGCCACAGTGAAATATATGGTATATATGTAGGAAAATAATAAAGTGCACAGTGCAGTGGTTTACAAGTGAAAAAATATATAACTTGACCCAAAAATTCAAAATTATTGGGACAAGATGGCGCCCAAAAAAAGATTTTTTAAAAGGAAGAATTTAAAATGTGCATCATAGTGTCACTGGAATAACCATATTAATATTTCCATAAGTGTGTGAAAAACTAATGCGTGAAATAGTGATTTGTCCCAATATTCAAAAGTATTGGGACAGTAGGCGCTTGTAGTCCTCAGGAGATGTGAAATAAAATCAAAATCAGATCAAAGCACTCCCTGTGCATTAAATACAATAAATAAAAAAACATATAACTGTGTAAATATAGAGATGACATATAAAAGTAAATTCCAGTTATTCTTGCTTAAACCAGATGATGGTAATACTGCTAGAGGATATTTTATATAAAGTCCACACGGTGGGTGTTGTAAACAAATATGAGAACAAAGTTCAAAGAATGAAGGTTGATTGTTTCACCCTAACGGGCTCACCACAGTGACTTCTGTGCGTATAGTTCAAATGGTGACTTGATGTGCTCACCCCCCAGTGCTACCCTACTCACCAGAGATTACCACCCCTGCAGGGGTACCGAGCGACAGAGTGGGTGCCCAGGGTCAGGTGATGATGGCTCCAGTAATCTCTTGCAGATGGCTCCAGTAATGGTCCCGTTCCTATGCTTGATGCGGTCCTTACAGCTGTTCCACGGGAGATATGTACTTTATATGTGCCCTTGCTACTTCATCGGTATACCACCTTAAGCTGTTTTGCTCTCCAGAGATGCAGAGAAAAGAGAAACACAGAAAGGGGGGGCTCCCTTGGTGAAGTAAGTCAAGCTCATTTATTGCACATATCGAAAAAGAGTCCAAAAATACAAATAACACAGTCCACAAAGTGATTAAGTCGGCTAAGATGTGCGCAGGAATGGAAGCAGCATTAAGCTGCGAGCGTGCGTCCCACCGTGCGCTCCAACCAACACTTCCTGGTATGACGTGTGAGCGTGACTCCGCCTTACGCGTTTCGTCATAGGACGTTTTCAAAGACGGTGTTGACGCCTACGCTTCACACATTATTATAGTCCTACGGCTCACAGTCCCACGCCCCTAATTATGGTAATGTGCAGTGCATGTTTTTTTGCTTAGTTTTAACATTGTAGTAAAGCGGCCATAGAACACCCTCCCCCCGAGCGACATTACCATAATTAGGGGCGTAAAATTAAGTGTAACAATCTAAAAAATGAAAAATCCCAAAGTGCTATAATGGTGGGAACCCCCCAACTAAAAACTTGTTGCACTTGAAGATGGTTTGTGTTTCAATTATCTGTAGAGGGGTTTCCACCATCCCTGCTAAGTTTAAAAAAAATGTTTTTGTCTTAGTCTCATTCTGATGTGTATTTCATGTTAAATCTCACATCACTGGAATTATTGCACTTGAAGGTAATCTGTATGGCAAATATATATATAGAAGGGGTTTCCACCATCCCCGCTAACTTTAATTTTTTATGTCCTATTCTCAGTGTGATGTGTATTATATGTGAAGTTGGGTATCACAGAGATCGGTATTGTGGTAATATTGACGTTTATTGAGATCTCCATACATTAGAGGATTCCACCATTATTGTTAAGATATTGATCAGTAAGTTCGTGCTGCACTTTTTTTTCGTGGTGTGGGAACACATAACAGTGCTTAACGGCAGGCCTTTTACTGATACTTTTTTATTTTCCCTCCAGTAGTTTATTGTAAATAGTAGTGTGGTGATTACCTATTATACTAAAGATCAGCATGTGGCATTAATAAACATCAACAGATTTCAGTTGTGCCCCACCAGACCAGCCCCCCATGGACAATGTGCCTGGCTGCAGAGTTCATTTCCCCATCCCTGCACTGATTGGCAGCACTGATAGGCAGCACTCATAGACCAGCACTGATTGGCAGCACTGATGGGCACTGATTGCTGGCATTGGTTGGCACTGATAGGCGGCAGTGAAAGGCACTGATAGGCAACACTGATTGGCAGCACTGATGGGCACTGATAGGCGGCACTGATTGGCACTAATAGGTGATAGGTGGCACTGATTGGAAGCATTGATTGGCACTGATAGGTGGCACTGATAGATTTAATTGGTTGGCACTGATTGGCAGCATTGATTGGCACTGACACTTTGGCATTGGTTGGCACTGATGGGCACTGACAGTTGGCACTGATTGGCACTAATATGTGGCTTTGGTTGGCACTGACAGGTGGCACTGATAGATGGCATTGGTTGGCACTGATTGGCACTGACAGGTGGCACTAATTGGCACTGATATGTGGCATTGGTTGGCACTGACAAGTGGCACTGATAGGTGGAATTGGTTTGCACTGATTGGCACTGACAGGTGGCACTGATTGGTGGCACTGATAGGTGGCATTGATTGGCACTGACAGGTGGCACTGATTGCCACTGACAGGTGGCACTGATAGGTGGCATTGGTTGGCACTGATTATCACTGATAGGTGGCATTGGTTTACATTGATTGGCACTGACAGGTGGCACTGATTGGCACTGATAGGTGGCATTGGTTGGCACTGATTGGCACTGACAGGTGACATGGATTGGTGGCATTGGTTTGCATTGATTGGCACTGACAGGTGGCACTGAATGGCACTGATAGGTGGCATTGGTTGGCACTGATTGGCACTGACAGGTGACACTGGTGGCACTGGTTGGCACTGATTGGCACTGACAGGTTGCACTGATAGGTGGCATTGATTGGCACTGATAGAGGAGAGGGGGAGTTTCACATTGAGCAGATCGCCAGGCTTGTAAGAGCCACTAAGTGCGTTAAACTGTCATGTAATGTCCCTGCTTGCAGAAACCAGCTGTCAAAACTTGGCGGTGATGTCGGGGTGGACGGGACCAAACAGCTATCATACACCAGCAAACGGGATAGGGGCCGCTCCGTAGTTGTGACTCCGCCCCTTTCTATCAGCTATCAAACACCAGACAATGATTGGGCTGCTTAAGAAAGGGGCGGAACCACATACACGGAGCGGCCCGCCCAGCCCTTATCCTGTTGGCTTGTGCTTGATAGGCTAGCTGTTTGTTCCCGCCCACCCCCGACATCACAACCGAGTTTTGACAGCTCGTCTCTGCAAGCAGGGACATTACATGATAGTTTAAAGCACTTAGTGGCTCTTAGCCTGGCGATCTGCTCAATGCGCTATACACTCTCTTGCAGCATTTCACAGGAGAAGACAGCCGGCATGCAACTACACTAACAGGGGGTGATTAGGGTGTGCCCAGGCACACCTGGCACACTCTGTGTGCACTCCTATGGCTCTATTATAAGGTTGAATATGGATGGAGGCAATGGGAACCCTTGCAGAGTACTGTTCAATACTGAAAATGATTTAGATAGTAGACTCAGCATATATATCCCAGCGGATGGGCTAGATTATAATGGCTGATAGGACTGTCCCATGGACCCCAAATTTGGTGAGAACTTGAGACATGTAACCCCCAATGTACTCAAATTTCTTGTTACTGACTTGGATCTGCAGAAGAATCATTGCCCAGAGAACTTTGTGTTTTACCTAGAGTTTTTAGGTTACCCAGAAGGGGCTGGTCACTAATTGACTTTTGGCTTCCTATGTATAATGTATTTCTAGGGGGGGGGGTGCCAGACTGTCTGAGGTGGGCATTGTCTGTGATAATGTGATTAGCTCTTATCTAATGGTTTTCTGTATAAATTCAGTGTGTTTCTCTAATAAAACAGTTCTTATTGTTTACTCCGAAAACTGGTGCTGCCTAGTTATTTGGGGTGGCTACAGATATTGTCACTTACCTCATGTTTTAGAGCTCGGAAAGCAGCTTCTTGGTGGAGATACTGAGCAGAGTATCAGGGAGTCTCTCACACTTCTTCCCTGTGTCTATGGAAAGGAGCAAAGAAGGAATTTGACTGCATTGGTGTATAGTGTACAATATTACCCTGTGACGACATCCTGTTGATGACAAAACGCGTAGGGAGGAGGAGGGACACACTGACGTCACCGCTATACGCCTAGTCCCAGAAGCAACGGGCTTATTCGAGGCTAGATTCTTTCTAATGCTGTATTGTATCTATTCAAATGTAAGCGTGCATTTGTCTTATGTCTTATGCTATTCGGAATAAATTATAAGGGTTTTACACTATTGTGAGCCTTTGTTGTTCTATGGGGATTCTATTGCCATGCCCTATCCGATCTGTGTGAGGACCATTATTGCTAAGGCTGATGAGTTCAGTGTACATCATAGAGATTCCAGGCTGGGGTAATAGCCATCTGCACACTGTGGTCCGCTGTAATAAGGGACCATCACGATCTGGTAAGCGGCAGTGTTTACTGTGGTGGAGACACTTTCATCTGGTTACTTTTTTCTGGGGTGTCCCATTTTTTTATCACTTTAGAAGAGTCTACATATTTTTGTACGGGCTTTATTCTATTTTTTTTTTTGTATTTCTAGACACTATTTAACCCTTTTTTGGCTACCATCTTCATGTGTGGACTTTTGGTTATTTAAAATTTATTAGCTGTTCTAAATATTTTTTTTTTCAGCTTAGTTCTTTTTATGATCACTCATATTTTTGTCACAATATTCACTTCATCTTATTTGTCACATTTTTATTAGAAATTGATCTTCACTGAATGTTTTTTTTATTAGTGCATTGGTACATAACCACATTAGCAGTGTACTCACTTTGGGTTAAGTTGTTTTTTACAATCACGGTTTCACCTTTTGTGGCACACTAGCTTCTAGATTGTGTGTGTATGGAATATTGCCCCATAAATCAATTAGTTTATAGACATGTGCACACTGAAATATTTCGTTTTCGAAATTTCGTTTTCGTCCGAAAAATAAATGTATTTAGTTACTCCCGAAATCCGTTTTTATTTATTTTGTTTCGAAAAAAAATGCATTCGTGCGAAAATCCGAAATGATTAAGGTTGAATCTGTCATTGAAGGCTTATGGTGTCTGTCGGATGTTCTAAGAAGATTCGACGGAGCAGCTAAACTGTACGACGCCGCAATCGTACATTTCCGGTCTAATCTTCCACCTACAAGCTATAGTAGAATTCTGATGTTGTATGACACTAGTAATAATTATATTTATTAATTATTATTACTAGTCAACCAATATTAGAATTCTTCTATAGCCTATGGGCAGAGCATGTGACCATAAATGTCCGTTCGCGGTGACTGCTTCGTCTAAACTTCATGTCGAATCTTTTCTCTCTATGTAGAATAATCTTGGACTAATAGAGTTAGGTGAGGCACATTCCACCTTTTTTGCTATTATCTCTATAATGTCGAATCTTTTCCCTCTATGTCGAATAATTTTGGACTAATAGAGCTAAGGTTAGGCACATTCGACCGCAGGTTTGATGGACACAGATTGTTATTGTCAGCGTCATGTCGAATCTCCTATCTATATCGAACTGTTGTAGCAACGAAAACGATAATAAAGCATTTGTTTATGTCGGATCTTTCGGTTTTCGGATTCTGCACGTTCGTTATAGTTTGTTAAAACAATAACGAAAATACCCGAAATTCGGACGAAAATGCATTCGGACGAAATTGAATGCACATGTCTAGTAGTTTAGCGCAGCTCCCCTTGTTCTTTATTTCGTTTTGGTGTTGTATAACATTTTGAGTTGCAGCTGAGGTACTTTTTAGACAATAGCGCAGTATTTTTCTTTTTAATATTAGGTATATGCCTGGTGGTGTTGGAGGCCTGTCTCCCATTTGGTGAACCCCATTAGGTCCGGTTGAACTAGCATAGGCCAAATATCTATTAATCGGCTTGCTAATATTTTTTACATACAATTTCACATCAGGGTTCAACAGAGAAATGGGTCTGAAATTTGCTGAGGATTTTTTGTACTTTCCCAGGCTTAGGGGGTGTGACAATGGGTGCCCTCAGAATCTCCGGGTTGCAGGAAGCCTTCTCAGGAGCTGTATTAAAAAAAGCTGAATGGTGGGATGCCAATAGGTCTTCAAAGGACTTATCTATTCATTAGTGAAGGTGTCGGGGTCCTGGTGATTGGCTGTTTGGCATAGAGTTGATGACTGTTGTGTGTGGTGTGTGTGCAGCACAAGGTGTCCCAATAGATGGTGAAAGGTGCACTCATCAGTTCTACTATTCATATAAGGGAATCCAGACCGAGCTCCAACCGCTGTGTCTTTGTTGGAATTTTCTTGCCTGCATGTGTTTTGCTTGCATTTACAAAGACTTTGTTTTATCAGTCAGCATTGAGGACTGAAAATAGCGCTGCTTTGATGGGTTTATTGCTGTTTCATATAGTACATTCATTCATCCATATTTATATAATAAATATCCCCCAAAAAATATAAAAAGAAAAATTCTTCCTCAGTTTAGGCCGATACATATTCTTCTACATATTTTTGGTAAAAAAAAATCACAATAAGCGTATATTGATTGGTTTGCGCAAAAGTTATCGCGTCTGCAAAATAGGGGTTCAATTTATGGCATTTTTATTATATATTTTTTTATTAGTAATGGTGGCCATCTGCGAATTTTTTTTTTTTTTTTTTCATAAAGTAGTTTATTGAAGAAGATTAAGCATATATAAACATACATGAGTGCAGATAGGATTTAATATACATCAATCAATTGGTATCAAACTTAAAAGCAAAGTCGTATCTAACATGTCCGTGAGTCATAGCTATGCATTCTGACAGTTAAACAAGCTGTCTTTAGATATGAACTTCTATGTGTTCTGGGAACTATGCCCACCTGTAGGTATCTTTTTGAAATCTGCAATTGTTTGGTGAGTAGGGAAAGAACAGAGTGGAGATAAGAAAAGAAGAGGTAAGAAAATTAGCGAGAAGGATAGGTGTTATGACCTATACGTCACAGTGACTTGAGGGAGCTATTAAGAGCTTATTGGGCTCTAACGTCTAATGTACTTTCTCAAGTTCAGTATAACAAAACGGTTCAGGTTATTACATGGTTATGTATTCGATCAAGTAATGGTAAACATTGACCAGTTATTTAACCAAATTTTCATAATCTTGGGAATATCTATATATGAACCAGGGAGACCAAGTTTCGTGATAACGTTCTACCTTTTCTTCTGACTGTGCCCGTGTGTCTTCCATTTCACAAATATCTGAAATTTTTTGCAACCAGTCTTTCAGAGAAGGAACTGTGGTTGATTTCCAAAACAGTGGAATGAGAGACTTGGCCGCATTTAGTAGGTGTCTGGTGAGAGAATTTTTGTATCTTTTAAAGGTAAAATTTGTAATGTGAAGCAGGCAACATGCTGCGTTAAGTTTGAGCTTGGTCTCCGTGATTCGGCAAATTATCTCTTTAACCTTGTTCCAGTACGGTGTTATTCGTTCACATTGCCACCAAATGTGCATTAGAGTTCCTTTTTCTTTGTTGCACCTCCAGCATGTGTCAGGCGTCTGGGGGAACCATTTGTGAATCTTTGCTGGGGTTGCATACCAATGCGTGAGCATTTTATAAGCCGTCTCCTGTATTCTCGTGCTTAAAGAGCATTTATGCGCCATAATACAGGCTCTCTCCCATTGGGTATCTGAAATTGTCATGTCAAGGCAGTCTGACCATCTCTCTCTGAGCCTATTATCTGCGGGTTTTTTCGAGTTTTGTAACCATTGGTAAGCGACTGATGTGGTCTTTTCGACCTGCTCTCCCTTTAGGCACACCGACTCCAACTCAGTAGGCTCTCTAGTGAAGTGTCTCTTACGAGTGACATTGTTAACGTAACTTCTGACCTGGAAGTACGACCACAAGGGGAGGGAAGGTATATTGTTGTCAGCCTTTAGATTAGTCAAGTCTTTCATTATCTTGTTGTCGAAGCAATGGGAAGTCAGAAGTGGTAGTTTTTGATCAGAGGAGCGCAAGAGGCGATTCCCCATTCCAGGCGGGAAGTCTGGGTTGTTTTGCAATGGGGTGAGAGGGCTGAGAGGCGAATAAAGTTTGGGTTGTTTAGTTAGATGATGAAAGATTTCTAGAGTGGTCCCTATCAAAGGGTGGACTCTCAGAGTCGGGGGGTATTTGAGTTTTGGTATCCAGGGGGAGAACCGTAGGGGAATTGGGCTCAAGTCGTTTTCTAACGACACCCAATCTTTTATGCCGCCATGACAATGCCAGTCTATGATCCTGGCAATGTGTGTGGCATGATAGTACATTTTAAAATCTGGTATCCCTAACCCACCCACTGCTTTGGCTCTTGTTAGTAAGGAAAATTTAATACGTGGTGGTTTGTGTGCCCAAATGAATCGCATTTGAAGGGCCTGAAGCGATCTAAAAAAGCTTTGTGGGATTTTAATAGGGAGTGTGCGTAATAAATATAGAATTTTAGGCAGTATGGCCATTTTGCAAACGGCCACCCTGCCAAACCACGAAAAGAACCCCGTGTGCCAGGTTTGTAAATCCTTTTCTATGATTTTGAGAAGGGGAAGGAAGTTTCGGGAGAAGATAGAGGACAACCTAGGTGTAAGCCAAACTCCCAGGTATTTGACGGCCTGTGTTTCCCACTTGAATGGGCTATTGTCTTGGAGTGTCTTTAGTGTTTGTTCTGGGAGTGAAATATTCAACGCCTCCGATTTCGAAAAGTTTATCTTAAGGTTAGAGATATAACCAAATATTGCGAACTCTCTCATGAGGGAGGGGATGGATATATGCGGATCAGTCAAGAAGAAGAGTAGGTCATCGGCATATGCCGCTACTTTGAATTCACGCCCTATGACCTCAAATCCCTTTATGGCCGTGTTCGCTATGATTCGTCTAACAAATGGTTCTAGTGATATTATGAATAGCAGGGGCGACAATGGGCAGCCCTGTCTTGTTCCATTGTTTATGCTTACTTTATCGGATAGTGAACCATTTATTTTGAGTCTAGCTGAGGGGTTTTGGTATAAGGAGGTTATCCAGCCCATCATTCCTGGTCCCAGGCCTATGTGTCTGCAAGTTTCAAACATGTAGTCCCAGGCTACTCGATCGAAGGCCTTCTCCGCATCCGTAGACAGGAGAAGACCCTCGATCTTTCGTCCATGGGCAGCGTGAATCAGGTTTAGGGCTTTGGTGACATTATCCCTTGCCTCTCTTCCAGGCATAAAGCCCGCCTGTTCCGGTCCTATCACATTATGAAGTAGAGGTTTCAGTCTGTTGGAGATGATTTTGGCCAGTATCTTCACGTCTAGATTCAGTAGCGATATAGGCCTATAGCTAGAACAGTGAAGTGGGTCCTTGTCTGGTGTGGGTAACACTGTGATAAAGGCCGATAAAAATTCTGGGGGGATCGTTCTTGGCTTTGAAAGGGTATTTAATGCATCTTGGAGGTGTGGGGACAATGTGTCGACGAATGTCTTGTAGTATATGGCCGTGAATCCATCAGGACCCGGGCTCTTACCTTGTTTTAGGTCTTTAATAGCGAGTTTGAGTTCCGACAGGTCTACGGGACTCTCGAGTGATGCGGCGTCCTCCGCTGTGAGCGAAGGAAGGTCTGAATCCCTCAAGAAATCCCGCATTACCTGGAGCCTTTCTCCCTGTAAGTCATGTGGTCTATGTTGGGTTGGGAGATTATATAAATTGGAATAAAAGTCCTGGAAGTGTTGTGCTATTTTGTCCGTTGTTCTGTCTACCCTACCCCCCTTATTTTGAATGCCTGAGATGTTATATTTAGGGGTGGGTCCCCTCAGTGCCCTGGCAAGCAGATGGCCGGGTTTGTCGCCTTGCTCGTAGTATATTTTTTTTCTAAAGAAAAGGAAGCGTTTCGTTTTATATTCTAGAAGCTGTTTAAGGGTCAGTCTTGTCTCGAGAAGAGCAGTCGCCGATCTGGATGTCAGGGATTGCTTGTGTAAGGTTTCTAGGCGACGTATTTTTTGTGTTAGTTGGAGAATTTCCTTTTCTTGGTCTTTCTTTTTTTGTGCCCCCATCCTAATTAGCTCTCCCCTGATGGAGCACTTGTGGGCTTCCCAGACCATCAGTGGGTCCATGCCCGGGGTCACGTTATGCCTGAAGAACTCTTTCAGAGCTGCGGTCAGTGTAGACAGCAGACCTGGATCTGTTAACAGAGAGGAATTCAGTCTCCAAGTTCCCGATCTGGCCGGGTTATCGGTCAGGTTTAGGCCAATGGAGACTGGGGCGTGGTCAGAAATTGTCTGTATCCCTATGTTTGCCTCTCTGACTATATGGAGATCCCTCTGTGTGATAAAGATGTAATCAATCCTAGAGTGGCGATCATGGGGGATTGAATAGAAGGAGAAATCTTTATCCTCAGGGTGTAGGAAGCGCCAAGTGTCAACTAAATCTAAAGAGTGGAGGAGAGTTTTGATTTTTTTAAATATTTTATAGGTAATGAAGGTTTTTCCTGTTGACGTGTCTACTAACGGGTTTAAGGGAATGTTAAAGTCTCCCCCTAAGATTAAGCGACCTGTGCTGAAACCCTCTAACTCCCTCATCAATTTTTTGCAAAAGGACAAGTGGGAAGTATTGGGGAAGTAAACATTTGCTAATGTGGTGGGTACCCCAGAACATTTCCCTTTGACAAAAATATATCTCCCCCCTGGATCAACCAATTTGTCTGTGATCTCGAATGAAGCCTCCCTACTGAGTAATATTGTCACTCCCTTAGATTTGGAACTGTCGTTTGTGGCGTGGTGTGCCTCTGTGAAGTAGGAGTCGGTGAGCCTGGGAACCTGGTTTGTCTTAAAATGGGTCTCTTGCAGGAAAACAATTTTAGGCTTACCTTTTTTTAATTCCCGCAAGAGAGTAGTGCATTTCTCCGGAATATTTAGGCCTTTGACGTTGTGAGATACCACCGTAGGGGTCCGACCCAACGCAGAGTAGGCCATTGTTCAGGATCAGAGAGAGACCGCAAACAGTACCTGTAATCACAACTATAAAAAAGTACCTGTTAGAATTTAAATACTTAAACGTAGTTGTACCACCTCAATCAGTGACTAAGAAGAATGGGAAGAAGTAGACTGAAAGATGTGAGTATAGTAAGAAATTAGAAGTAAGAGTACGGAGAGTGAGATTTACAACCCTCCCAGACAATAACAACGTCTGAGTGGATCAATATTTAGTGTGTGAAAGTGGGTCTATAACCCCTCTGACACACTCTGTGGGGACGCAGGAGGCACGCGGCTAGATACCAGACCCAACTTAACAAAAAAGAATGAAATGAACTGTCAGGGACTTAGGACAGCCAGACCACGGCCCATTTCAGCAAGTGGATAGTGCCTGATGGTCTTTTTTGCCGCTTGAGCTGTTAGAGCTGGGCTCCAACCAATGGAGCGGGACAAGCAGTAGCTATACTAACTTGTAGAAATATATGGGGTGGTGGGGTCAGGACGTGAAAGGCATAGTTGCCTCCCTACCTTTCCCCTCCCCCTTCCCATACGGGAATCACTTAGTGCAGGAACCAAAAAACAGAGAAAACTTAAAAAAGGAATAAAAACAGAAACTCTCTGAGGGAAGTATAAGCAGAAACTCTACATTAAGCTAAAAGTCCCCATCCGGCTTGTATTGACATTTAAAATGGATAGGAGGTGTGAGGTTCTTGTTAGGTCTCTAGGTAGGCCGGGCCCTCACCATAGTCCAACAGGGCTTTTCGTGGAGACAAATCATCCAGCAAGCTGTGTCGTGTGTTCTGAGTGGGATACATGTCAACGCCCTGGGCAGCGACCTTTTCCCCCATATTCCCGTTAGGCTGGCAAGTTCACCGGGAGTGGAGCAAAGGTTAGTGTGATTCATCACAGGGATCTTGTAGTACCCCCTATGTGTGTGGTTAGGAGGTGCCCAGGTCTCTGCCATACAGACACTAATAGTAGTGGGCCTTTTCCTCCAAGTGTCCAATAATCCGGAATGGGGAGTCCTTGCGTGAAGACTTAACTGTAGCATAAACAAAGCATCTGCTCAATTTAGTACATATGCTAAGGTGTGATTTGAAACCTGAACAAAACAGAACATCGGTATGTGATAGGATTCTCTCACTCACGCATCTATTAACATCCTGGAGGAATGTGCTTTGCCCCTTGGAGTGCCAGCGATTGATCCTTCCTGCCGATTCTGCTTCTGTTTCTTGGCTTGATGCTTCTCAGGGGTCACCGTAGGGGAGTACGGTGGGCTTCTGTCTCCGGTTGGGAGTAGAAACTCCTGATACCACTCCGGTAGGTCAATCTCACCTAGCTGTAGGGCGCTGCAAAACTCCTGGAGGTCACTTGGAGTGCGGAGAAAGTGTTGTTTGCCATTGTGCGACACTGAGAGGGCAAAGGGGAAGCGCCACGTGTACCGAAGATCTTTTGCCCGTAGCGCCTCTAGCAAGGGTCGCAGGGCCCTGCGATTTTTCAGCGTAATTTGGGAAAGATCTTGAAATAAAGTTATGTGGGCGCCGTTGAAAACAATCTGCTCATTTCTGCGCGCCTTGTGCATGATCTCCTCTTTCAGGGAAAAACTTTGCAGGCAGCAAATGATGTCACGAGGGGGAAGTGTATCTGGGCCTCTGGCTCTTAGGGCTCTGTGCGCTCTGACAAATTCAATGTCCGTGTCCTCTGGTCTCTCCAGGAAGCTATTGAAAACCCTCTGCAGTGCATGAGTTATTTGGTCTGCATCAACCGATTCTGGTATACCTCGAACTCTGATGTTACACCGTCTCCCCCTGTTATCGAGGTCTTCCAGGTGTCTGTTCATCTCAATAAAATGGAGTGCATGAGATGAGACCACTCTGTCCAGCCTGTTTATGGCTTTATCTCTGTGTTTTCCTGCTGTTTCAGCGGTGGCCATTTTCTCTGTGAGAACTAACAGGTTGGTTTTGAGGTCCGTGATAGCTGCAGAGAACGAGGCTTTAATGTCAGCAGCAAAGACTGACATATCTGCATAAGTTAGTGGATGGTCAGGACGTGCCTCTCTCCTACCATTATCCTCTGTAGCAGACAGGGAGTCTTCGCTGAGATCCTCCTCACGCTGCACCGGCGCCATCTTCCCTCCTGCAGTCACTCTCTGTATCACGGCTTGATTCCTGAAAATCTCTGAAATGTTCCTCCCGGCTGATGCAGCGGTAGAGCGGCGGGAACGGGTGTGCTGTGGGAAACGATTCTGTCAGCTCATCGTCGCTTGCAGTGCGGCAGAAAGACTGGTTTGGGCCGTTAGTCTGACAGAGCTCCTCGTTTAGGCTGCCATCTCCATCGCGCGCCAAGCCACGCCCCGCGATTTTTTTATTGTGACTGCGACATTGTGGCGGACACATCGGACACTTTTGACACATTTTTGGGACCATTGACATGTACAGAGCGATCAGTGCTATAAAAATGCACTGATTACTATGTAAATGTCACTGGCAGGGAAGGGGTAACACTAGGGGGAGATCAAGGGGTTAAGTGTGTGTTCCCTCACTGTGTTCTAACAGTGTGGGGATTGTACTAACTAGGAGAGATGACAGATCGCTGTTTCTACTTTGTAGAAACACACAATCTGTCTTCTCTCCTCTGACAGCACAAATCCCCGTGCTGGCTCTCATGCACTGGCGATCGCACTGGCCAGTGGCGATCGCGCCCACCGGTGATCGCACACGCATATCGGGTTCCCCGCTAGCAAGCGGGCACACGCCCTCTGGTGGCTCTTAAAGGGGCAACGTACAGGTATGTGATTTTGCGCAGCTATGCCACTTTGCCGACGTATATCGGCGTGAACCGGTCAGCAAGTGGTTAAAGTAGTTGTAAACCTCTGAAATCATAAACGCCTGGTGTTATTTCTGCCTGCGTTCTCTTACCTCTGCTATCTGCATGAATCACTTCTGTCAAGTTATGCCAACACTACAAAAGCTTGGGGGGTGGCCCGGCCCTCTTCCAGGACACAGAAGATGATTGACACCTGTAGATGTGCATATTTCCCTATCAGACTGTATAGAGAGGGGTTGTGCCAATCCCCTCCCCTCAGGTCTCAGATTACACTAAGCTTCCTGCTTTATGCTGTACAGCATGTGACATTATAAGGGAGGGGGGCCCTCCAGGACACAGAAGATGATTGACACCTGCAGATGTGCATATTTCCCTATCAGACTGTATAGGGAGGGGGTCTGCTGATTCCCTCTCCTCATGTCTCAGATTGCACTCAGCTTCCTGCTTTATGCTGTGCAATGTGTGACATCAGATCCCCGCCCCCTGCCTGCTGGAGCTGAGAAATAGCCTTTGATCTGAGTGTTTTAGAAGTCTGTGGAGGAGAGAGCTGCAAAAAAACAGGCACAGCTTATGTAGGAGGATTTGTTTCATCTCTGTGTATCACCTGAGGCCAGTCACTTATCTGGGGATATGGAAGGATTTGCAGCCACTTTAAGTGATGTCACACAGATGGGAGGTCACACCTTTGATCGACATATGACTGAAATAGTAGATGCAAATAAAAAATACAACGTAATAAACTATCCCGCTCACATACATTGGCCTCAGAAAAATCAGTCCTAACATCGTTTGTCTGTAACCCCAAAATCCCAGACAGTCTCACTCACCAGATGTCCTACCCATGGACGTCACGGAACCTCTTCCACTACGGAGCCCTGGTAGACCCCTGATCCCGCAAACTGCTGTCTTACTCTGACCTACAGACCAAATTCGATCTACCACGTCAAGCTTTCTACAGCTACATGCAAATACGTCACTATGCCATGTCCATATCGCGTGACCTACAGTTCTCCCCCCCATCACCCTTTGAAAATCTAATCCTGGCGGGCACAGCCCAGAAAGGGTTAATCTCTGATATCTACAAAATACTAAATGCCTACCCACTAGAAGTCAAAGGTAAACATATCTATATGATTAAATGGGAAAAAGCTCTTAATGAGGAACTTCCCAAGGAGCAATGGCAGACAATATGGACACAGGCAGCAAAAAGCTCCCTCTGCACTCTATACAAAGAAAATACCTACAAAATTCTCCTTTACTGGTATATGACTCCGGATATCCTTCATGCCATATACCCATCTAGCTCAGATCGCTGCTGGCGATGTCAAAAAGACAGAGGGACCCTCCTCCATATATATTGGGACTGTTCACTGATTACCCCATTTTGGGACAAGGTTCAACAACTACTGGTTCGCCTATTAGAGACACAGATCCCTACCCCCAAATTCTTCCTTTTAGGAATCTCACAATTAAAGATCCCCAAAGCTCAAAAAAACCTCACACGCCACATTCTCACAGCAGCACGTTGTCTTATTGCTTTACACTGGAAAAAAAACCTCCCCCCCACGCCCGAAGCCTTATACGTTAGAATCAAAGATGTGGAGTTGATGGAGAAGATGACAGCCCGGATACAGGACAGGTTGGAGGCACATAATAAAGTATGGGAGCTGTGGCATCTTCGAGAGGACCCACCATGAACAAGTAAACGAACTATAACAACATTCTTCCTCCCCTTTCTTCTCATTTTCTTCTTCCCCCCCCCCTCTTTCACTATCCTTCTACTCTACTCTGAGTGTTATAGTGACTTGCTTAGTTATAAGCAAACTAGAAGATGAAAACAAAATAAGAGTTGAAAAAAAAATGCCTAGCATATTTATATTTTTTGTGATACACTCTTATCTCTTATTACCTTTTATATATTATGTACTTTTGTATCGCAAATACCACAATAAAATATTATTTGAAGAAAAAATACAACGTAATATTGTTAACAGCTTCCCGACCACCGCACGCTGATGTACGTCGGCAGAATGGCATGGGCAGGCAAATTGGCGTACCTGTACGTCCCTTTGAGTTTGCCGCCTAGCGGGAGTGTGCTCGCGGTCCTGGGAAACTCGATGTCCGGCGGCGGCCCGTGATTACGGTGAGGAGAGGCAGAAAGGGGAGATATAAACAAGGCATTTTCCTGTTCTGCTTAGTGACAGGACAGTGATCTACTGCTCCCAGTGATCGGGAGCGGTGATCAGTGTTGTGTCACTTTTAGCCCATCCCCCCCACAGTTATAATCACTCCCTAGGACACACTTAACCCCTTCATCGCCCCCCTAGTGGTTAACCCCTTCCCTGCCAGTGTCATTTATACAGTAATCAGTGGCTATTTATAGCACTGATCGCTGTAAAAATGATAATGATCCCAAAATAGTGTCAAAAGTGTCCGATCTGTCCGCCATAATGTCGCAGTCCCGATAAAAATCGCTGATCCCCGCCATTACTAGTAAAAAAATATATATATATTAATGCAAAATGCCATAAAACTATCCCCTATTTTGTAGACGCTATAACTTTTGCACAAACCAATCAATATACGCTTATTGTGATTTTGTTTACCAAAAATATGTAGAAGAATACGTATCGGCCTAAACTGAGAAAAAAATGTTTTTTTATATATTTTTTGGGGATATTTATTATAGCAAAAAGTAAAAGATATTGCTTTTTTTCAAAACTGTCGCTCCTTTTTTGTTTATAGTGCTAAAAGAAAAAAAACACAGAGGTGATCGAATACCACCAAAAGAAAGCTCTATTTGTGGGAAAAAAAAGGGACGTCAATTTTGTTCGGGTGCAACGTCGCACGACTGCGCAATTGTCAGTTAAAGCGACGCGGTGCCGAATCGCAAAAAATGCTCTGGTCAGGAAGGGGGTAAATCCTTCCGGGGCTGAAGTGGTTAAATTGTATTTACCTTATGACACAGACTATCTGCAAGTGTCATTTTATACAGGCAAAATGCAGCCGCTCCTGCTGTGTAATACAAAGTAATTTATAGTAATAGCAGCGGGGGAGGGGAATCCGCATTACAGGGAGAGGAGCCGGCCGTAAGAGATACATCCTTAAGGCTCCGCTCACACCTTTGCGAACTAGAGAATTAGATACACCGCAATACCAATTCGCAGGACATTTTAAAACACATTCATTTGAATGCGTCTGGTTCACATATGTGCGTTGCATTCGCACTGCGCATTGCCCAAAAAAAACATTATCTTCTATGGGAAGGCTTCTGATTCGCAGATGCATTCCGTTGTGAACACGAATTCTCTCCTTCTCCTCACTACACCTCCCCCCTCTCCCCCACTCTCCCTGCTCACTGATCCGCAGCTAAAACGGAGAGGAACCTCTGAACAGCTGTTTTTTTCTCTTCGCAGAGAAAACAGAGCTGGAATTCGCACCGCACATGTGTGAACGCGGCTTGAAACATCATTGAATTTTTTAGAACGTATCTCTTTTGTTCAATGTCCTCAAATGGTCACGAGGGAACAATGGAAAGGTACTATTGCTGACACCTCCTTTTTTTTTTTTTTCCACAAAAAGTTTTTATTTTGAAAAGATCCGTAGGAAATACAGAAAGTACATTTCAAAACATACTGTCACGGAACGTCCCACACTCCGCTTGAGTGCTTCTGTCATATACCGCTTCCTAATAGGGATGAGCTTCGTGTTCGAGTCGAACCCATGTTCGACTCGAACATCGGCTGTTCGACCGTCCGTCGAATTGCGAACGATATGGGCCGTTCGCGCCAAATTCGTGTGGCGCGTCACGGCCCATAATTCACTGCGGCATCGCAGTGCATTGCTGGCTGATGATTGGCCAAGCATGCACTATGACCCGCATGCTTGGCCAATCACAGCGCCGTCAGTAGAGAGAGCTGTAATTGGCCAAAGCCAGGGTGGCTTTGGCCAATTATGGCTCAGGGGATTTAGTACACACCCCACACTATATAAGGCCGCCTGCACGGCGGCCCTGTGTAGTGTGTGTTCCGGTGTGCTGAGAGATAGAGAGAGAGAGAGACAGTGTCATTTGATTTGAGTTAGATAGATTAGGCAGAACAGTCAGTCAGTTAGCTGCACTTACAGTGTATTGTGTATATATATGCATCCCAGGTGTTGCATATATATATATACACTGTATTCAGTTTAGCTAGATCCGTTCCTGTTATCTTCTATCTAGACTATTTAGTGCAGTGTGTCCTGCTCACAGTGTTCAGCTAGATCCGTTCCTGCTATTTACATTCAGTGCAGTGCGTCCTGCTCACAGTGTTCAGCTAGATCCGTTCCTGCTATTTACATTCAGTGCAGTGCGTCCTGCTCACAGTGTTCAGCTAGATCCGTTCCTGCTATTTACATTCAGTGCAGTGCGTCCTGCTCACAGTGTTCAGCTAGATCCGTTCCTGGTATTTACATTTAGTGCAGTGCGTCCTGCTCACAGTGTTCAGCTAGATCCGTTCCTGCTATTTACATTCAGTGCAGTGCGTCCTGCTCACAGTGTTCAGCTAGATCTGTTCCTGCTATTTACATTTAGTGCAGTGCGTCCTGCTCACAGTGTTCAGCTAGATCCGTTCCTGCTATTTACATTCAGTGCAGTGCGTCCTGCTCACAGTGTTCAGCTAGATCCGTTCCTGCTATATACATTTAGTGCAGTACGTCCTGCTCACAGTGTTCAGCTAGATCCGTTCCTGCTATTTACATTCAGTGCAGTGCGTCCTGCTCACAGTGTTCAGCTAGATCCGTTCCTGCTATTTACATTCAGTGCAGTGCGTCCTGCTCACAGTGTTCAGCTAGATCCGTTCCTGCTATTTACATTCAGTGCAGTGCGTCCTGCTCACAGTGTTCAGCTAGATCCGTTCCTGCTATTTACATTCAGTGCAGTGCGTCCTGCTCACAGTGTTCAGCTAGATCCGTTCCTGCTATTTACATTCAGTGCAGTGCGTCCTGCTCACAGTGTTCAGCTAGATCCGTTCCTGGTATTTACATTTAGTGCAGTGCGTCCTGCTCACAGTGTTCAGCTAGATCCGTTCCTGCTATTTACATTCAGTGCAGTGCGTCCTGCTCACAGTGTTCAGCTAGATCCGTTCCTGCTATATACATTTAGTGCAGTACGTCCTGCTCACAGTGTTCAGCTAGATCCGTTCCTGCTATTTACATTCAGTGCAGTGCGTCCTGCTCACAGTGTTCAGCTAGATCCGTTCCTGCTATTTACATTCAGTGCAGTGCGTCCTGCTCACAGTGTTCAGCTAGATCCGTTCCTGCTATTTACATTCAGTGCAGTGCGTCCTGCTCACAGTGTTCAGCTAGATCCGTTCCTGCTATTTACATTCAGTGCAGTGCGTCCTGCTCACAGTGTTCAGCTAGATCCGTTCCTGGTATTTACATTTAGTGCAGTGCGTCCTGCTCACAGTGTTCAGCTAGATCCGTTCCTGTTATCTTCCTACTGACAGGCAGGCTTGTCTGGTTACAGTATATAAAGCTACCTGAAGAAAATTACAGGTGTTCTTTTTGATCCTATTAGTACCACGGTCAGGCAGCTAGACTATTTACATTTAGTACAGTGTGTCCTGCTCACAGTGTTCAGCTAGATCCGTTCCTGTTATCTTCCTACTGACAGGCAGGCTTGTCTGGTTACAGTATATAAAGCTACCTGAAGAAAATTACAGGTGTTCTTTTTGATCCTATTAGTACCACGGTCAGGCAGCTAGACTATTTACATTTAGTACAGTGCGTCCTGCTCACAGTGTTCAGCTAGATCCGTTCCTGCTATATACATTTAGTGCAGTACGTCCTGCTCACAGTGTTCAGCTAGATCCGTTCCTGTTATCTTCCTACTGACAGGCAGGCTTGTCTGGTTACAGTATATTAAGCTACCTGAAGAAAATTACAGGTGTTCTATCCCAGCTTAGTGCAGCTACAGGCCATTAGTATGTCTGGAAGGCCAAGAAGGAGAGGCAGACAGTCACAAGCCAATAAGAGAGGGCAAGCAGGCTCTGTGTCTAGTGCTGGTCGTGGAGACGGTGCATCCTCATCAGCACGTGGCCATGGGACACGCTTGGTCTTTTTTTCGGCAGCTGGCCGTGTTGAGCCGCAACATGCGGAAGACTTGGTCGAGTGGATGACCAAGCCGTCCTCATCCTCCTCATCCTCTCTCACCCATGCCCAGGGTGCTTTGTCTGGCAAAGCAGCGGCCTCTTCCCTCAGCTCAATGTCATCAGTGACTCCTTCCCTAGCTCCACCATGTCCTCATGAGGATTCCCTCGAACTGTTTGACCACAGTGTTGGGTACATGCTCCAGGAGGATGCCCAGCGTTTGGAAGGCTCTGATGATGATACTGAGCTCAATGAAGGCAGTAACATGAGCACGGACAGAGGGGGTGCCCAAGAAGGACAGCAATCTGGCAGTCATGCTCCCCCTGCTGCAGCATACTGCCAGGTTTGCTCCAGTGATGAGGAGGGAGGGGATGATGAGGTCACTGACTCAACGTGGGTGCCTGATAGGAGAGAGGAGGAGGAGGAGGAGGAGGAGGTGGCACATCACCAACTAGGCAGGATGCCCTCCAGGGGCCAGCCTAAGGGCAGCACATTGACTGCATCACACCCCAAAGCTCCACATGTGCAGGGCGCTGCAGTCTCTGCGCGTTATTCAAAAAGTTCTTTGGTGTGGGCCTTTTTTGAGACGAGTGCATCAGATCGCACCGCTGCTATTTGCAACATATGTCTCAAGCGTATCTCGCGTGGCCAAAACATCTCCCGCTTGGGTACCACATGCTTGACCAGACATATGTTGACCTGCCATGCAGTTCGTTGGCAAGCGTATCTGAAAGACCCACACCAAAGAACAAAGAGGATCTCTCCTTGCTCCTCATCAGCTGAGATTTCCAACCCCACTAGACCTTCAGTCCTCTCTGAGACCTGCAGTGAGAGGAATGAAGGTGTAGAATTAGGTGTGTCACAGCCAAGTACTTGTGGGCAATCTGCTTTTGGTACACCGACGTCAGATTGTACCAGGCAAATTTCCCTGCCCCAGCTGCTGCACCGCCGAAAGAAGTTTGCTCCCAGCCATCCACATGCCCAGCGGTTGAATGCTAGCTTGGCAAAATTGCTAGCACTTCAACTGCTGCCTTTTCAGTTGGTAGACTCTGCCCCCTTCCGTGAGTTTGTGGAATGTGCGGTTCCTCAGTGGCAGGTACCCAAACGCCACTTTTTCTCACGGAAGGCGATTCCGGCTCTCTACCGGCATGTGGAAGGCAATGTCCATGCCTCGCTGGACAGGGCGGTCAGCGGTAAGGTGCATATTACCGCTGACTCATGGTCCAGCAGGCATGGACAGGGACGTTACTTAAGTTTCACGGCGCATTGGGTGACTCTGCTGGCAGCTGGGAAGGATGCAGGACAAGGTGCAGTAGTGTTGGAGGTTGTTCCGCCACCACGCCTCCAAAATGCTGATTGTGACACACCTCTCTCCTCCACCCCCTCCTCTTCTTCTTCCTCCATGGCCTCTTCCTCGGAACCAGCGGTGCTCCGTAGGCGTTCAAGGGGCTACGCAAGTACGCAGGCCAAAAGATGCCATGCGGTGCTTGAGCTGGTGTGCTTGGGGGACAGGAGCCACACTGGGGCAGAGGTTCTGTCAGCTCTGCAGGGGCAGGTTCAGAGGTGGTTGACGCCACGCCAACTTAAGGCAGGAATGGTGGTTTGCGACAATGGCACCAACCTCCTCTCTGCCCTCCGACAGGGACAACTGACCCATGTGCCCTGTTTGGCTCACGTCCTTAACTTGGTGGTGCAGCGGTTCTTGGGCAGGTACCCGGGCTTACAGGATGTCCTGAGGCAGGCCAGGAAAGTCTCTGTGCATTTCCGCCGGTCATATAATGCCAGTGCTCGGCTGACGGACCTCCAAAAGGAGTTTAACCTGCCCAAGAACCGCCTAATCTGTGACATGCCCACCAGGTGGAACTCGACGTTGGCCATGCTGCAGCGGCTGCACACGCAGCAGAGGGCCATCAATGAGTACCTGTGCGACTATGGCACCAGGACAGGGTCAGGGGACCTTGGTTTTTTTTCCCCACGCCAGTGGGCCATGATCAGGGATGCATGCACTGTCCTGTCACCATTCGAGGAGGCCACGAGGATGGTGAGCACTGACAGTGCATGCATCAGTGACACTGTCCCCCTTGTCCACCTGTTGGAGCACACGCTGCGTGGAATAATGGACAGGGCACTTGAGGCAGAACAGAGGCAGGAAGAGGAGGACTTCCTTAGCTCTCAAGGCCCCCTTTATCCAGACAGTGTTCCTGCGTGCCCGCCGATCACACAGGAAGAGGACGAGGAGGAGGAGGAGGAGGAGGAGGAAGATTGTGTCAGTATGGAGGTGGAGCCTGGCACTCAGCATCAGCAGTCTTTAAGGGATCAGTCCCAAGGAACACATGGACTTGTACGTGGCTGGGAGGAGGTGGCTGCGGACGTTGTTGTCCTTAGTGACCCAGAGGACTCCGGACCGAATGCCTCAGCAAACCTACGCTGCATGGCCTCCCTGATCCTGCAAAGCCTGCGTAAGGATCCTCGTATTCGTGGTATCAAGGAGAAGGACCAATACTGGCTGGCAACCCTCCTTGATCCACGTTACAAGGGTAAGGTTGCGGACCTTATCTTGCCATCGCAGAGGGAGCAGAGGATGAAACATCTTCGGGAGGCCTTGCAGAAAGGTCTGTGCAACGCGTTCCCAGAGACTGGGAGGTTACAAACTCCTGTTTCTGGACAACGTGTTGCTGAGGCTTCGGTCAGTCAAAGAAGGAGCGGTGGAGAAGGTGGCCGTCTGACCGATGCGTTCAGACAATTTTTTGGTCCGCAGCCCCAAGGTATGATCGGTTCCAGCAACCATCGCCAGCGTCTGTTTTACATGGTGCAGGAATACCTAGGGGCAAGATCAGACTTGGACACCTTTCCCACCGAAAATCCTCTGGGTTACTGGGTCTTGAGGATGGATCACTGGCCAGAGCTTGCACAGTATGCAATTGAGCTACTGGCCTGTCCTGCATCCAGCGTTCTTTCGGAACGTACATTCAGTGCTGCTGGAGGCGTGGTAACCGATCACAGGGTGCGTCTGTCCACTGACTCGGTCGATCGGCTGACCTTCATAAAAATGAATCAGTCTTGGATCACCACCAGCTACCAAGCACCTGATGCTGATGTAACTGAATAATTTTTTTCAGATCCCTTCAAAGACTGCCTATGCTGATGCTGAGTGATTATCCCTGAGTAATTATCCTCTTCCTCCTCAATCATCACGCTGATAGCTTGTAAGAACATTTTTGGTTCTGGGCGCCACCACCAGTGCCTAAGGCACAATTTTTCAGCCCCTGTATAACAGGGGCGTGTAATTACAATTTTTGATGTAATACTTTGCAGCACGGCTCGTTCCTGCATTCCAACTAGAGTGTCTGTGAGGGGTTGCAGTGTTGTGGCACCAGCACCAGTGCCTAAGGCCCAATTTTTCTGCCCCTGTCTAACAGGGGCGTGAAATTACAATTTTTGATGCAATACTTTGCAGCAGGGCTCGTTCCTGCATTCCAACTAGAGTGTCTGTGAGGGGTTGCAGTGTTGTGGCACCAGCACCAGTGCCTAAGGCCCAATTTTTCTGCCCCTGTCTAACAGGGGCGTGTAATTACAATTTTTGATGCAATACTTTGCAGCAGTGCTCGTTCCTGCGTTCCAACTAGAGTGTCTGTGAGGGGTTGCAGTGTTGTGGCACCAGCACCAGTGCCTAAGGCCCAATTTTTCTGCCCCTGTCTAACAGGGGCGTGTAATTACAATTTTTGATGCAATACTTTGCAGCAGGGCTCGTTCCTGCGTTCCAACTAGAGTGTCTGTGAGGGGTTGCAGTGTTGTGGCACCAGCACCAGTGCCTAAGGCCTAATTTTTCAGCTCCTGTTCAACAGGGGCATGTAATTACAATTCTTGATCTAATATTTCACAGCAGGGCCCTGTGAGGGCTTACAGTGTTTTGGCCACAGCAACACCTAAGGCCCAAATTTCTGCTGAGTATATAGGGCAGGACCCTACTTTCAAACATCTAACTTACAAACGACTCCTACTTGCAAACGGAAGGAGACAACAGGAAGTGAGATGAAATCTACCCATAGGAAGGGAAATTCTCTCATGTAAGAGTTAATATGGGAAAACAATTTCTCCTTTCCACTGATGCTTTCCAATCCTTGTTCCACAAAAAAACCCAAATTTTCAAAAAACATTTTTCATTGGGACAAAAAAGTGAGGTGAAATCTTCTGAAGAGGAGGAAAGACGCAAAACAAATGTCACAGGGGTGATAACCCTTCCCTATGTTTTCCAAAAAGCTTAGAAAAGATTTTTTGGCTGGAGCTAAACACATTAAAAATGTTCAAAATTACAAACAGATTCTACTTAACAACAAACCTACAGTCCCTGTCTTGTTTGCACCGCCTGTATACTGCTGTTCAGAGTATATAGGGACCTTTCCTTATTTTAATTTGGGTGCGGGGTTCCCCTTAATATCCATACAAGACCCAAAGGGCCTGGTAATGGACTGGGGGGTACCCATGCCGTTTGTCTCACTGATTTTCATCCATATTGCCAGGACCCGACATGACATTAAACCCGCAAGCAGTTTTAAATGAGATTTTTTCCTTTAAAAATGACATTTGGTGCAGGGACTGTTCTAAACATGGGAAACACGCGTCACTTTACAGGCATACTATAGACACCCCCCAGGTACGATATTTAAAGGAATATTTCACTTTTTTTTTTTTACTTTAAGCATCATTAAAATCACTGCTCCCGAAAAAACGGCCGTTTTTTAAAAGTTTTTTTTGCATTGATACATGTCCCCTGGGGTAGGACCCGGGTCCCCAAACCCTTTTTAGGACAATACCATGCAAATTAGCCTTTAAAATGAGCACTTTTGATTTCGAACGTTCGAGTCCCATAGACGTCAATGGGGTTCTAACGTTCGTGCGAACTTGCGGTCCGTTCGCGGGTTCTGGTGCGAACCGAACCGGGGGGTGTTCGGCTCATCCCTACTTCCTAAGTTCTGGAACACGAGTCCAATGGATCTGGCTATAGGAACCCCAAGAACTAGACAACACCAGTCTTGGAGTACATCAGAACTACCCTTTATTTGAGATCTCACACACATTTATACACCAGGATGACTCAAAGCTAACCTAATTAACATGAGCTCCAATAGGAGTCGTCCCGTCTCCTACATTGTATGGAGGACAATGTCATTAGCTCATTCCATTAACATAAACACAGGTTGACACCAGCATCTCCTCACATGATGTGTCCCAACAGAATGAATCAGTATTATCAGCAGGGGGCTGCTGGAGGAACCCCCCCTCCCTCTTCAGGGACACAGATCCACAGCAAGGAGTCCCCATACAATATATACATGACTGAGTCCGATTAATACAGTTCAGACTGGATTTCTCATTCACCTCAAATGCTAGGGCCCATAATCGGTGGGCAACAGGCCCGCACACAGTCCTCTCCAACAGCCTCTGTTCTGGCTATGTCTGTGACATTTCTCCCCTTTCGGCAGGAGACTAACACAGGAGGAGACCCCAGACGGGTTGACTCCGAAGTTAGTAAGTAGCTCCAGTCCTCTACTGCCTGTACCCACACAGTACCCCAAACAAATTATTCCAAACAGTGTATTACTCACCCAGCCAACCTCTGCCTCTCTCAGAGAACATATCTGCCGCTGGGGAGAGGCCCGGACTGGCCCTTCTCCCTGGAATCCTTTCTGCCGCTGGAGAGAAGACAGTGGGACTGGGCTCACTCCAACCTGCTGTTGGGGATCTGGGCCGACTGCCCAGCATCCCTGGGGTATACAGGTGGGGACTGAAGCCCCATCAACCGACACCAGATCAAGCTGCAGTTGTGAGGTGATGACTGCATTCTCTCCTTGGATCCTGATCTGCAGCTCGCGATAGACTGCCACCTCCTCACCCTGGGCCTCCACAATTGCTGCAGGTGTGGGGCAGAGGTCTTGGACCCTCTGTCCGGTTGCCAGCACTTCTGCTGGGGGTTTGCCAGGTGGTTCCTCCTCTACAGAAACGTCTATTAAATCCCCAGTCTCTGGAAGTGGTAAAAGTGTGGGACAGAGGTCTTGGACCCTCTGTTCAGTTACCAGATCTTCAGCTGGAGAAGTTTGTTTTAACCCTATAGATGCTGCTGGCAGAAAATCACATGTCCCTGTCAGTGTTGTGGGAGAAAGGCCGACTACCTCTTCTCTCAGGAAGGCCGAAGCCACTGTTGGTGCTGGGCAGAACACAGTGAACTTTGGCCCTGATAGCAGCTCTTCTGCTGGAGGCTCATCAGGTTGTTCTTCCTCAGCAGAAAAGTCTATCAAATCCCATGTCTCTGCAACTGATGTCTGGGAATAGAGGTTCACCATCTCCTGTCCATGGAACCCAGAAGATGCTATCATTTCTGGGCAGAGGTTAGCAGAGCTCTGCCCTGTTGTCAGCACTTCAGGTTTGGGGACGGCAATCTCCGGATTTTCCACTGCCGATTCTCTGGCATGCTGCTGAACGTGTTCTAGCAGTTTCCTGTATGCCCTTTCCAGATGCTGTTCCTTCCTTAGCAAATGGTCCAGATCAGGTTTGAGCTCTGAGACCCCTGCAAGACCGAGCATAGACTCTCTATAGTCTCTCATGTCCTCAAGGTCAGGTTCCCCCTCATCGCCAAACATAAAAAGATCTGTAAGGTTCTCCCACAGCAATCCAGGGCCGCCAAAGTCATATCCCTCCGGAGAGCATTCTGTTGTCTCCCCTAAATATCCCTCCTCTGCGTGCCATTGCAGAGCCCGATAACAATTGTCCAGCTCTATCTCCTGCTGGACCAACCTGTCCAACTCAGTCACCCATTGCTCCTGGGGCTGCTCTCCCAGGAATGCCATCCGCAATGCCCGTTGGTCACTGGCCCGTTGCTCTTGGGTTGGAAAGCACTTGCCCTGTTTTATACCAGCGAGACGGAGGGCTGCAATCCAGAGCTCCACCCGAATTTGCTGCCTGAGCTCCAGGTATTCATCCTCAGACACAGTCCTGGTGTACGTTGAAAGGATGATCCGCAGCAGCCCCGGGAATTCTGATGCCAGGTCCATATCTCCGCTGGGGTGACTGAAGTCTGCTATGCTGATCTTGGATCCAGTTGGAGGTTTGGATGTCCCAGACTTCAGGAAGCTATCCCACCGCTGCCTCCAATGTCACGGAACGTCCCACACTCCGCTTGAGTGCTTCCGTCATATACCGCTTCCTAAGTTCTGGAACACGAGTCCAATGGATCTGGCTATAGGAACCCCAAGAACTAGACAACACCAGTCTTGGAGTACATCAGAACTACCCTTTATTTGAGATCTCACACACATTTATACACCAGGATGACTCAAAGCTAACCTAATTAACATGAGCTCCAATAGGAGTCGTCCCGTCTCCTACATTGTATGGAGGACAATGTCATTAGCTCATTCCATTAACATAAACACAGGTTGACACCAGCATCTCCTCACATGATGTGTCCCAACAGAATGAATCAGTATTATCAGCAGGGGGCTGCTGGAGGAACCCCCCCTCCCTCTTCAGGGACACAGATCCACAGCAAGGAGTCCCCATACAATATATACATGACTGAGTCCGATTAATACAGTTCAGACTGGATTTCTCATTCACCTCAAATGCTAGGGCCCATAATCGGTGGGCAACAGGCCCGCACACAGTCCTCTCCAACAGCCTCTGTTCTGGCTATGTCTGTGACACATACCATAATTAGTGCATTCGGCATCAACAAGGCAATATAATTCAAACAAATATAAACCAATGCAACAACATTTAGTGCTCCTCACGTGCCCTCTTTAATCGGTCTAGTAGGGAATTAGCCCTTTGATTTCTAGTGGTTGTGGGAGAGTCTTTATTTATTTATTTATTTATTTATTTATTTATTTATTTATTTTCTTCCCCCCAAGTAGGGTGATGTTGTTGCAATGCACTGTAGCTTATTGAAGGTGGTGCTGTGCATTGAGGGCCAGTAAGGGAGCAGAAAGCTACGTTTGGTCATACTATTAATCCTTAGTAGAAGATGGATAGTGACCGACTCTAGGTCATCTCGCCATCCCAGCTCTCTCCTAGAGGAGAGTCCCTGTAAAGGAAAAAGGGGAGGGGAAGAAAGAGCAGAAGAAGGAACAGGGAAGAAGGGTTGGGTGGGGAAGGGGAGGAGGGGGAGGCGCACCTCCAGTAGTCCCGGGGACTATGTGGGGAGGGGGTGGGAAAAGCCACCAGCTACCCTCTCCATGGGTCCCCGGGTATAGCATATAGTGTACAGGGTCTATTGCTCTCTGGACCTCCTTTTTTTGTTTCAATGGTTTTTATTACAGGTTTAAGTCAACATACAGATGTTTCATTAATTGTCATGTAATAGTTACAACAGGGATGTGTTATCCTATAGGATCAATTTTCTTGATCCATTAAACCTTACTAAAACATGTTAATCACAAATATAACAAAGTTGAGGAGACTAACAGCATCCTGTCAGACGTTTGCCATTTGGCATTACAGAACTGAGAACAAGTAAATAAAATAAAAAGAGGGAGGAGAAAAGAGACGGAAAGGGGAAGGAGGGGAGAATAAGTTTGATTGGGGGGGGGGGGGTTAGAAAAGAGTAGGGTTGGGTAAGTCTCTTCACTCCAGGTATTTCTCCACGAACCAGCCACTCTCTCAAGGAGCCTGGAGATAAGCGATCCAAGGGTTCCACACTTTTTCAAACCTAGTTTGCCTATCTTGTCGATTACCAGTCAGTTTTTCATTGATCATGATCCATGATATTTTGTGTTTCACCAGAGCAATATTGATTACGGGCGATTTCTATGCACGTGCAATGGTTATTTTAGCCGCTAAAAGAATGAAGAATATAAGAGTACGCTGATGTCTAGGGATCGCCTCCGGGAGATCGCTAAACAACCCCGTTTTGGCTTTTCTGGGTATATTTTGTCCAGTCACCGAGTAGATTAAGTTAAACACTCTGATCCAGAACAGTCGGACCCTCGGGCAAGACCACCAGACATGATACACATCACCTTCCTGTCCGCACCCCTAAAAACATAGGGTTGACCTCCTTTTAAGAATGACTTAATGATTGTCTATAAAATATTTTAGCCCTCATTGTATTTTTTTTTTTTAATGAATTGTGTTTACTGTATTTCAAGTATTCGACATACAATCGGATCATTAGAATTTGCACTGTTCAAAAATTTTACGAAAAAGAACATAAACTAACAAGAAAAAATAAACCAATGAGCAAATGCCGGGTACATCTATTAAAATAGCGAAGAGAAGAGAAAGAATGTTTCATCAATAACAGAGCGTCTAAACATCAAAGGTGACATCACAAAAGGTGCCAGTAGGGTTATGGGGCCACCATTACAGAAGATTGGTACATAACAAGTGGTGGAGCACGGCGGCCCACTGTGCACAAGAAGATTGACTTTTGAGCCCTCATTGTATTTTATCCAAGTTGCCGGCATTTTCATTCATCCTTGCCGGTTATGTCTGTGACATCCCCCTTTTATTACACCTCTGAACACATTGTTGTATTTTGACTCGTATCTGTTCTTCGCTGCTCTTCACATTTTTCTTAGCGATGTCTAGCAGTTCTTCCATCATATATTCATCATAGGAACAAACACGTGTCTTATACTTCTCAACTAATTTCCCTATTTTTTTGGTATCTGAAAGAAACACGTGTATCAGATTGTAGAATTAAAATATATCATAAAAATAATAGTTGCGCTAATATTAACCCAGTCACTCTCTGAACAATTGGTGATAATCCCTCCACATTAAAAATAAATTATAAATACGGGTCTGGTTAGGTCAGAAGCATTAAATCAAAACAACAGTGATCCAATATCCACAATATCCATAATTTGAGTAACAAACAATCCACCTGTGATATTGGATCTATATAAATAAAAATATGAAATAATAAATAATGTAAATAAACCAATATAAAAATATATATAAATATATTCATATAGTGTAGGAAAATGTCTATTAAAAGCCGTTCTCATTTGTATATATAGAAACAATTATGAATGTCTGTAGAGAGCCGTTTTAGTTATATATAGTCTGCTATATATTAAGGCAGGAGATATATCAAGTCACACAGATCTCCCAATTTTCTCTATATTCTGCGAATTTCCAGATGAGAGTTTTCAGGGATAAGAAACATGTGAAGTAAGCAGAAAAAACATGATTTAGCAGTAACTAATTATTTATAAATAGTAACACTACACTGGATGCACTCACATAAACCTGGATGGTAAAAGCCTGGATGAAGAGAAAAAAAAAAAACAATCAGCCACTTGGGGCGCGGTGAGTCTTAACACCGCTCGTAACACACTGCTACCCGGCCTCACTACTCCACGTCACTGGCTCCTTCGAAAAACAACAATCAGCCGCTTGGGGCACGATGAATCCTCACACTGCTCGAGCCACACTGCTGACCGGCCTCAATACTGCACGTAACTGACTCCTCCTACGCGTTGCGTCACACGACACGTGACTTTTTCAAGAATTAAAATATAGCAATGACTCAATTATCAGTGAGATTTAAAAAAAAAAAAAAAGACTTCTCCGGTATCTTACAAACATGTCTACATGTAGAGTCTGACCACCTTTTGTTTGTTTTAGAACATTTACAATTTATTCACAAAAGGAATGTATTGTTGGTTTGTTCATGTTTTTAAATTAAATTATGTGAATATCATGTAATTATTTATCTAACCAGTAGGCGGAGCTTATGGTTTGTTTTCACAAGTTATCAGTTTTATTCTGTCCTCTATGGGATTTTTAAGGCATTTAAAAGTTCCATCTTTAATTGAAAAATATTTAAAAGACTTAATAAATGATTTCACATGACACCCACTAAATTACACATAAATGCTTAACGGTGAGTCTAATATACTGTATGTGCTGGGTGATACTCCCAAAACCATTTCCTAATCAACAGTCATGATGTTTTCAATTAAAGCCATCTTAATGGAATGGGACATCCAACGTGTTTTGAATTATTCACAATAACGTTTCTTCTACAGGGACAGGGGTGGACTGATAACTCATGGGCCCCCTGGGCAATAGGAGATTATGGGGCCCCCAGGCAATCAGAGATTATGGTGCCACACAGTATACAATCACACAGTATACACATACATGTACACACAGTATACACAGACAGATGTAAAAAAAAACACAGATTTATACTGTCCCTGGTTTTACTGAGGTTGGCAACCCTGATGGGGCCCCCTAGTGGCCCAGGGCCCTCGGGCAGTGCCCGAGTGGCTCATTGGACAGTCCGCCCCTGCACAGGGGTAAAATGCCACCTGGCTATACGGTTTTTAAAGAAAATCAGGATGGCAATGCCCCAGTAGAAGAGGGTTTTGGAACCAAACTTTCCACCTGATCCGCAAAATTACCAGCGTATCTCTGTCTCAGGTGCCGAAGAAAGCCCTTCTAAATCAACGTATATCTAAAATTACTAAATATACCCAGGCTCTGATATTCTATATATATTACTCAGGGCTAAACTCCCAATAGCCCATGCTTAGAAGAGCCCTACGGTCTCCTTCTCGCTGGCTAAGTGCAAATTTAATGGATGATGTCCCAAACTGTAAGCATGCTCCAAAACACCAAGGAGAAGTATGAACTGACCTGGGAACCTTGGGTTTCCTACATGAAGGTGTCCCTATAATTTAACAAGCCTTATATTTCTTTTTAGGTAGAATGTACCGAATTAGCATATTTCACATAGGAATCTCCCCTTTACTCTTCTCCAATGCTTCTTCCCTTTTTCTCTCTTTCTTTTCACTACCTTTGACCCATTTTTGCCACTAATTTTTCTCTTCACTCCTTCCCATTTAGGCCTCTTTGACCTTTATCTCTGACAATCCCAAAAACATCTACCCGACATGGATTTTCCATGAGTTTAAGATACCCCTCTCCGGAGGTCGGTATTTCATCCTGCCCTTGATAAGAATCCTCAGCACCACATGTCAGCTATGCCTTAGTCCTACAAGCTGCACTCTAGGGCTATGATTTTCTGAATGGTCTTATGGAGAAAAATACTTTAATCCTCAGTATCCTGTTAGTAAGCCTGTTGATACCTATACCTATTTAAGTTATTCACTCGGTTGGAGTGTGACACTGTTAACTTTTGATCAGAATTGAAATTTATGCTTATTTTTTCACTTTAGTAATGATACTGTAAGTATAGATAAGCTGTGTTGCCTTCCACTCTGACACAGCTTGCTCCCAGATGGGGTGTCTGAGTGGAATGGACAACACCCTTACCAGAAATTTAGAGTCATTACTGCCTCCAGCTTTCAAGTTCAGACAAGAACCTTGCCCTGTTTAATATACTCTTATAGGCACTTTTCAATTATGAGTCTATTGATAGGCATGAACATTTCAATGTTTTCTTATCCCTTTGTATCCTTTATATGAGAAAATTCAATAAAAATTATAGGAAATAAAAGAAATTCAGGATGAAAGCTGTTAGCATGTAAAATTGTATTACCCACCATCTCTTTCTTGTACAATTTACTCATGAGGTGACCCCATTATTTTTTACATACCGATATATCCAGAAAGTCAGCATCCTGGAGGTCATAATTCATTGGGGAAAATACATGTAAATTATTTTTGCTCATCCTTTCTAGTAGGAATGCACCGATACCGATACTGGTATCGGCGCCAATACTAGACATTTTCGCGAGTATCGGTACTCGCGAAAATGCTCCGATACCGGAAGTGACGTCGCTTGGAAGAGGACCTTCTGTACAGTGCCATCCCCACCTCCTTCTTCTCCCTGTGGCATCGCAAGGTGAAGGCCCGCCCAGACTAACAGCCCACAAGCCCCGTCTCTTTGCTGCACACCTCCCTCCTCCAGCTCTGACTTCCGTCCACACAGAGCACTGGATCCGGGCTCTCCCTGGCTGGATGCTGAGGCAGAGAACAGGGGGCTCTGTATGAATACACTCTACGGGCGGTATCCTGTTGTAATGAGCAGCAGGGCTCTCTCCCTCTACCATGCCTGCAGTCTCTGACTGTCTCCTGTACCATGCCTGCAGTCTCTGACTGTCTCCTGTACCATGCCTGCAGTCTCTGGCTGTCTCCTGTACCATGCCTGCAGTCTCTGGCTGTCTCCTGTACCATGCCTGCAGTCTCTGGCTGTCTCCCTGTACCATGCCTGCAGTCTCTGACTGTCTCCTGTACCATGCCTGCAGTTTCTGGCTGTCTCCCTGTACCATGCCTACAGTCTCTGGCTGTCTCCTGTACCATGCCTGCAGTCTCTGGCTGTCTCCTGTACCATGCCTGCAGTCTCTGGCTGTCTCCCTGTACCATGCCTGCAGTCTCTGACTGTCTCCTGTACCATGCCTGCAGTCTCTGACTGTCTCCTGTACCATGCCTGCAGTCTCTGGCTGTCTCCTGTACCATGCCTGCAGTCTCTGGCTGTCTCCCTGTACCATGCCTGCAGTCTCTGACTGTCTCCTGTACCATGCCTACAGTCTCTGGCTGTCTCCTGTACCATGCCTACAGTCTCTGGCTGTCTCCTGTACCATGCCTGCAGTCTCTGGCTGTCTCCTGTACCATGCCTGCAGTCTCTGGCTGTCTCCCTGTACCATGCCTGCAGTCTCTGGCTGTCTCCTGTACCATGCCTGCAGTCACTTCTGCCTGTTGCCTCCTCCTTTCCTCTACTAGCTGTCACCTCTGCCCCATGTCTTCCAATAACTCTATCCCAATCCCCTTCCGCCCAGCGATCACAGCCTTTTCCATCTCAACGCTCCCACCCCACAATCCCTATTTCACCCCACCCTTAACTATTTTGCCCTCACTTACCCCTCCCCTCACACCCTGCCGTCACCCAACTCCCGAACAACAACTCCCTCACCTCCCAAACCACCCCTCTTCCTAGGCGATAGGTATCGGTAATTGGTATCGGTGAGTACCTGCAAAAAAGTATTGGTACTCATACTTGGTGTTAAAAAAATTGTATCGGTGGATCCCTACTTTCTAGGTATTCAATAAGGAGATCCTTTGCTCCGTCCCAGACAAAAAATATGTCGTCAAAATACTGGTGCCACATCATAGTGTGGCATGTATATTGACAAGTCCTCATCTGGGGGGCTCCCTCTCCCCCAGGTACAATTTGCTTTACAATGAGGCACAACATGTCCCCATCCCCATGCCTTGCACCTGGCGCTAGGGAAGCTTTGGAACAAGAAAATATTGTGATGTAAAATAAATTAAGCATTTGTAGGACAAATCTGTTAAACCTCCACTCCTAGGTGCTGCATTATAATAAGACATGTCTAATGGTTGAAATTCCCTTCCCTTCCCCATAGCTTATATAAAAAGGTTTTTTTTTGCCATTGGAAAGGCAGCAGATGCAAAGAGCATAGATCCTTGGCACTAATGTATACAGCAGCAAAGCCCAGATGGAATGTCAAGGGCCCAGTGGGAACCCCCGTTATGGATACAAAAATGTCAGCCCTGGCTGCCTGTGTTAATCGTGATGGATATCAGGGAGGGAACCTTGGTGCCACAATTTATGGATCTGAGCAGAAAGAGATATGAAATCTAGCATCAGATATCTGAGTGATGAAACTTATCTAGAACAATTTACTGTCATGGAACCAGTGGGGGGGGGGGGGGTCTTGTCAATAAACGTTCTTGCTGCCTTCTGTCTTCTTAATGGAATTTCATAAAATGTTTTAAAAAATAAACCACTTGGGCTGTTTATATAGAGATGCCAAAGGAATGTCCCCCCCCCCCCCCCCCCCCCCACAGGACTGTAATTACTTCCTCTGATGTCTGCTTCCTGGTTGGAAAAAATCTTGTGCCAGACTGCTAATAACATACCATAGACTTGAATAGGACTTGCCCGTAGAGCAAGAGAAGTGTCCCATTTTAGCAGGTGCTGGCAACCCAATTCAAGATTTTTTTTCTGGCTGGGATGCAGACATCTAAGGAGGCCACAGCCATCGAAAATCAGTATGGATAAGTATGGACAAGCTGTGTGTGTTCAGGGGGCTAGGGAGGGGTTAGAATTGTCTGACAGTCTTGTCTGATTAAAGAGGTTGTTGGCCCACTTCTCTTTCTCCTCCATTCAAAGACTTTGTTGCATTTATTGAGAGAACAAAAAGCAATCTCTGAATGGTACCCAGGTAGGGTGACTGACCTCCTGTGTTCAGAATGCAGTAGGGCAGCCTCTTGACATTTGGCCCGGAAGTTTGATGCTATCATAATTGTAGCGGTGATAATAATGAAATATATGCGCTGCACTAGAATGAACCCAGTACTTCTATGTACTAAAAGTGAAAATGAATTGAGAATATTCAAAACTTATAAAGACAATAGATATGATCCTATAAGTCTAATGTGTAAAAGTGCAATGTGCATATAAATAAATTAATAATGATAATAGTAAATATAAAAAAAGTAAATATAAAAAACATCAATAATCCATATTGCAAACGGTGAAGTGCATAAACAAATGCAAAAGGTGCTTAGTGCTCCGTAATAGACATCACAGATGCCATAATACTTGATCACAAAGTGATGAGTGAAAGAGTCTCATATAACAATATTAAATCTGTGCATAAAAATAGTGTCCATATACGGTGTCACCCGTCATGCTCATACATCCTCGGTGCTGCAAACCATGCTCCGGTGCACTCCAGTGGCCCCCTTAGGCTAATATGCTCACCTCAGAGCGTGTGACCCAGCTGTTACCCTGAGTCAAATCACGCTTTGGAGCCACACCAGGGCCCAATGCTGATACCAGACGTAACTCTCCAGCTTGATTCAATGTAGCACCATGTATAAATAAGAGAAAAGACTATATGGTGTAATATTGTTGGGTAATTTATTAATAAAACACTTCCCACAAAGGGGTACTCACATAGTCCTGGTGTGTAAGTACAAAACTCTGTAAACAGCCTCACTCTGACACAGCTTGCTCCCAGATGGGGTGTCTGAGTGGAATGGACAACACCCTTACCAGAAATTTAGAGTAATTACTGCCTCCAGCTTTCGAGTTCAGACAAGAACCTTGCCTTGTTTAATATACTCTTATAGGTACTTTTCAATTATGAGTCCATTGATAGGCATGAAAATTTCAATGTTTTCTTATCGCTTTGTATCCTTTATATGAGAAAAATCAATAAAAATTATTGGAAATAAAAGAAATTCAGGATGAAAACTGTTAGCATGTAAAATTGTATTACCCACCATCTCTTTCTTGTACAATTTACTCATGAGGTGACCCCATTATTTTTTACATACCGATATATCCAGAAAGTCAGCATCCTGGAGGTCATAATTCATGGGGGAAAATACATGTAAATTATTTTTGCTCATCCTTTCTAGTAGGAAGAAGGAGGAGATACCAGACGTAACTCTCCAGCTTGATTCAATGTAGCACCATGTATAAATAAGAGAAAAGACTATATGGTGTAATATTGTTGGGTAATTTATTAATAAAACACTTCCCACAAAGGAGTACTCACATAGTCCTGGTGTGTAAGTACACCACTCTGTAAACAGCCTCACAAAGTAATAAGCCAAAATCGCTGGATGTATGGTGAGGTATGCTTCTCCTGTGTGGATACTGTGCTGCTCTCTCCGTCCTGGCCCCTCCCCTACGCGTGTTCGACACAGGGATCACGTGTCTTCATCAGGGGGATATGATTGGACGGATGCTCTATGGGTTTAAATACAAGTGAACGTGGCCATTTTCCCTTGGATCACAGACACTCTAGTGCTGGGCTACAGCTTACATCCAAGCTTAGAAGCACAAGCCTGCCTATGAACCTTAAGCACTAGGCTACCGCCCACCGTCATATGACGGCGGGACGAGGCAGCTCTTGTTCTGGACGGACGTCATATGAGCCATTAGGGGGGGCGCGCGCACATGCCCGCTGCGTCGCTCGGGACCCGGCGTGCGTGCGCCGGCAGCCGCGATGTCTGCCGGGCACCCGCGATTGCCGGGTAACAGAGCAGGACCATGGATCTGTGTGTGTAAACACACAGATCCACGTCCTGTCAGAGGAGAGGAGACCGATGGTGTGTCCCTTGTACATAGGGACACCGATCGGTCACCTCCCCCAGTCAGTCCCCTCCCCCCACAGTTAGAATCACCTCCCTAGGACACACATTAACCCCTCGATTGCCCCCTAGTGTTAACCCCTTCCCTGCCAGTCACATTTACACAGTAATCAATGCATTTTTATAGCACGGATCGCTGTATAAATGTGAATGGTCCCAAAAATGTGTCAAAAGTGTCTGATATGTCAGCTGCAATATCGCAGTCACAATAAAAATTGCAGATCGCCGCCATTACTAGTAATAAATAAATAAATAAATACATAAATAAAAATGCTATAAATCTATCCCCTATTTTGTAGACGCTATAACTTTTGCGCAAACCAATCAATATACGCTTATTGCGATTTTTTTTTTACCAAAAATATGTAGAAGAATACGTATTGGCCTAAACTGAGGAAAATATTTGTTTAAAAAAAAAATTGTATATTTATTATAGCAAAAAGTAAAAAATATTGTGTTTTTTCAAAATTGTCACTCTTCTTTTGTTTATAGCGCAATAAATAAAAACCACAGAGGTGATCAAATGCCACCAAAAGAAAGCTCTATTTGTGGGGAAAAATGATAAAAATGTCATTAGGGTGCAGTAGTGTAACATGACTGCGCAATTGTCATTCAAAGTGCGACAGCGCTGAAAACTGAAAAATGGCTTGGGCAGGAAGGGGGTGAAAGTGCCCAGTATTGAGGTGGTTAACTAATGGCCAGCAGATGAGTATCAAACAATATAGATACAACGTCTAACAATTGTCAATCAATGCTTAGCTGACTAGATGGTATCAGCCGACCTTATACTAATAATTAAAATCCCAGGACGGAGCTCTCATGATACATAAAGATACCAAAATGAAGCATATATATATATAATGATAGGACAGGTCAAATATATGCAGTAAATGGCCATAGTGTATCATTAAAAACATTAATAAATAATAAAATAAATATAGCGATAAACGGTCATCAGTCAGTTCGCCCATCGTCATGTATGTTAATTAAAAATAAATCACTATGCCATATTGACCAACCTGGTAAATATAAATGTACCCTAAATGCAATATATATAGAGGAATGAAATAAATAAAAAAATAACTATATTGAATACATTATTGAACCCATCATAAATTAAAAATAAAAAAAAAATTAAATTAAATATATATTTATTGGATAATAATAAAATATGTTAAAAAAGTATTATATGCATATATATATATATATATATATAACCTCTACAATTAAATCGCATATTACCAATTGCGTGCGTGATCACAATGAATCGCCTACACACCTACAATGTATTATGGTGAAATATACTACGCAGTGTAAATATCCCAAACATGACTCCCTGTATAAGGTATTTAAAATCCCAGACATAAAAAATGGCCAAAGAGGGTTGCAAATAAAGTGCTGAAAGAGAGTACCAACCAAAGGGTCATCACCCCCATGTTTAAAAATTGCTAAGAAAGCAACTGAGATCGAATTCCTTATTCAACCCCCCCCCCCCCCCCCGGTGAAAGAGAACCAAACTGGTGTATTCACCACGATTCATGTTTACTGATTTCTCTAATATAATTGGAACCTCTCCAATGATGTTTAGGTGCCTCTAAACGTGCCTCTAAAGGCACCTAAACGTCATTGGAGAGGTTCCAATTATATTAGAGAAATCAGTAAACGTGAATCGTGGTGGATACACCAGCTTGGTTCTCTTTCACCGGGGGGGGGGGGGGGGGTTGAATAAGGAATTCAATCTCAGTTGCTGTCTACAGAGTGGTGTACTTACACACCAGGACTATGTGAGTACCCCTTTGTGGGAAGTGTTCTATTAATAAATTACACAACAATATTACACCATATAGTCTTTTCTCTTATTTATACATGGTGCTACATTGAATCAAGCTGGAGAGTTACGTCTGGCATCAGCATTGAGCCCGGGTGTGGCTCCAAAGCGTGATTTGACTCAGGGTAGCAGCTGGGTCACACGCTCTGAGGTGAGCATATTAGCCTAAGGGGGCCACTGAAGTGCACCAGAGCATGGTTTGCAGCACCTAGGATGTATGAGCATGACGGATGACACCACATATGGACACTATTTTTATGCACACATTTAAAATTGTTATATGAGACTGTTTCACTCAACACTTTGTGATCAAGTATTATGGCATCTGTGATGTCTATTACGGAGCACTAAGCACCTTTTGCATTTGTTTATGCACTTCACCGTTTGCAATATGGAATATTGATGTTTTTTATATTTACTTTTTTTATATTTACTATTATCATTATTTATTTATTTATATGCACATTGCACTTTTACACATTAGACTTATAGGATCATATCTATCGTCTTTATAAGTTTTGAATATTCTCAATTCATTTTCACTTTTAGTACATAGAAGTACTGGGTTCATTCTAGTGCATATTTTTTATTACTATAACTTGCAAGGTATATGAAAAGTGATCTACACTTGCAGCTGGAGATTAGCACACGTTTGGCACAGGATCGTTGTGGCTCACAAGATTTTCTTTATTTTGATAATTGTAGCGGTGGCTAGACATGTGCACTGCCAAAAAATTTGTTCGTTTTAGTTTTCGTTTCATTCATTTATTTATTTATTTTTTTTCGTTTTTCGGGTCATTCATCATGATCACAATTCATAAATTCATACATTCGTACATTCGCACATTCGTAAATTTGTAAATTAGAAAATTCGTATATTCGTAAATTCGTAAATTTGTAAATTTAAAATTTGAAAATCCAAAAACCCGAAAATTTGAAAATCTGAAATAGTAACTAACTATTAAATTATAGGTATTGTAATTTCCTTTCAAATTTGGCTGTTAGTGAATGTAACAAATACAAATTTATCCGAAGTTATGAATTATCCGAAATAACGAATGCTGCATCTAAACAAATGGAACGGAACAAATTAATAATAAATAATAATAATAAAAAGTTTTTATTATTATTATTGTTATTTATTATTATTAATTCATTACGTTCCATTTGTTTGGATACGGCATTCGTTATTTTGGATATCTTCGGATAAATTTGTATGTGTTACGTTCACTAAGCCAAATTTGAAAGGAAGTTACAATACCTATAATTTAATAGTTAGTAATAGTTAAGTTATTATTAGTTAATTATTATTTCAGATTTCCGAATTTACAAATTCATGAATTTACTAATGTACGAATTTACAAATTTACGAATGTACGAATTTACGAATATTCGGAAAGTTTAATTAAACGGGTTTTCGTTAATTTACGAATTTATGAATGTACGAATTTACGAATGTGCGAATTTACGAATGTGCGAATTTACAAATTTCCGAATGTAAAATACCCATAGCTGTAATTCTTCTCTAACCACTTGCTGAGCACTCTACATATATACCGTATATACTGTACACCCTGTCAGCAAGTGGTTATAACAACCACGATCTTGGTTTAATTTTTTTACATCTGTTGATAGGCTGTTTAGTAAAAGTGATCTGGGTAGCTGTAAGAGAACTGTCAGGATGCGCCCGGCACGCACACGTGCGCATGCACGCATTCACGGGCATCAGCAGATTTCCTTGCTCAGGAACACACATCTGACCACAATTGGAACCTGACAGCCTATTTAAGGGTTGCTCTGATTTCTGACAGGTGCTGCTTGATCTTCAGCTGTGTCCTGAGATTCTGAAACCCTGTTTGTTTGACTTGACTTCCTGTTGCTGAATCCCTGGCCTTCCTGACCCTGTTTCTGGACTCTGATTATTCTGATTACTGGTTCATGATCCTGGCTTCCTGTTTGACCTTGCTCCTGTTTATACCTTGGTACCTCGCTGCCCGCCCGTTACTGAACCCGGCTTACCTGATGACCTCGCTCCTGTCTCCTGTTTGGCTCCACGCTGTTTCCGAGTACCTGTGCTGGCCGTCCATCCTCTCAGCTGTGCTGGTTCCAGCTCTTCACCAGAAACCCTGCCTGCACTTCCCAGTCTGCAACACTTCCGGCAAGTTCTGCACACAGCATTCACAGGCACTCGTGTTCCTCCTGATCCTAGCCGCCATCTGTTCCATCTCCAGTGGGGCTTGGATTGGAGATACAAGAGAGGCTGACCTTGTCATTTCAGACTCCTACCAGGTACGTGACAGTATCAAGCAGCCACAAATGGAGTCTGAAAGGGAGGCCTTTCCACCAGAGAACATTTACAGATCTATTTCTGTGCTATCCAATATTGTGCAGAAGTTACAAGAAAATCTGAGTCGCATGGAAGAGCGATTTCCCCACAATGAGAATGTCGCATTGGCCTGTGCTCCGCTTTTGGTCTCTGATTCATATACCCAAACAGAGCCCGGCTTGTTCCATGAGGTTGCTTCTGCTCCTGAACCCAGGGTGCCTATGCCTGAGCGATTTTCCGGAAATCGCAAGAAGTTTCGCACATTCCGGAATTCCTGTGAACTATATTTCTCCCTGTTACCCCGGACCTTCACGTCTGAAAGCATCAAGGTGGGGTTTATCATTACATTACTATTGGATGAACCACTTTCCTGGGCTCATCATCTCCGGGAACAACATGACCCTGTCCTGACAGCCACAGATTCTTTCTTCTCAGCCATGGCTCAGCTTTATGCAGACCCCTTCTACCAGCAGACTGCCGAATTCATGCTTGGCAAATTACAGCAAGGTCCAAGGCCTGCTGAGGAATATGTAACTGATTTCCGTGTATGGAGTGCAGATACCCAATGGAATCATTCCGCACTTCGCCACCATTTTCGACTAGGACTGTCTGACACCTTAAAGGATGAGCTTGCCAGAGTGGGGGTTCCAGCATCCCTGGAAGACCTGATCGATCTAACCATTCAGATCGATCGGCGATTACGTGAAAGACAATCCGAAAGGTCCAAAGGAACCCTTTCTGTGGCTTCAAGGTCTGACATTCCTGCATCCTCATCCATTGCATCCCCCAGAAGGAGGGAACTGCATAAGACTCCTCATAGAAGTTTTCGAAGACCACCCCTTTCTCCTGATGAACGCCTTCATCGATTACAGGACAATCTGTGTCTCTATTGCGGGGAGGCGGGTCACTTTATACAGACTTGCCCGGCAAAGACCCGCAGGTCTTTCTCCCGTCAGCCTCACATGATGCATCTCTCAGGGAGGTACCAGTCTCATGTCTCTCTTTCCATTGTGCTCAAGTTTTCTGAAACGACTGTTCCTGTACTTGCAATCATAGACTCTGGGGCCTGTAGTTGTTTTATGGACTCTGCATTTGCTTCTCTCCACCAGCTGCCTGTATGTGCCAAGAAGCAGGAATTCCATGTTCATCTGGCTGACGGTTCCGGCATTAAATCAGGCCCAGTTACCCAAGAGACTTTACCTATTTCCTGCCGTACTTCTTCCGGCCACCATGAATTCCTCCGTTTGGATATCATAGCTTCTCCCATGTTCCCGGTCATCCTTGGCATTCCATGGTTGAAGGCACATAATCCACACATTAACTGGCTTACCGGAGACATCTCCTTCTCCTCTGACTACTGCCAAATTCACTGCCTACCTGAAAAGACTTTCAATACCACACCCCTCCTGGGTATCCTCCCTGACCATGAAACCTCTAATCTGGTCCCTGCTGCATACCACGAGTATCTGGATGTATTTAACAAGAAAGGAGCGGACACTCTTCCTCCCCATAGAACATATGATTGTCCTATTGAACTTTTACCAGGGGCCGAGATCCCATTTGGGCGAATTTATCCTCTCTCTGAGCCTGAACTAGAAGCCCTGCGGATTTATATAGATGAAAGCCTTGAAAAACAGTTCATCCGGCCCTCCACTTCACCAGCAGGGGCCGGTATTTTCTTTGTGGAAAAGAAAGACCATACCCTTAGGCCCTGTGTGGACTATCGTGACCTTAACAGGGTCACTGTTAAAAACCGGTACCCTCTGCCTCTGATCCCTGAACTTTTTCAAAGGCTGCGTGGGGCACGAGTGTTCTCCAAATTGGATCTGAGAGGTGCTTATAATCTTGTCAGAATCAGGGAGGGAGATGAATGGAAGACGGCCTTCCGAACACGCTTCGGGCATTTTGAATATCAAGTCATGCCATTCGGACTCTGCAACGCCCCTGCCACATTCCAACATCTGGTTAATGACGTTTTTCGGGACTTCCTTGATTTATTCGTCATCGTGTATCTGGATGACATCCTTATATTCTCTGAAACTCTAGAATCCCATAGGACTCATGTAAAGAAAGTACTGGGTCGGCTGAGGGAACACCGCCTTTACGCAAAGGCTGAGAAATGTGACTTTGAAAAACCAACCATACATTTCCTGGGACTTGTCATCTCTGCTGACGGTATCTCCATGGACCCACAGAAAGTCACTTCCGTCCTGGAATGGCCTGCCCCTGTTGACAGGAAAGCTGTTCAGAGATTTGTGGGATTCGCCAACTTTTACAGAAAATTTATCAAGAACTTTTCTGGCATCATCACTCCCATCACTCAGTTAACAAAGCAGCATGTTCCTTTCCGATGGACCCCTGAAGCTCAAACAGCTTTTGAACAGTTAAAAACTTTATTCACGTCAGCTCCCATCTTGAAACATCCTGATCCATCCTTAGCCTACGTTTTGGAGGTGGATGCCTCTGAGAGTGCACTGGGCGCTATTTTGTCTCAACGCCAAGGTCCCAAATCCTTGCTCCATCCTGTGGCCTTTTTCTCTAAGAAATTAAATCCTTCTGAAAAGAACTATGATGTTGGAGACCGAGAATTGCTGGCTATCAAGGCTGCGCTTGAAGAATGGCGCTACCTCCTGGAAGGAGCAGCTCACCCCATCCTCATCTTCACGGACCATAAAAATCTCGAATACTTGAGGACGGCTAGACGACTAAGACCCCGGCAGGCAAGGTGGGCACTTTTCTTCTCTCGTTTTATGTTCCATATAACTTATCGTCCTGGCTCAAAGAATGGTAAACCGGATGCCTTGTCCCGCATGTTCAACGACCCTGTGGTATCCTCAGAACCTGATACTATTCTACCAGCCAAAAATTTTTTGCTTCTTCAGGCGGATTTGATGTCTCAGATAAAAGCAGATGTGATAAACCAACCACCTTCCAAAGATCTGGCTCTTCAATTGAGGGATGGTCTGTACTTTCATAAGAAGCAAATCTTTATCCCTGAGCAATTCAGAGTTGCTGTCCTGAGGCGATGTCATGACCACCCATTAGCGGGCCACTTTGGAATTCGCAAAACGGCCGATCTGATCTCTCGTACATTCTGGTGGCCAGACTTGATGCAAGACTGCAAAAGATATGTTAATTCTTGTGTGACATGCCTTCGGAATAAGACGGACAGAGCCAAAACTTGGGGCCTACTTGAGCCACTCCCTGTACCTGAGAAACCATGGAGCATGATCTCCATGGATTTCATCGTGGAACTCCCCCCATCTGAAAACTTCACCACTGTGTTTGTTGTGGTGGATCGCCTGACCAAGATGGCCCATTTTGTACCCTTACAAGGAACTCCTTCGGCCACAGAGACCGCCTCAGCTTTCATCAAGGAGATTGTAAGATTACATGGTGTCCCTGATAGCATCATCTCTGATCGTGGGGTGCAGTTTACATCTAGATTTTGGAGGGCATTATGCCAAGCACTGAACATTGAACTCCGCCTCTCCACAGCCTACCATCCACAAACTAATGGACAAACTGAAAGAACCAATCAAACCCTTGAGCAGTACTTACGGTGTTTTTCCTCTTTTGCACAAGATGACTGGCTATCACTTCTCCCACTGGCAGAATTTTCATACAATAATTCCATCCACTCTGCAACCAAGCAATCACCTTTTTTTGCCAATTATGGGTACCACCCCTCTTTCTTACCTGAGCTGGCCATTGAATCATCTGTACCTGCTGTACAAAACAGATTAAACTTCCTTAGTAATAATAATCAATTACTGCAAGATACAATCTCCAAGACTCAAGCAAGCAATAAAAAGTTCTTCGACAAGAAGAAGAGAGGTAATCTGAACCTTAAACCTGGAGACAAGGTCTGGCTTTCCACAACAAACTTGAAACTGAGCTGTCCTTCAAGAAAACTTGGCCCAAAATTTTTGGGACCCTTCCCAGTCAAGAGGAAAATTAATGCAGTGGCATTCGAGTTGGTGTTACCCAAGAATCTAAAGATCCACCCTGTATTCCATGTCTCTTTGTTGAAACCAGCTGTACCAAATCCATTTCCAGATCGGGATTCTGAAATTCCTCCTCTGCTGCTCATCGAAGGGAATGAGGAATTTGAGGTGGAAGCCGTGTTGGATTGTAGAAGAAGGCATAACCAAACACAGTTCCTCATTAAATGGAAAGGCTATGGGTCGGAAGAAAATTCCTGGGAACCAGCTTCAGATGTGCATGCTCCCAGACTAGTGCAAGCCTTTTTTCAACGCCACCCAGAGAAAAGACACTTGAAGGGCATCCGGAGGCTGCCCTTAAGGGGGGGGCAATGTAAGAGAACTGTCAGGATGCGCCCGGCACGCACACGTGCGCATGCACGCATTCACGGGCATCAGCAGATTTCCTTGCTCAGGAACACACATCTGACCACAATTGGAACCTGACAGCCTATTTAAGGGTTGCTCTGATTTCTGACAGGTGCTGCTTGATCTTCAGCTGTGTCCTGAGATTCTGAAACCCTGTTTGTTTGACTTGACTTCCTGTTGCTGAAACCCTGGCCTTCCTGACCCTGTTTCTGGACTCTGATTATTCTGATTACTGGTTCATGATCCTGGCTTCCTGTTTGACCTTGCTCCTGTTTATACCTTGGTACCTCGCTGCCCGCCCGTTACTGAACCCGGCTTACCTGATGACCTCGCTCCTGTCTCCTGTTTGGCTCCACGCTGTTTCCGAGTACCTGTGCTGGCCGTCCATCCTCTCAGCTGTGCTGGTTCCAGCTCTTCACCAGAAACCCTGCCTGCACTTCCCAGTCTGCAACACTTCCGGCAAGTTCTGCACACAGCATTCACAGGCACTCGTGTTCCTCCTGATCCTAGCCGCCATCTGTTCCATCTCCAGTGGGGCTTGGATTGGAGATACAAGAGAGGCTGACCTTGTCATTTCAGACTCCTACCAGGTACGTGACAGTAGCTCTACAGTCATCTGATCACTTTTTTTTATATATTAATTCTCTTTATTGAAACAAATTATTGATACAAAAACATCTCCTGGGAGCACATTCACAGTTCACAATTATCAGCATGTATACTTACTTTTACATAATACTAATTTAATATTTATGCAATTCTACTTATATACGACTACACACTTAAACAGACTCAACAAAAAATTAAATCAAACAAAAAAAAAAAAAAGAACAACCCCGTAGTTCCCAGCATTAAATTCACCTCTCTTCAATACAAGAGGGTGTTGAAAGAAGGTGAGGGGTGGCGATGGCCAGATGGAGATAGGGAGCGAGAGGCAGGAAGAAGATAAGCAACGAGATGGGAAGAAAAAAAAAAAAAAAAAGGTGTTCTATTTAAGGATGAACGCAGTTCATCAAATGCTCCTCAAATGTGTATTATTACTTCTTTATATTCTATTCCTGTCTAGCCTACCATATTATAGCCTTCAACAACCATTAACAATAAAACCGTAACAAAAAAAAAAAATCAGATGCTTAATATTTAGTGCATGTTCCTTGACTTTAACGACCCCCCCTGCCCCCCAAAAAAAAACTGTTCTATTTAGGGAAGGTAGTTCTTCAGATATTCCTCATATATGTATTATAGCTTCACTGTATTATATTCCTATTGCACCTACCATATTATAGACCATCAACCATTAACTATAAAACAATAACAATTCAAAATCAAGTGATCATTATCTAGTTGCATGTTTCTTAACTTTCACAACCCTCTAACAAAAAAAAAAAAAAAAATTAAAAATGTTATATTTGTATTCTTCCCCCTTTCCCCCTCCCCTCCATCCCGAGAGATGTATACTCCCAGATACAATAAATAATTTAAATGCCAAATAAAGGGAAAGGAACCTTGCAGGTATATTGCCATGTCTGGGGGTACAGATTTCTCAAAATTTATCTCGAAGTCAGACATAAGTCCATATCTCTCAACCTCAGACATCAAAACAGCTAATGACACCCGAGGGTCGGAGAGATAAAATAATAAATTGTCTGCCTAAGCTGACACCTTATGTTCCACTGCCCCGATACGAATCCCAGAGATCTCCCCTCTTCCCTTGACCATACAGAGAAAGGGCTTCAAGACCAAGGCAAACTGCAATGAGAATAAAGGGCATCCCTGTCTCGTCCCATTGCTTTTGCCAAAATAGTCCAAGATTCACTTTTACTCTTGCTCTAGAGCCATTGTACAATGCTGAGACCCAGCCCATCATTCTGTCCCCTAGGCCCATCCTCTTTAACACCTCTCTCATAAAGGCCCAATTTACCATATCAAATGCTTTCTCAGCATCTATTAATATTACTACATATGGGATTTGTTCGGGTCCTGTCTCTGGCTTCTCGATTCTTCATGAAGCCAGTCTGATCTAGGTGAATTAATTTCACCACATGATCTTGTAATCTAAGGGCCGATAAATTTGAAAAGACTTTCGTATCTGAGTCAAGAAGGGATATGGGCCTATAATTGTTGTGGATCCTTCCCAACTTTTGGAAGGACCACAACATGAGCCACTACCGCTTCTGGAGGCAACGGGTTTGAGACAGTGATTGAGTTAAGATAATTACAAAGAGGATGTGTCAACTTTGAAAGGAATTTTTATTGAGGTGACACATCCCAACCTCCCTTCCACCTCTGACCGCAATGGTTCCCGGACCCCCCATTCCTCTGGGGAGTCCAGGACTGGCAAAATTCCACGATAGCTAAACAGAGAGGAGGAACATCCATTTCCCCAACTCCTCTGTGGCTAATGAAGTCAAAATTGACCATGATTTTGTCACTTCTGATTTCAAAGCCATCATTCAAGTAGAGAAGCAGCTAATCAAGCATTATCTCTGTTTGATTAGCTGCTTTTGAGGGCAAGGAAGACATTGGGGGTCTAAGAGACACCTGGTGTCACCTAACCAAAGCTATCACATTTTAACATGTGTATGGAAAAATGTAAAAATTGCCTTGAAAAGCAAGTGGTTAAACATCTGCAAAGCTCATAATATAGAGAAACAAATATATGTCCCAGTCAGAGGTCCAGCTCAGAGACTAGTAGCTATAGCAGCCTAGTGAATGACACAGGCTCATCGGTGTCTAAGCATTAACTGGTTTTCACCAGAGCTTCTTATGGTAGAGATTGGTTTTGCTGTGTGTTAGTACCAGGTTATGGTCCTCAGGATCACCCCACCAGGAGGTGAGCAAGCCAGGTCCAGTAGCAAATATAGCAAGTAGGGTTCAAGCAGAAGGGTAGTCAGGAAACAAGCCAAAGGTCAGTAACAAGTGGTCGCAGGTTGGGATCAAGTGGAAGCAGAGTCAAGAAAAAAGTCAAAAATCGATAACATGTAGTAGTGATGATAAGGAGCAAGATATTGGGTAAAGAGAGCTCAATAATCTGCCAAATAGGAAGTACAGAGACATGGCTTAAATTAGGAAGTTCATGGGAGGAGCAAAGAGTACAATCTTGCCAAAAAAAGAAGGCAAGATTGTTCTAAGAGATCAGACAAGTAGCTGTCAAGCATCTAAAGTGGCTCAGCCAAAAGAACCACCACCAGGTGGAGCAGAGGTCGCGGGTTCAGATCCCAGTACTGACACTCAAAAAACACACAAGCCTTATTACAGGACTTTTCTCTGTAAACTCACCTCCACAAGTCTGGGTATTGAACTGAGGAAAGTGCATCACATCAGGTGTCCCATTTCCATCTCCTTCAAAGATGTAGCATGATTTTGTTGGAGGGCTCTCATAACTTTCTTCAATGTTTTTCGGAAAGGGAACATTTTGCTCCTTACAGTATTTAGCTGTTTCTTTCACTGTCTAAATAAACAAAAAAAAATATATTAAAAAAGTGCCCATTGTACTTTAAATCCCCTTTAACACTGGGGCGTTTGTCAGGCGCATTTAGGCTGAAAATAGCGCCTGTAAGGAGCCTGAAAAATGGCTCCCCTGCAGGCTCAGTGTGAAAGCCCGAGGGCTTTCATACTGAGGAGATGCGCTGGCAGGACATTAAAAAAAGTCCTTCTAGTAGCATATTTAGAGCGGTGAAGGAGCGGTGTATACATCGCTCCTCCACTGCTCCTGCCCATTGAAATGAATGGGCACCGCTGCTGAAGCTCCTGCAAAGCGCATCAGCAGCAGTGCCACACGGATGCTGTTAACCCCTTCACTGGCCACTAGCACGGGTTAAAAGCACCCCGCTAGCAGCTGAATAGTCCTGCTAAAATGACGGTTTTACCATCAACGCCCGTCCGCTCCAGTGTGAAAGCAGCCTAATAGTAATAGTGACCAAACTTTCTTTTGGGGAATGTTTTATATATATATATATATATATATATATATATATATATATATATATATATATATATATATATATATATATGTATGTATGTATGTATATATATATATATATATATATATATATATATATATATATGTATATATATATATATATATACACTGTATATATATTTATATATCATTTTATAGTACAGTGTTGGTGATTTTCAGACTTGCATACAAAATCTGTTTGTTTTGGGAGTAAACATCTCCTTGTGTGAAAATACAATGGAAAAATTTATGCTATTTTAACTATGTTAACTATAGTACTGTTTACAGTTTGCATTGTATATGATAAAATGATCAGGCTCACCTGATATTGTGTGCTATATATTCTGTGTAAAATTAAAGTTTTAATTCCAGTTTGTACTTAAGCTACTGTCGTCTAGATCTTGGGTTCCTGGTTCCAGACTGGAGGAAGCTATATCTTGACAGAAGCACCTAAGCCAGGTGCTGGATGTTCTGTCACATTTGGTGGCAAGTGGTTGGATGCTTCCTGCAGTCTGGAACATCCAAATCACCACCAGGATCTGAGGTCCAGATAGCAGAAGAGGAGAGGTACAGATACCAGCAGCCATGGAAGAGGAAATGGTAAGGACGCTGTGAGAAATTCGGGGGCAGCATAGAGGGGACCAGTGCCAATGCAGGTCCTGCTGGGATAGTGTAAATGTGTCCACCAGCAACTCTGGAAGGAAGAGCTGGGCCGAGAACAGTGCCACCAGGGAAATATTCTCCCCTCCATCCAGGAAAGGTACTGGTTGCACTACGAAGTGCAGTAGCTGTTATTGGGAAACAACCGCACAAGGAGTGGAAAGCTGAGTTAAGCAGGCTGTTTCAGACAGAGATGCAGCTGGACAAGAGCTACAGACCTCTGCCCCATGCCCGTGGGAGTTCCTGGAGGCCCAGGGTGAGAAGGTGGCAGTTCTTATTTCCCAGCAGCAGATCCCCAGTTCAGGAGAGGAGGTGGTCATGCTCCCTCCCCAACAGCTTGCCAGGGTAGAGGAAGTAGTCTTCCCTCCCCATCAAGGATCCGTGAACCTGGGAGCCAGTAGCAGAGAAAAGTCTTTCCAGCAGCTGGATGAGAGTACGGGAGATGGAGCATCCCTCTCATCTCACCAGCATCAGTTCAAGGACCAGGGAAGAGAGGAAGCAGTCCTCACTCCCCAGCAGCAGATATACAGGCTGGGAGAGGAGGTGGTCGTCCTCCCTCCTCAGTGGCAGATGCACAGTCTGGGAGTGGAGGAAGCTGCCCCTCCAACAGTTAGCTGGAGTGGATGGTGTGGGGTCCCCAGTAGATGTGCTGGTATCAGGACGGAGTGCTACGAACCTCTTCCCAGCAGTGGCAACAACTCCGGAGTTCAAGGGACCCAGCGCAGGTGGCCCCTCTCCCCAGTAACAAGCTGATGTAGTGACACTCCTACTCCCAGCTGAAGCGCTGGCAACAGGGAAGAGTGCCTCTGGCCTTTGACTTGCACCTACAGTGTCTCCACAGCTTCAGGGAGCCGAGGGCAATCAGCCCCCTCCCAAGCAGCAGACCAAGCACCGGAAAAGTAAAGACCACCCAGCTGATGTGCTGGCAGCTGAACAGAGAGTCCACAACCTCTGTCCCACACCTACAGATGACCAAGAATGGAGATCATGTGGACTGACTATGTGGGTTCACTCTGTCTGATTAATGCATGTCCAGACCAGGTGGAGGTCTGGGACCTGGTTAGTCTAATTTTGATGGGGGATAAATGTGACAGACCCAACCAGGACAGGGGCTTCTGGAGGGGATTGCAGGGTAGCCTCTTGACTACTGACAATGGGCCTTGGCTTTTGGGGTGGATCTATTCTTGGGAGGTGTGTGCCTGGAGGACCCTTGGAGTCTTGTTTCAGATTTGGGCTTGTCTCCCCTAAACACATGCTCTGGGAACCTAGGCTCAGGATACAGGTTTGGGTCATGTGTGCCCAAACCAACAATAACTGCTTTAGACTGTGAGACTCAGAACAGATGTTAATATGATGAGCTCAAACCAATCTAACACTTGGGTCTCCTGCTATAGTCTGTTTATTAAGGCGTTATGTGTTTATTGTTGACTATGTGTCTCCCATTGTGTGCCTCCTAGGTGTGCATACCCATTTTTTATTGAGTCACTTATTGTTTCTGTCTGTCTGCTCATCTCTTGGAGATGTGATTAATAGTGTATCTACTTTACCTTGTTATAGAAATATTGTGGGATGTTTATGTGGGTATGCTTATGATAAGATCTGTATACTAAAGGACTGTCCCTACAGGGTACATAAATAAACATTTACAACATTGTTTTTAACCATGCCTATAAAGTCTATTCATTCCTCTACTCAATACTAGTGATTCTCCTATGCTTAAGATAATGTGATACTTTGTGTATCCAGGGTTGTGGGCTTGGTGCCGAACAGTCTGTTCCTTAGCTATGTTAATTATAGTCCTGTCTACAGTTTGCATTGTATTTGATAATGTGATCAGCCTCACCTGATCTTGTGTGCTATACAGTCTGTGGGAATTTACAATAAAGTGTTCTAGTTTTCACCTAAGCTAGTGTTGTCTAGATCTTGGGTGCTCAGCTATACTACCTGGTTCCTGGTTCCAGACTGGAAGGAAGCTATATCTTGATGGAAGCAACCAAGCTGGGTGCTGGATGTTCCTACATACTGGCAATTTTAAACACTTTTTTTCCTTTGTAAATGTCAGCATTGCTGCAGAACTTTCTGTATATCACAGAGATGCCCCTTCACAGGCAGGATTATGACCCCCTCCGTCATGTTATTTAAAGGAATTGGACATTTTTAATAATTCACTGCTCCTGGCCAAATATAATTTTTTTTTGCATTGATACATGTTCCCCAGGGCAGTAGCCCCCAACCCCCCCCCCCATGCAAATTTTTGACAGCTTTGGCTCCCATTGATTCAGTGGGGTTAGGGTTCGGCATCTGAACCCTTTTGAAGTTTGCAGAACAACGCTTGAACTGAACTCTGGGCAGCTCGTTCCCCATAATTATTTCATCACTTGTGTTTTTCAATCTGTTTTATACAGTATCTGCTGTTTGTGAGATGAATCGAATGACCATAAAATGTGGTTACCGCAAATGGATCTCCTTTACTGAAGTCGAAAGACAAAATCAGATCTACTTTGCGATGAGGAGGTAACACTAAGGGGTACGGAGTATTAATTTCAAACCCGGCGTCCACCAGACTGATGTGCTTTTTATATGGGAGGTCGCAGTTTTCCAAGATTTTATCTATGAAATAAATCAATGAAAATATTAATGACACACAAAATAAAGTCAAAACATATACAGGTGCACTTGTGAGCATTCTATTGGTTTATCATTTTTTTAAGGTAAAAAAATAGAAATATTTTCACAATTTCCTGATTATAGAATATGTGAAGCCATACACTAAAATCTCACCCAAATTTTGATTTGTAAATGTAATTTACAAGATTTTTTATTCTACAGCTTTTATTAAAGTGTGAACAGGGAGGCTTTTTAATGTAGTAGAGACACTAAGGGGTCGATGTATAAAATGTTTGTTGAATGAATAGGATAAACATTGGTACAATCAGGATGAACATTTCCACACTTCCTCTATTATGTGCGGTTCCTATTATAGAATCCTATGTCATCAGCGCCATCTAGTTGCCACAATATATTTTCCTGATTGAAGAATTTCCCCAAAAATTGCATTATGGCCACTAGGTGGTGCTGAGAATATACACATATTAGAGAAAATACGGAGATTTTCATCCTGTTGGTGTGAATGTTTTTTCATATCCGCACAGTGAACATTTCATACACAGACCCCTTTGTCTCTTTTGTATTAAAGTTTTCTTAACTGCTTGCTTGTGTACATGCAGCTTAATGTACAGTTTTGGCATGTGGCAAGATGAACTTGGCCTGGCCAATCAAAATGGCTGGAGATCGGAAACCAGAAAAAGACCGACTGATGATGTCAGCAGGCAGCGTTAAAGCTCCTAAACACCACATCGCTGGAGTGCAGGTAAATATAGTTCTGCTTTAAAATATTTTCTGGAGATCCTGCCATAAAGGTCTTTATGCAGGCTCTTCCTATACTAGGGTGACAACACTCCGTCTCCCAATGCTGCTCCCTTGTTGCACTCCCTCACAATAAAGGCTACAAGCAACCATGCTGAAGCCCATTGGACAGGCGTGTTCCATATATGTCACTATTATGAAACTTACCCAGAGAAATGCAATGCAGGAACTACAAAAAGGCCTAAGGTGATGTTCATAGGTAAAAGAGGAACCCACCCACTTTGGTGAAAAGAGATTGCTAATCGCCCCAAACATTTGGAAATAGAACCAAATTCCGACCATGCAGTCTGGCTGATCAGGTATGAAGGGGATGAGCATGTGACCTCCCTGAACCATACCAGGCCACATACCCACAGTACGGTGGGGTACCCTGCCAGGCGGACCCCCCCAGGCAAAGCACCTTGCACCCATATTGTTGAAGACAAGAGCCGCTTTCTCACAACCCTGGCCCAGTGGTTGTGGGGGTCTAGTAGCAGAAAGCCTATTGGAATCTGGAAGCCCCTTTAACAATAAAGGGACCTCCAGATACTGTGGCATCTTTCCCACGTGAATGAGTATGGAGTACTTAGTACCCCTACCCATTCACAGAAAAAAAAAGATGTGACCTAGAAATAAAGACACCCAAATGTTTAATAAGTCCTTAAGTAAAAAAAAAAAAAATCCCCCGAAAAGTCTCTCCATCATCAGTCACAATGCCCGCCGAAATGTCAAACCAATCATGATGGTAGTGCTTGCCAAATACTCTCATCTTGTATAAAACGGAAGGGTCAGGGATAGTGGTGACATCAATGACCAAATATGGCCATGGTCATATTTGGTCAATGCAAGTCAATGCAAGTGGCCATATTTGGGCAGTGGTATCACTGCTATCCCCTCTCCTTTGCTTACATGATCAGGGATTCCTGGCCATGTAAGTCAATGGTGCTGACGGTGACAACAATTTTTGCTGTGAATGCTTCTTAGCAACTGTTGACAGTTGGAAGCTGTCATATACCATGTTCAGCTCCTCCTGAAAAGTTGACTGGATAGACAAAAAAAGTTTTGGGGTTTATCCGAATGCCAGAACAGCCAAAGTTCAGACTGAACTTTTGGATCATCCCTAGTTTAGTTATGAGCTGACAGAACCGGATCCCAATCAAGTGACCACTGTAACAGCCAATCACAGTGATGGCATGATCAAGAACTACATCCCGCCCCCTCCTTAAGACATGGTTAAAGGGCAGCACTGGGTGGGTAAAAATGTTTTAAGAACAATGCAGTGTTGTAGAGGTTCAATACCTCCTCTATATCAGTTCAGTGGAAAAAAATGTTTCCCTTGATAATACTTTATTGGGGGGGGGGGGATAATTTTTTTTTTTTTCTTGTCGGTGATGTTTCTCGTCACTTCCTGTCCCAGAGACACAACAGGAAGTCAAGAAAAATCCCCTCACTGGAGCTGGTGTCCCCATTTGACAAATGTTGGAATTCTAATTACTTTTTTTCTTCTAGTTGCAATGGTTTTCAGAACAGATAGGGAGGAAGAATCCATGTAATTACAAAGCCTTGAAAAAGTATTCATACCCCTTGAAATTTTCCACATTTTGTCATGTTACAACCAAAAACATAAATGTATTTTATTGGGATTTCATGTTATAGACCAACACAAAGTGGCATATAATTGTGAAGTGAAAGGGAAATCATAAATGGTTTTCAATTTTTTTTTACAAATAAATATGTGAAAAGTGTGGGGGGCATTTGTATTCAGCCCCCTTTACTCTGATACCCATAATGAAAAATCTAGTGGAACAAACTGCCTTTAGAAGTCACCTAATTAGTAAATAGAGCCCACCTGTGTATAATGTAATCTCAGTATAAATGCAGCTGTTCTGTGAAGCCCACAGAGGTTTGTGAGAGAACCTTAGTGAACAAACAGTATCATGAAGGCCAAGGAACACACCAGACAGGTCAGGGATAAAGTTGTGGAGAAGTATAATGCAGGGTTAGGTTATAAAAAAATCTCCCAAGCTTTGAACATCTCACGGAGCTCTGTTCAATCCATCATCGGAAAATGGAAAGAGTATGGCACAACTGCAAACCTACCAAGACATGGCCGTCCACCTAAACTGAGAGGCCGGACAAGGAGAGCATTCATCAGAGAAGAGCCAAGAGGTCCATGGTAACTCTGGAGGAGCTGCAGAGATCCACAGCTCAGGTGGGAGAATCTGTCCACAGGACAACTATTAGTCGTGTTCTCCACAAATCTGCCCTTTATGGAAGAGTGACAAGAAGAAAGACATTGGAGAAAGAAAGTCATAAGAAGTCCTGTTTGTAGTTTGTGAGAAGCCATGTGGAGGACACAGCAAACATGTGGAAGAAGGTGATCTGGTCAGATGAGACCAAAACTGAACTTTTTGGCCTAAAAGTAAAACGCTATGTGTGGGGAAAACTAACACTGCACATCACCCTGAACACACCATCCCCACCGTGAAACATGGTGGTGGCAGCATCATGTGGTGGGGATGGTTTTCTTCAGCAGGGACAGGGAAGCTGGTCAGAGTTGATGGGAAGATGGATGGAGACAAATACAGGACAATCTTAGAAGAAAACCTGTTAGAGTCTGCAAAAGACTTGAGACTGGGGCGGAGGTTCACCTTCCAACAGGACAACGACCCAAAACATCCAGCCAGAGCTACAATGGAATGGTTTAGATCAAAGCATATTCATGTGTTAGAATGGCCCAGTCACAGTCCAGACCTAAATCCAATAGAGAATCTGTGGCAAGACTTGCAAATTGCTGTTCACAGACGCTCTCCATCCAATCTGACAGAGCTTGAGATATTTTACAAAGAAGAATGGGCAAAAATGTTCCTCTCTAGATGTGCAAAGCTGGTAGAGACATCCCCAAAAAGACTTGCAGCTGTAATTGAAGAAAAAGGGGGTTCTACAAAGTATGGACTCAGGGGGGCGCCATACAAATGTCCCCCACACTTTTCACATATTTATTTGTATCATTTTCCTTCCACTTTACAATTATGTGCCACTTTGTGTTGGTCTATCACACAAAATCCCAATAAAATACATTCACGTTTTTGGTTGTAACATAAGAAAATGTGGAAAAAATGTCAGGGGGTATGAATACTTTTTCAAGGCGCTGTATGTAACTATGAATCTCCCAAGTGGGCACATTAAAAAGGTACTAATACTTTCCTACTCCAGTGTTTCTCAACTCCAGTCCTCAAGGCGCCCCAACAGGTCATGTTTTCAGGCTTGCCATTATTTTGCACAGGGGATTTGATCAGTTTCACTGCCTTAGTAATTATCACAGCCGTTTCATCTGAGGGAAATCCTGAAAACATGACCTGTTGGGGCACCTTAAGGACTGGAGTTGGGAAACACTGCCCTACGCTATCCAAAACTAGGGAAAAAGTTTTGGCTAGAAAGTAGGAAAGCATTAAAGTGACTGTCCGCCATCTTATCTCTATAATAGACAATTTCATGTACCGTACAGTATCTTGCCAGAATATCGCACCTTACTGGAGCTGCAGATGGGAAGGTCAGGGAGGTCATACATCTAAAATGATGGATCCTATCTGGTTTATAATTTAAACAATGTCTGATTTAGAGAACGTTTCTTTGTTACAATGTCACTCTTATGCTCACCTTTGCATTTGTAGAGGAAATTGTTTGTTGTTCCCCATTTCCACTTCACAAAACAAGATGCGATGTTCTTCACCACTATAGCATCTTCGTACATATCTAGAGAAAACAACACAATATTTTCCTAAAAGCAAACTAGACCTAATAATCATACAATACAAGATGAGAACAGCTGTGAGAATCAATGGTGGAGAAGGATCTGGTTGCTCTGGTAGATCATGAGCTTAATTATAGTATAAAGCGTTCAAAATTCTTTCTTGTATTAAAAAAGATATGGACTCCATAGAGAGAGCGACACCATCTGTACAAATCATTAGTAAGGCCTCATCTGGAATATGCAGTTCAGTTTTGGGACATCAGAGAACTGGAAAAAGTGCAGAAGGGCATTTATGTATTTATACATGGAGATCATATCCACCTTATGTATTTATACATGGAGATCATATCCACCTTATGTATTTATACATGGAGATCATATCCCCCCTTATGTATTTATACATGGAGATCATATCCCCCCTTATGTATTTATACATGGAGATCATATCCCCCCTTATGTATTTATATATGGAGATCATATCCCCCCTTATGTATTTATACATGGAGATCATATCCCCCCTTATGTATTTATACATGGTGATCATATCCCCCCTTATGTATTATACATGGAGATCATATCCCCCCCTTATGTATTTATACATGGAGATCATATCCACCTTATGTATTTATACATGGAGATCATATCCCCCTTTATGTATTTATACATGGAGATCATATCCCCCCTTATGTATTTATACATGGAGATCATATCCCCCCTTATGTATTTATACATGGTGATCATATCCCCCCTTATGTATTTATACATGGAGATCATATCCCCCCTTATGTATTTATAAATGGAGATCATATCCCCCCTTATGTATTTATACATGGTGATCATATCCCCCCTTATGTATTTATACATGGAGATCATATCCCCCCTTATGTATTTATACATGGAGATCATATCCCCCCTTATGTATTTATACATGGAGATCATATCCCCCTTATGTATTTATACATGGAGATCATATCCCCCCTTATGTATTTATACATGGAGATCATATCCCCCCTTATGTATTTATACATGGTGATCATATCCCCCCTTATGTATTTATACATGGAGATCATATCCCCCCTTATGTATTTATACATGGAGATCATATCCCCCCCTTATGTATTTATACATGGAGATCATATCCCCCCCTTATGTATTTATACATGGAGATCATATCCCCCCTTATTTGTTAATACATGGAGATCATATCCCCCCCTTATGTATTTATACATGGAGATCATATCCACCTTATGTATTTATACATGGAGATCATATCCCCCCTTATGTATTTATACATGGAGATCATATCCCCCCTTATGTATTTATACATGGAGATCATATCCCCCCTTATGTATTTATACATGGAGATCATATCCCCCCTTATGTATTTATACATGGAGATCATATCCCCCCTTATGTATTTATACATGGTGATCATATCCCCCCTTATGTATTATACATGGAGATCATATCCCCCCCTTATGTATTTATACATGGAGATCATATCCACCTTATGTATTTATACATGGAGATCATATCCCCCTTTATGTATTTATACATGGAGATCATATCCCCCCTTATGTATTTATACATGGAGATCATATCCCCCCTTATGTATTTATACATGGAGATCATATCCCCCCTTATGTATTTATACATGGTGATCATATCCCCCCTTATGTATTTATACATGGAGATCATATCCCCCCTTATGTATTTATACATGGAGATCATATCCCCCCCTTATGTATTTATACATGGAGATCATATCCCCCCTTATGTATTTATACATGGTGATCATATCCCCCCTTATGTATTTATACATGGAGATCATATCCCCCCTTATGTATTTATACATGGAGATCATATCCCCCCTTATGTATTTATACATGGAGATCATATCCCCCTTATGTATTTATACATGGAGATCATATCCCCCCTTATGTATTTATACATGGTGATCATATCCCCCCTTATGTATTTATACATGGAGATCATATCCCCCCTTATGTATTTATACATGGAGATCATATCCCCCCTTATGTATTTATACATGGAGATCATATCCCCCCCTTATGTATTTATACATGGAGATCATATCCCCCCTTATGTATTAATACATGGAGATCATATCCCCCCCTTATGTATTTATACATGGAGATCATATCCCCCCTTATGTATTTATACATGGAGATCATATCCCCCCCTTATGTATTTATACATGGAGATCATATCCCCCCCTTATGTATTTATACATGGAGATCATATCCCCCTTATGTATTAATACATGGAGATCATATCCCCCCTTATGTATTTATACATGGAGATCATATCCCCCCTTATGTATTTATACATGGAGATCATATCCCCCCTTATGTATTTATACATGGAGATCATATCCCCCCTTATGTATTTATACATGGTGAGCATATCCCCCTTATGTATTTATACATGGTGATCATATCCCCCTTGTGTATTTATACATGGAGATCATATTCCCCCTTATGTATTTATACATGGAGATCATATCCCCCTTATGTATTTATACATGGAGATCATATCCCCCCCTTATGTATTTATACATGGAGATCATATCCCCCCTTATGTATTTATACATGAAGATCAAATCCCCCCTTATGTATTTATACATGGTGAGCATATCCCCCTTATGTATTTATACATGGTGATCATATCCCCCTTGTGTATTTATACATGGAGATCATATTCCCCCTTATGTATTTATACATGGAGATCATATCCCCCTTATGTATTTATACATGGAGATCATATCCCCCCTTATGTATTTATACATGGTGAGCATATCCCCCTTATGTATTTATACATGGAGATCATATCCCCCCTTATGTATTTATACATGGAGATCATATCCCCCCTTATGTATTTATACATGGTGAGCATATCCCCCTTATGTATTTATACATGGAGATCATATCCCCCCTTATGTATTTATACATTGAGATCATATCCCCCCTTATGTATTTATACATGGAGATCAATATCCCCCCTTATGTATTTATACATGGAGATCATATCCACCCTTATGTATTTATACATGGAGATCATATCCCCCCTTATGTATTTATACATGGAGATCATATCCCCCTTATGTATTTATACATGGAGATCATATCCCCCCTTATGTATTTATACATGGTGATCATATCCCCCCTTATGTATTTATACATGGAGATCATATCCCCCCTTATGTATTTATACATGGAGATCATATCCCCCCCTTATGTATTTATACATGGAGATCATATCCCCCCCTTATGTATTTATACATGGAGATCATATCCCCCCTTATGTATTAATACATGGAGATCATATCCCCCCTTATGTATTTATACATGGAGATCATATCCCCCCTTATGTATTTATACATGGAGATCATATCCCCCTTATGTATTAATACATGGAGATCATATCCCCCCTTATGTATTTATACATGGAGATCATATCCCCCCTTATGTATTTATACATGGAGATCATATCCCCCCTTATGTATTTATACATGGAGATCATATCCCCCCTTATGTATTTATACATGGTGAGCATATCCCCCTTATGTATTTATACATGGTGATCATATCCCCCTTGTGTATTTATACATGGAGATCATATTCCCCCTTATGTATTTATACATGGAGATCATATCCCCCTTATGTATTTATACATGGAGATCATATCCCCCCTTATGTATTTATACATGGTGATCATATCCCCCCTTATGTATTTATACATGGAGATCATATCCCCCCCTTATGTATTTATACATGGAGATCATATCCCCCCCTTATGTATTTATACATGGAGATCATATCCCCCTTATGTATTAATACATGGAGATCATATCCCCCCTTATGTATTTATACATGAAGATCATATCCCCCCTTATGTATTTATACATGGAGATCATATCCCCCCTTATGTATTTATACATGGAGATCATATCCCCCCTTATTTATTTATACATGGAGATCATATCCCCCCTTATGTATTTATACATGAAGATCATATCCCCCCTTATGTATTTATACATGGTGAGCATATCCCCCTTATGTATTTATACATGGTGATCATATCCCCCTTGTGTATTTATACATGGAGATCATATTCCCCCTTATGTATTTATACATGGAGATCATATCCCCCTTATGTATTTATACATGGAGATCATATCCCCCCTTATGTATTTATACATGGTGAGCATATCCCCCTTATGTATTTATACATGGAGATCATATCCCCCCTTATGTATTTATACATGGAGATCATATCCCCCCTTATGTATTTATACATGGTGAGCATATCCCCCTTATGTATTTATACATGGAGATCATATCCCCCCTTATGTATTTATACATTGAGATCATATCCCCCCTTATGTATTTATACATGGAGATCATATCCCCCCCTTATGTATTTATACATGGAGATCATATCCCCCCTTATGTATTTATACATGGAGATCATATCCCCCCTTATGTATTTATACATGGAGATCATATCCCCCCCTTATGTATTTATACATGGAGATCATATCCCCCTTATGTATTTATACATGGTGATCATATCCCCCCTTATATATTTATACATGGAGATCATATCCCCCCTTATGTATTTATACATGGTGATCATATTCCCCCTTATGTATTTATACATGGAGATCATATCCCCCCTTATATATTTATACATGGTATGTATTTATACATGGTGATCATATCCCCCCTTATGTATTTATACATGAAGATCATATCCCCCCTTATGTATTATACATGGAGATCATATCCCCCTTATGTATTTATACATGAAGATCGTATCCCCCCTTATGTATTATACATGGTGATCATATCCCCCCTTATGTATTTATACATGGAGATCATATCCCCCCTTATGTATTTATACATGAAGATCATATCCCCCCTTATGTATTTATACATGGAGATCATATCCCCCTTATGTATTTATACATGGATATCATATCCCCCTTATGTATTTATACATGGAGATCATATCCCCCTTATGTATTTATACATGGTGATCATATCCCCCTTATGTATTTATACATGGAGATAATATCCCCCTTATGTATTTATACATGGAGATCATATCCCCCTTATGTATTTATACATGGAGATCATATCCCCCCTTATGTATTTATACATGGAGATCATATCCCCCCTTATTTATTTATACATGGAGATCATATCCCCCCTTATGTATTTATACATGAAGATCATATCCCCCCTTATGTATTTATACATGGTGAGCATATCCCCCTTATGTATTTATACATGGTGATCATATCCCCCTTGTGTATTTATACATGGAGATCATATTCCCCCTTATGTATTTATACATGGAGATCATATCCCCCTTATGTATTTATACATGGAGATCATATCCCCCCTTATGTATTTATACATGGTGAGCATATCCCCCTTATGTATTTATACATGGAGATCATATCCCCCCTTATGTATTTATACATGGAGATCATATCCCCCCTTATGTATTTATACATGGTGAGCATATCCCCCTTATGTATTTATACATGGAGATCATATCCCCCCTTATGTATTTATACATTGAGATCATATCCCCCCTTATGTATTTATACATGGAGATCATATCCCCCCCTTATGTATTTATACATGGAGATCATATCCCCCCCTTATGTATTTATACATGGAGATCATATCCCCCCTTATGTATTAATACATGGAGATCATATCCCCTCCTTATGTATTTATACATGGAGATCATATCCCCCCTTATGTATTTATACATGGAGATCATATCCCCCCCTTATGTATTTATACATGGAGATCATATCCCCCCCTTATGTATTTATACATGGAGATCATATCCCCCTTATGTATTTATACATGGTGATCATATCCCCCCTTATATATTTATACATGGAGATCATATCCCCCCTTATGTATTTATACATGGTGATCATATTCCCCCTTATGTATTTATACATGGAGATCATATCCCCCCTTATATATTTATACATGGTATGTATTTATACATGGTGATCATATCCCCCCTTATGTATTTATACATGAAGATCATATCCCCCCTTATGTATTATACATGGAGATCATATCCCCCTTATGTATTTATACATGAAGATCGTATCCCCCCTTATGTATTATACATGGTGATCATATCCCCCCTTATGTATTTATACATGGAGATCATATCCCCCCTTATGTATTTATACATGAAGATCATATCCCCCCTTATGTATTTATACATGGAGATCATATCCCCCTTATGTATTTATACATGGATATCATATCCCCCTTATGTATTTATACATGGAGATCATATCCCCCTTATGTATTTATACATGGTGATCATATCCCCCTTATGTATTTATACATGGAGATAATATCCCCCTTATGTATTTATACATGGAGATCATATCCCCCTTATGTATTTATACATGGAGATCATATCCCCCCTTATGTATTTATACATGGAGATCATATCCCCCCTTATGTATTTATACATGGAGATCATATCCCCCTTATGTATTTATACATGGATATCATATCCCCCTTATGTATTTATACATGGATATCATATCCCCCTCATGTATTATACATGGAGATCATATCCCCCCTTATGTATTTATACATGGAGATCATATCCCCCTTATGTATTAATACATGGAGATCATATCCCCCCTTATATATTTATACATGGAGATCATATCCCCCCTTATGTATTTATACATGGAGATCATATCCCCCCTTATGTATTTATACATGGTGATCATATCCCCCCTTATGTATTATACATGGAGATCATATCCCCCCCTTATGTATTTATACATGGAGATCATATCCACCTTATGTATTTATACATGGAGATCATATCCCCCTTTATGTATTTATACATGGAGATCATATCCCCCCTTATGTATTTATACATGGAGATCATATCCCCCCTTATGTATTTATACATGGTGATCATATCCCCCCTTATGTATTTATACATGGAGATCATATCCCCCCTTATGTATTTATAAATGGAGATCATATCCCCCCTTATGTATTTATACATGGTGATCATATCCCCCCTTATGTATTTATACATGGAGATCATATCCCCCCTTATGTATTTATACATGGAGATCATATCCCCCCTTATGTATTTATACATGGAGATCATATCCCCCTTATGTATTTATACATGGAGATCATATCCCCCCTTATGTATTTATACATGGAGATCATATCCCCCCTTATGTATTTATACATGGTGATCATATCCCCCCTTATGTATTTATACATGGAGATCATATCCCCCCTTATGTATTTATACATGGAGATCATATCCCCCCCTTATGTATTTATACATGGAGATCATATCCCCCCCTTATGTATTTATACATGGAGATCATATCCCCCCTTATTTGTTAATACATGGAGATCATATCCCCCCCTTATGTATTTATACATGGAGATCATATCCACCTTATGTATTTATACATGGAGATCATATCCCCCCTTATGTATTTATACATGGAGATCATATCCCCCCTTATGTATTTATACATGGAGATCATATCCCCCCTTATGTATTTATACATGGAGATCATATCCCCCCTTATGTATTTATACATGGAGATCATATCCCCCCTTATGTATTTATACATGGTGATCATATCCCCCCTTATGTATTATACATGGAGATCATATCCCCCCCTTATGTATTTATACATGGAGATCATATCCACCTTATGTATTTATACATGGAGATCATATCCCCCTTTATGTATTTATACATGGAGATCATATCCCCCCTTATGTATTTATACATGGAGATCATATCCCCCCTTATGTATTTATACATGGAGATCATATCCCCCCTTATGTATTTATACATGGTGATCATATCCCCCCTTATGTATTTATACATGGAGATCATATCCCCCCTTATGTATTTATACATGGAGATCATATCCCCCCCTTATGTATTTATACATGGAGATCATATCCCCCCTTATGTATTTATACATGGTGATCATATCCCCCCTTATGTATTTATACATGGAGATCATATCCCCCCTTATGTATTTATACATGGAGATCATATCCCCCCTTATGTATTTATACATGGAGATCATATCCCCCTTATGTATTTATACATGGAGATCATATCCCCCCTTATGTATTTATACATGGTGATCATATCCCCCCTTATGTATTTATACATGGAGATCATATCCCCCCTTATGTATTTATACATGGAGATCATATCCCCCCTTATGTATTTATACATGGAGATCATATCCCCCCCTTATGTATTTATACATGGAGATCATATCCCCCCTTATGTATTAATACATGGAGATCATATCCCCCCCTTATGTATTTATACATGGAGATCATATCCCCCCTTATGTATTTATACATGGAGATCATATCCCCCCCTTATGTATTTATACATGGAGATCATATCCCCCCCTTATGTATTTATACATGGAGATCATATCCCCCTTATGTATTAATACATGGAGATCATATCCCCCCTTATGTATTTATACATGGAGATCATATCCCCCCTTATGTATTTATACATGGAGATCATATCCCCCCTTATGTATTTATACATGGAGATCATATCCCCCCTTATGTATTTATACATGGTGAGCATATCCCCCTTATGTATTTATACATGGTGATCATATCCCCCTTGTGTATTTATACATGGAGATCATATTCCCCCTTATGTATTTATACATGGAGATCATATCCCCCTTATGTATTTATACATGGAGATCATATCCCCCCCTTATGTATTTATACATGGAGATCATATCCCCCCTTATGTATTTATACATGAAGATCAAATCCCCCCTTATGTATTTATACATGGTGAGCATATCCCCCTTATGTATTTATACATGGTGATCATATCCCCCTTGTGTATTTATACATGGAGATCATATTCCCCCTTATGTATTTATACATGGAGATCATATCCCCCTTATGTATTTATACATGGAGATCATATCCCCCCTTATGTATTTATACATGGTGAGCATATCCCCCTTATGTATTTATACATGGAGATCATATCCCCCCTTATGTATTTATACATGGAGATCATATCCCCCCTTATGTATTTATACATGGTGAGCATATCCCCCTTATGTATTTATACATGGAGATCATATCCCCCCTTATGTATTTATACATTGAGATCATATCCCCCCTTATGTATTTATACATGGAGATCAATATCCCCCCTTATGTATTTATACATGGAGATCATATCCACCCTTATGTATTTATACATGGAGATCATATCCCCCCTTATGTATTTATACATGGAGATCATATCCCCCTTATGTATTTATACATGGAGATCATATCCCCCCTTATGTATTTATACATGGTGATCATATCCCCCCTTATGTATTTATACATGGAGATCATATCCCCCCTTATGTATTTATACATGGAGATCATATCCCCCCCTTATGTATTTATACATGGAGATCATATCCCCCCCTTATGTATTTATACATGGAGATCATATCCCCCCTTATGTATTAATACATGGAGATCATATCCCCCCTTATGTATTTATACATGGAGATCATATCCCCCCTTATGTATTTATACATGGAGATCATATCCCCCCCTTATGTATTTATACATGGAGATCATATCCCCCCCTTATGTATTTATACATGGAGATCATATCCCCCTTATGTATTAATACATGGAGATCATATCCCCCCTTATGTATTTATACATGGAGATCATATCCCCCCTTATGTATTTATACATGGAGATCATATCCCCCCTTATGTATTTATACATGGAGATCATATCCCCCCTTATGTATTTATACATGGTGAGCATATCCCCCTTATGTATTTATACATGGTGATCATATCCCCCTTGTGTATTTATACATGGAGATCATATTCCCCCTTATGTATTTATACATGGAGATCATATCCCCCTTATGTATTTATACATGGAGATCATATCCCCCCTTATGTATTTATACATGGTGATCATATCCCCCCTTATGTATTTATACATGGAGATCATATCCCCCCCTTATGTATTTATACATGGAGATCATATCCCCCCCTTATGTATTTATACATGGAGATCATATCCCCCTTATGTATTAATACATGGAGATCATATCCCCCCTTATGTATTTATACATGAAGATCATATCCCCCCTTATGTATTTATACATGGAGATCATATCCCCCCTTATGTATTTATACATGGAGATCATATCCCCCCTTATTTATTTATACATGGAGATCATATCCCCCCTTATGTATTTATACATGAAGATCATATCCCCCCTTATGTATTTATACATGGTGAGCATATCCCCCTTATGTATTTATACATGGTGATCATATCCCCCTTGTGTATTTATACATGGAGATCATATTCCCCCTTATGTATTTATACATGGAGATCATATCCCCCTTATGTATTTATACATGGAGATCATATCCCCCCTTATGTATTTATACATGGTGAGCATATCCCCCTTATGTATTTATACATGGAGATCATATCCCCCCTTATGTATTTATACATGGAGATCATATCCCCCCTTATGTATTTATACATGGTGAGCATATCCCCCTTATGTATTTATACATGGAGATCATATCCCCCCTTATGTATTTATACATTGAGATCATATCCCCCCTTATGTATTTATACATGGAGATCATATCCCCCCCTTATGTATTTATACATGGAGATCATATCCCCCCTTATGTATTTATACATGGAGATCATATCCCCCCTTATGTATTTATACATGGAGATCATATCCCCCCCTTATGTATTTATACATGGAGATCATATCCCCCTTATGTATTTATACATGGTGATCATATCCCCCCTTATATATTTATACATGGAGATCATATCCCCCCTTATGTATTTATACATGGTGATCATATTCCCCCTTATGTATTTATACATGGAGATCATATCCCCCCTTATATATTTATACATGGTATGTATTTATACATGGTGATCATATCCCCCCTTATGTATTTATACATGAAGATCATATCCCCCCTTATGTATTATACATGGAGATCATATCCCCCTTATGTATTTATACATGAAGATCGTATCCCCCCTTATGTATTATACATGGTGATCATATCCCCCCTTATGTATTTATACATGGAGATCATATCCCCCCTTATGTATTTATACATGAAGATCATATCCCCCCTTATGTATTTATACATGGAGATCATATCCCCCTTATGTATTTATACATGGATATCATATCCCCCTTATGTATTTATACATGGAGATCATATCCCCCTTATGTATTTATACATGGTGATCATATCCCCCTTATGTATTTATACATGGAGATAATATCCCCCTTATGTATTTATACATGGAGATCATATCCCCCTTATGTATTTATACATGGAGATCATATCCCCCCTTATGTATTTATACATGGAGATCATATCCCCCCTTATTTATTTATACATGGAGATCATATCCCCCCTTATGTATTTATACATGAAGATCATATCCCCCCTTATGTATTTATACATGGTGAGCATATCCCCCTTATGTATTTATACATGGTGATCATATCCCCCTTGTGTATTTATACATGGAGATCATATTCCCCCTTATGTATTTATACATGGAGATCATATCCCCCTTATGTATTTATACATGGAGATCATATCCCCCCTTATGTATTTATACATGGTGAGCATATCCCCCTTATGTATTTATACATGGAGATCATATCCCCCCTTATGTATTTATACATGGAGATCATATCCCCCCTTATGTATTTATACATGGTGAGCATATCCCCCTTATGTATTTATACATGGAGATCATATCCCCCCTTATGTATTTATACATTGAGATCATATCCCCCCTTATGTATTTATACATGGAGATCATATCCCCCCCTTATGTATTTATACATGGAGATCATATCCCCCCCTTATGTATTTATACATGGAGATCATATCCCCCCTTATGTATTAATACATGGAGATCATATCCCCTCCTTATGTATTTATACATGGAGATCATATCCCCCCTTATGTATTTATACATGGAGATCATATCCCCCCCTTATGTATTTATACATGGAGATCATATCCCCCCCTTATGTATTTATACATGGAGATCATATCCCCCTTATGTATTTATACATGGTGATCATATCCCCCCTTATATATTTATACATGGAGATCATATCCCCCCTTATGTATTTATACATGGTGATCATATTCCCCCTTATGTATTTATACATGGAGATCATATCCCCCCTTATATATTTATACATGGTATGTATTTATACATGGTGATCATATCCCCCCTTATGTATTTATACATGAAGATCATATCCCCCCTTATGTATTATACATGGAGATCATATCCCCCTTATGTATTTATACATGAAGATCGTATCCCCCCTTATGTATTATACATGGTGATCATATCCCCCCTTATGTATTTATACATGGAGATCATATCCCCCCTTATGTATTTATACATGAAGATCATATCCCCCCTTATGTATTTATACATGGAGATCATATCCCCCTTATGTATTTATACATGGATATCATATCCCCCTTATGTATTTATACATGGAGATCATATCCCCCTTATGTATTTATACATGGTGATCATATCCCCCTTATGTATTTATACATGGAGATAATATCCCCCTTATGTATTTATACATGGAGATCATATCCCCCTTATGTATTTATACATGGAGATCATATCCCCCCTTATGTATTTATACATGGAGATCATATCCCCCCTTATGTATTTATACATGGAGATCATATCCCCCTTATGTATTTATACATGGATATCATATCCCCCTTATGTATTTATACATGGATATCATATCCCCCTCATGTATTATACATGGAGATCATATCCCCCCTTATGTATTTATACATGGAGATCATATCCCCCTTATGTATTAATACATGGAGATCATATCCCCCCTTATATATTTATACATGGAGATCATATCCCCCCTTATGTATTTATACATGGAGATCATATCCCCCCTTATGTATTTATACATGAAGATCATATCCCCCCTTATGTATTTATACATGGTGAGCATATCCCCCTTATGTATTTATACATGGTGATCATATCCCCCTTGTGTATTTATACATGGAGATCATATTCCCCCTTATGTATTTATACATGGAGATCATATCCCCCTTATGTATTTATACATGGAGATCATATCCCCCCTTATGTATTTATACATGGTGAGCATATCCCCCTTATGTATTTATACATGGAGATCATATCCCCCCTTATGTATTTATACATGGAGATCATATCCCCCCTTATGTATTTATACATGGTGATCATATCCCCCCTTATATATTTATACATGGAGATCATATCCCCCCTTATGTATTTATACATGGTGATCATATTCCCCCTTATGTATTTATACATGAAGATCGTATCCCCCCTTATGTATTATACATGGAGATCATATCCCCCTTATGTATTTATACATGAAGATCGTATCCCCCCTTATGTATTATACATGGTGATCATATCCCCCCTTATGTATTTATACATGAAGATCGTATCCCCCCTTATGTATTATACATGGAGATCATATCCCCCTTATGTATTTATACATGAAGATCGTATCCCCCCTTATGTATTATACATGGTGATCATATCCCCCCTTATGTATTTATACATGGAGATCATATCCCCCCTTATGTATTTATACATGAAGATCATATCCCCCCTTATGTATTTATACATGGAGATCATATCCCCCTTATGTATTTATACATGGATATCATATCCCCCTTATGTATTTATACATGGAGATCATATCCCCCTTATGTATTTATACATGGTGATCATATCCCCCTTATGTATTTATACATGGAGATAATATCCCCCTTATGTATTTATACATGGAGATCATATCCCCCTTATGTATTTATACATGGAGATCATATCCCCCCTTATGTATTTATACATGGAGATCATATCCCCCCTTATGTATTTATACATGGAGATCATATCCCCCTTATGTATTTATACATGGATATCATATCCCCCTTATGTATTTATACATGGAGATCATATCCCCCCTTATGTATTATACATGGAGATCATATCCCCCTTATGTATTTATACATGGAGATCATATCCCCCTTATGTATTATACATGGTGATCATATCCCCCCTTATGTATTTATACATGGAGATCATATCCCCCCTTATGTATTAATACATGGAGATCATATCCCCCCTTATGTATTTATACATGGAGATCATATCCCCCTTATGTATTTATACATGGAGATCATATCCCCCCCTTATGTATTTATCCATGGAGATCATATCCCCCCCCCTTATGTATTTATACATGGAGATCATATCCCCCTTATGTATTAATACATGGAGATCATATCCCCCCTTATATATTTATACATGGAGATCATATCCCCCCTTATGTATTTATACATGGAGATCATATCCCCCCTTATGTATTTATACATGAAGATCATATCCCCCCTTATGTATTTATACATGGTGAGCATATCCCCCTTATGTATTTATACATGGTGATCATATCCCCCTTGTGTATTTATACATGGAGATCATATTCCCCCTTATGTATTTATACATGGAGATCATATCCCCCTTATGTATTTATACATGGAGATCATATCCCCCCTTATGTATTTATACATGGTGAGCATATCCCCCTTATGTATTTATACATGGAGATCATATCCCCCCTTATGTATTTATACATGGAGATCATATCACCCCCTTATATATTTATACATGGAGATCATATCCCCCCTTATGTATTTATACATGGAGATCATATCACCCCCTTATATATTTATACATGGAGATCATATCTCCCCTTATGTATTTATACATGAAGATCGTATCCCCCCTTATGTATTATACATGGTGATCATATCCCCCCTTATGTATTTATACATGGAGATCATATCCCCCTTATGTATTATACATGGTGATCATATCCCCCCTTATATATTTATACATGGAGATCATATCCCCCCTTATGTATTTATACATGGTGATCATATTCCCCCTTATGTATTTATACATGGAGATCATATCCCCCCTTATATATTTATACATGGTGATCATATCCCCCTTATGTATTTATACATGGTGATCATATCCCCCCTTATGTATTTATACATGAAGATCGTATCCCCCCTTATGTATTATACATGGAGATCATATCCCCCCTTATGTATTTATACATGGAGATCATATCCCCCCTTATGTATTTATACATGAAGATCGTATCCCCCCTTATGTATTATACATGGTGATCATATCCCCCCTTATGTATTTATACATGGAGATCATATCCCCCCTTATGTATTTATACATGGAGATCATATCCCCCCTTATGTATTTATACATGAAGATCGTATCCCCCCTTATGTATTTATACATGGTGATCATATCCCCCCTTATGTATTTATACATGGAGATCATATCCCCCCTTATGTATTTATACATGGAGATCATATCCCCCTTATGTATTTATACATGGTGATCATATCCCCCTTATGTATTTATATATGGAGATCATATCCCCCTTATGTATTTATATATGGAGATCATATCCCCCCTTATGTATTATACATGGAGATCATATCCCCCCTTATGTATTTATACATGGAGATCATATCCCCCCTTATGTATTTATACATGGAGATCATATCCCCCCTTATGTATTTATACATGGAGATCATATCCCCCTTATGTATTTATATATGGAGATCATATCCCCCCTTATGTATTATACATGGAGATCATATCCCCCCTTATGTATTTATACATGGAGATAATATCCCCCTTATGTATTTATACATGGATATCATATCCCCCTTATGTATTTATATATGGAGATCATATCCCCCCTTATGTATTTATACATGGAGATCATATCCCCCCTTATGTATTTATACATGAAGATCGTATCCCCCCTTATGTATTATACATGGTGATCATATCCCCCCTTATGTATTTATACATGGAGATCATATCCCCCCTTATGTATTTATACATGGAGATCATATCCCCCTTATGTATTTATACATGGTGATCATATCCCCCTTATGTATTTATATATGGAGATCATATCCCCCTTATGTATTTATATATGGAGATCATATCCCCCCTTATGTATTTATACATGCAGATCATATCCCCCCTTATGTATTTATACATGGAGATCATATCCCCCCTTATGTATTTATACATGAAGATCGTATCCCCCCTTATGTATTATACATGGTGATCATATCCCCCCTTGTGTATTTATACATGGAGATCATATCCCCCCTTATGTATTTATACATGGAGATCATATCCCCCTTATGTATTTATACATGGTGATCATATCCCCCTTATGTATTTATATATGGAGATCATATCCCCCTTATGTATTTATATATGGAGATCATATCCCCCCTTATGTATTATACATGGAGATCATATCCCCCCTTATGTATTTATACATGGAGATCATATCCCCTCTTATGTATTTATACATGGAGATCATATCCCCCCTTATGTATTTATACATGGAGATCATATCCCCCTTATGTATTTATATATGGAGATCATATCCCCCCTTATGTATTATACATGGAGATCATATCCCCCCTTATGTATTTATACATGGAGATAATATCCCCCTTATGTATTTATACATGGAGATCATATCCCCCCTTATGTATTTATATATGGAGATCATATCCCCCCTTATGTATTTATACATGGAGATTAGGGATGAGCTTCGTGTTCGAGTCGAACCCATGTTCGACTCGAACATCGGCTGTTCGACCGTCCGTCGAATTGCGAACGTTATGGGCCGTTCGCGCCAAATTCGTGTGGCGCGTCACGGCCCATAATTCACTGCGGCATCGCAGTGCATTGCTGGCTGATGATTGGCCAAGCATGCACTATGACCCGCATGCTTGGCCAATCACAGCGCCGTCAGTAGAGAGAGCTGTAATTGGCCAAAGCCAGGGTGGCTTTGGCCAATTATGGCTCAGGGGATTTAGTACACGCCCCACACTATATAAGGCCGCCTGCACGGCGGCCCTGTGTAGTGTGTTCCGGTGTGCTGATAGAGAGAGAGAGACAGTGTCATTTGATTTGAGAGCTAGATTAGGCTAGATCTGTTCCTGCTATTTACATTTAGTGCAGTCAGTGCGTCCTGCTCACAGTGTTCAGCTAGATCCGTTCCTGCTATTTACATTTAGTGCAGTGCGTCCTGCTCACAGTGTTCAGCTAGATCCGTTCCTGCTATTTACATTTAGTGCAGTGCGTCCTGCTCACAGTGTTCAGCTAGATCCGTTCCTGCTATTTACATTTAGTGCAGTCAGTGCGTCCTGCTCACAGTGTTCAGCTAGATCCGTTCCTGCTATTTACATTTAGTGCAGTGCGTCCTGCTCACAGTGTTCAGCTAGATCCGTTCCTGCTATTTACATTTAGTGCAGTGCGTCCTGCTCACAGTGTTCAGCTAGATCCGTTCCTGCTATTTACATTTAGTGCAGTCAGTGCGTCCTGCTCACAGTGTTCAGCTAGATCCGTTCCTGCAATTTACATTTAGTGCAGTGCGTCCTGCTCACAGTGTTCTGCTAGATCCGTTCCTGCAATTTACATTTAGTGCAGTGCGTCCTGCTCACAGTGTTCAGCTAGATCTGTTCCTGCTATTTACATTTAGTGCAGTCAGTGCGTCCTGCTCACAGTGTTCAGCTAGATCCGTTCCTGCTATTTACATTTAGTGCAGTCAGTGCGTCCTGCTCACAGTGTTCAGCTAGATCCGTTCCTGCTATTTACATTTAGTGCAGTGCGTCCTGCTCACAGTGTTCAGCTAGATCTGTTCCTGCTATTTACATTTAGTGCAGTGCGTCCTGCTCACAGTGTTCAGCTAGATCCGTTCCTGGTATTTACATTTAGTGCAGTGCGTCCTGCTCACAGTGTTCAGCTAGATCCGTTCCTGCTATTTACATTTAGTGCAGTGCGTCCTGCTCACAGTGTTCAGCTAGATCCGTTCCTGCTATTTACATTTAGTGCAGTGCGTCCTGCTCACAGTGTTCAGCTAGATCCGTTCCTGCTATTTACATTTAGTGCAGTGCGTCCTGCTCACAGTGTTCAGCTAGATCCGTTCCTGCTATTTACATTTAGTGCAGTGCGTCCTGCTCACAGTGTTCAGCTAGATCCGTTCCTGCTATTTACATTTAGTGCAGTGCGTCCTGCTCACAGTGTTCAGCTAGATCTGTTCCTGCTATTTACATTTAGTGCAGTCAGTGCGTCCTGCTCACAGTGTTCAGCTAGATCCGTTCCTGCTATTTACATTTAGTGCAGTGCGTCCTGCTCACAGTGTTCAGCTAGATCTGTTCCTGCTATTTACATTTAGTGCAGTGCGTCCTGCTCACAGTGTTCAGCTAGATCCGTTCCTGCTATTTACATTTAGTGCAGTCAGTGCGTCCTGCTCACAGTGTTCAGCTAGATCCGTTCCTGCTATTTACATTTAGTGCAGTCAGTGCGTCCTGCTCACAGTGTTCAGCTAGATCTGTTCCTGCTATTTACATTTAGTGCAGTCAGTGCGTCCTGCTCACAGTGTTCAGCTAGATCCGTTCCTGCTATTTACATTTAGTGCAGTGCGTCCTGCTCACAGTGTTCAGCTAGATCTGTTCCTGCTATTTACATTTAGTGCAGTGCGTCCTGCTCACAGTGTTCAGCTAGATCCGTTCCTGCTATTTACATTTAGTGCAGTGCGTCCTGCTCACAGTGTTCAGCTAGATCCGTTCCTGCTATTTACATTTAGTGCAGTGTGTCCTGCTCACAGTGTTCAGCTAGATCCGTTCCTGCTATTTACATTTAGTGCAGTGCGTCCTGCTCAGTGTTCAGCTAGATCCGTTCCTGCTATTTACATTTAGTGCAGTGCGTCCTGCTCACAGTGTTCAGCTAGATCTGTTCCTGCTATTTACATTTAGTGCAGTCAGTGCGTCCTGCTCACAGTGTTCAGCTAGATCCGTTCCTGCTATTTACATTTAGTGCAGTCAGTGCGTCCTGCTCACAGTGTTCAGCTAGATCCGTTCCTGCTATTTACATTTAGTGCAGTGCGTCCTGCTCACAGTGTTCAGCTAGATCCGTTCCTGCTATTTACATTTAGTGCAGTGCGTCCTGCTCACAGTGTTCAGCTAGATCCGTTCCTGCTATTTACATTTAGTGCAGTGCGTCCTGCTCACAGTGTTCAGCTAGATCCGTTCCTGTTATCTTCCTACTGACAGGCAGGCTTGTCTGGTTACAGTATATTAAGCTACCTGAAGAAAATTACAGGTGTTCTATCCCAGCTTAGTGCAGCTACAGGCCATTAGTATGTCTGGAAGGCCAAGAAGGAGAGGCAGACAGTCACAAGCCAATAAGAGAGGGCAAGCAGGCTCTGTGTCTAGTGCTGGTCGTGGAGACGGTGCATCCTCATCAGCACGTGGCCGTGGGACGCGCTTGGCCTTTTTTTCGGCAGCTGGCCGTGTTGAGCCGCAACATGCGGAAGACTTGGTCGAGTGGATGACCAAGCCGTCCTCATCCTCCTCATCCTCTCTCACCCATGCCCAGGGTGCTTTGTCTGGCAAAGCAGCGGCCTCTTCCCTCAGCTCAATGTCATCAGTGACTCCTTCCCTAGCTCCACCATGTCCTCCTGAGGATTCCCTCGAACTGTTTGACCACAGTGTTGGGTACATGCTCCAGGAGGATGCCCAGCGTTTGGAAGGCTCTGATGATGATACTGAGCTCGATGAAGGCAGTAACATGAGCACGGACAGAGGGGGTGCCCAAGAAGGACAGCAATCTGGCAGTCATGCTCCCCCTGCTGCAGCATACTGCCAGGTTTGCTCCAGTGATGAGGAGGGAGGGGATGATGAGGTCACTGACTCAACGTGGGTGCCTGATAGGAGAGAGGAGGAGGAGGAGGAGGAGGAGGCGGCACATCACCAACGAGGCAGGATGCCCTCCAGGGGCCAGCCTAAGGGCAGCACATTGACTGCATCACACCCCAAAGCTCCACATGTGCAGGGCGCTGCAGTCTCTGCGCGTTATTCAAAAAGTTCTTTGGTGTGGGCCTTTTTTGAGACGAGTGCATCAGATCGCACCGCTGCTATTTGCAACATATGTCTCAAGCGTATCTCGCGTGGCCAAAACATCTCCCGCTTGGGTACCACATGCTTGACCAGACATATGTTGACCTGCCATGCAGTTCGTTGGCAAGCATATCTAAAAGACCCACACCAAAGAACAAAGACGATCTCTCCTTGCTCCTCATCAGCTGAGATTTCCAACCCCACTAGACCTTCAGTCCTCTCTGAGACCTGCAGTGAGAGGAATGAAGGTGTAGAATTAGGTGTGTCACAGCCAAGTACTTGTGGGCAATCTGCTTTTGGTACACCGACGCCAGATTGTACCAGGCAAATTTCCCTGCCCCAGCTGCTGCACCGCCGAAAGAAGTTTGCTCCCAGCCATCCACATGCCCAGCGGTTGAATGCTAGCTTGGCAAAATTGCTAGCACTTCAACTGCTGCCTTTTCAGTTGGTAGACTCTGCCCCCTTCCGTGAGTTTGTGGAATGTGCGGTTCCTCAGTGGCAGGTACCCAAACGCCACTTTTTCTCACGGAAGGCGATTCCAGCTCTCTACCGGCATGTGGAAGGCAATGTCCATGCCTCGCTGGACAGGGCGGTCAGCGGTAAGGTGCATATTACCGCTGACTCATGGTCCAGCAGGCATGGACAGGGACGTTACTTAAGTTTCACGGCGCATTGGGTGACTCTGCTGGCAGCTGGGAAGGATGCAGGACAAGGTGCAGTAGTGTTGGAGGTTGTTCCGCCACCACGCCTCCAAAATGCTGATTGTGACACACCTCTCTCCTCCACCCCCTCCTCTTCTTCTTCCTCCATGGCCTCTTCCTCGGAACCAGCGGTGCTCCGTAGGCGTTCAAGGGGCTACGCAAGTACGCAGGCCAAAAGATGCCATGCGGTGCTTGAGCTGGTGTGCTTGGGGGACAGGAGCCACACTGGGGCAGAGGTTCTGTCAGCTCTGCAGGGGCAGGTTCAGAGGTGGTTGACGCCACGCCAACTTAAGGCAGGAATGGTGGTTTGCGACAATGGCACCAACCTCCTCTCTGCCCTCCGACAGGGACAACTGACCCATGTGCCCTGTTTGGCTCACGTCCTTAACTTGGTGGTGCAGCGGTTCTTGGGCAGGTACCCAGGCTTACAGGATGTCCTGAAGCAGGCCAGGAAAGTCTGTGTGCATTTCCGCCGGTCATATAATGCCAGTGCTCGGCTGACGGACCTCCAAAAGGAGTTTAACCTGCCCAAGAACCGCCTAATCTGTGACATGCCCACCAGGTGGAACTCGACATTGGCCATGCTGCAGCGGCTGCACACGCAGCAGAGGGCCATAAATGAGTACCTGTGCGACTATGGCACCAGGACAGGGTCAGGGGACCTTGGTTTTTTTTCCCCACGCCAGTGGGCCATGATCAGGGATGCATGCACTGTCCTGTCACCATTCGAGGAGGCCACGAGGATGGTGAGCACTGACAGTGCATGCATCAGTGACACTGTCCCCCTTGTCCACCTGTTGGAGCACACGCTGCGTGGAATAATGGACAGGGCACTTGAGGCAGAACAGAGGCAGGAAGAGGAGGACTTCCTTAGCTCTCAAGGCCCCCTTTATCCAGACAGTGTTCCTGCGTGCCCGCCGATCACACAGGAAGAGGACGAGGAGGAGGAGGAGGAAGATTGTGTCAGTATGGAGGTGGAGCCTGGCACTCAGCATCAGCAGTCTTTAAGGGATCAGTCCCAAGGAACACATGGACTTGTACGTGGCTGGGAGGAGGTGGCTGCGGACGTTGTTGTCCTTAGTGACCCAGAGGACTCCGGACCGAATGCCTCAGCAAACCTACGCTGCATGGCCTCCCTGATCCTGCAAAGCCTGCGTAAGGATCCTCGTATTCGTGGTATCAAGGAGAAGGACCAATACTGGCTGGCAACCCTCCTTGATCCACGTTACAAGGGTAAGGTTGCGGACCTTATCTTGCCATCGCAGAGGGAGCAGAGGATGAAACATCTTCGGGAGGCCTTGCAGAAAGGTCTGTGCAACGCGTTCCCAGAGACTGGGAGGTTACAAACTCCTGTTTCTGGACAACGTGTTGCTGAGGCTTCGGTCAGTCAAAGAAGGAGCGGTGGAGAAGGTGGCCGTCTGACCGATGCGTTCAGACAATTTTTTGGTCCGCAGCCCCAAGGTATGATCGGTTCCAGCAACCATCGCCAGCGTCTGTTTTACATGGTGCAGGAATACCTAGGGGCAAGATCAGACTTGGACACCTTTCCCACCGAAAATCCTCTGGGTTACTGGGTCTTGAGGATGGATCACTGGCCAGAGCTTGCACAGTATGCAATTGAGCTACTGGCCTGTCCTGCATCCAGCGTTCTTTCGGAACGCACATTCAGTGCTGCTGGAGGCGTGGTAACCGATCACAGGGTGCGTCTGTCCACTGACTCGGTCGATCGGCTGACCTTCATAAAAATGAATCAGTCTTGGATCAACACCAGCTACCAAGCACCTGATGCTGATGTAACTGAATAATTTTTTTCAGATCCCTTCAAAGACTGCCTATGCTGATGCTGAGTGACTATCCCTGAGTAATTATCCTCTTCCTCCTCAATCATCACGCTGATAGCTTGTAAGAACATTTTTGGTTCTGGGCGCCACCACCAGTGCCTAAGGCACAATTTTTCAGCCCCTGTATAACAGGGGCGTGTAATTACAATTTTTGATGTAATACTTTGCAGCAGGGCTCGTTCCTGCATTCCAACTAGAGTGTCTGTGAGGGGTTGCAGTGTTGTGGCACCAGCACCAGTGCCTAAGGCCCAATTTTTCTGCCCCTGTCTAACAGGGGCGTGTAATTACAATTTTTGATGCAATACTTTGCAGCAGGGCTCGTTCCTGCGTTCCAACTAGAGTGTCTGTGAGGGGTTGCAGTGTTGTGGCACCAGCACCAGTGCCTAAGGCCCAATTTTTCTGCCCCTGTCTAACAGGGGCGTGTAATTACAATTTTTGATGCAATACTTTGCAGCAGGGTTCGTTCCTGCGTTCCAACTAGAGTGTCTGTGAGGGGTTGCAGTGTTGTGGCACCAGCACCAGTGCCTAAGGCCCAATTTTTCTGCCCCTGTCTAACAGGGGCGTGTAATTACAATTTTTGATGCAATACTTTGCAGCAGGGTTCGTTCCTGCGTTCCAACTAGAGTGTCTGTGAGGGGTTGCAGTGTTGTGGCACCAGCACCAGTGCCTAAGGCCCAATTTTTCTGCCCCTGTCTAACAGGGGCGTGTAATTACAATTTTTGATGCAATACTTTGCAGCAGGGCTCGTTCCTGCGTTCCAACTAGAGTGTCTGTGAGGGGTTGCAGTGTTGTGGCACCAGCACCAGTGCCTAAGGCCTAATTTTTCAGCTCCTGTTCAACAGGGGCATGTAATTACAATTCTTGATCTAATATTTCACAGCAGGGCCCTGTGAGGGCTTACAGTGTTTTGGCCACAGCAACACCTAAGGCCCAAATTTCTGCTGAGTATATAGGGCAGGACCCTACTTTCAAACATCTAACTTACAAACGACTCCTACTTGCAAACGGAAGGAGACAACAGGAAGTGAGATGAAATCTACCCCTAGGAAGGGAAATTCTCTCCTGTAAGAGTTAATATGGGAAAACAATTTCTCCTTTCCACTGATGCTTTCCAATCCTTGTTCCACAAAAAAAACCCAAATTTTCAAAAAACATTTTTCATTGGGACAAAAAAGTGAGGTGAAATCTTCTGAAGAGGAGGAAAGACAGCAAAACAAATGTCACAGGGGTGATAACCCTTCCCTATGTTTTCCAAAAAGCTTAGAAAAGATTTTTTGGCTGGAGCTAAACACGTTAAAAATGTTCAAAATTACAAACAGATTCTACTTAACAACAAACCTACAGTCCCTGTCTTGTTTGCACCGCCTGAATACTGCTGTTCAGAGTATATAGGGCCTTTCCTTATTTTAATTTGGGTGCGGGGTTCCCCTTAATATCCATACAAGACCCAAAGGGCCTGGTAATGGACTGGGGGGTACCCATGCCGTTTGTCTCACTGATTTTCATCCATATTGCCATGACCCGACATGACATTAAACCCGCAAGCAGTTTTAAATGAGATTTTTTCCTTTAAAAATGACATTTGGTGCAGGGACTGTTCTAAACATGGGAAACACGCGTCACTTTACAGGCATACTATAGACACCCCCCAGGTACGATATTTAAAGGAATATTTCACTTTTTTTTTTTTACTTTAAGTATCATTAAAATCACTGCTCCCGAAAAAACGGCCGTTTTTAAAAGTTTTTTTTGCATTGATACATGTCCCCTGGGGCAGGACCCGGGTCCCCAAACCCTTTTTAGGACAATACCATGCAAATTAGCCTTTAAAATGAGCACTTTTGATTTCGAACGTTCGAGTCCCATAGACGTCAATGGGGTTCTAACGTTCGTGCGAACTTGCGGTCCGTTCGCGGGTTCTGGTGCGAACCGAACCGGGGGGTGTTCGGCTCATCCCTAATGGAGATCATATCCCCCTTATGCATTTATACATGGAGATCATATCCCCCCTTATGTATTTATACATGGTGATCATATCCCCCCTTATGTATTTATACATGGTGATCATATCCCCCTTATGTATTTATACATGGAGATCATATCCCCCCTTATGTATTTATACATGGTGATCATATCCCCCCTTATGTATTTATACATGGTGATCATATCCCCCTTATGTATTTATACATGGAGATCATATCCCCCCTTATGTATTTATACATGGTGATCATATCCCCCTTATGTATTTATACATGGAGATCATATCCCCCCTTATGTATTTATACATGGTGATCATATCCCCCCTTATGTATTTATACATGGTGATTTAAGGGGGGACGCTGATGGGGATTTTTTCAGCATGTAAATATGTGTAAAATATAAGATGTGGCCCTTGTAATAAAAATGTGGAGACCCCCATTCTAGATAGAACAAGATGACTTTAGAATCACCTCATCTTATAAATCGGACCCCCTGCATTACATACCTTTCATACATTCAGACCAGGATTTAGGAATTTGCGGGACCTTTATTATTTCTGGATAAAATAAAACAAGATGTCATCAGTATCACCCGAAATGTCACATATACAGAAGAATAAGAGACAGATTTCTGTGGAAATGTATTTCTGAATGGAGGGAAGATTCATCACATGTCATATGAAGAATGATGGAATGTTCTATACTGTAACCTTAGAAAATGTAGCTGACATAATGATTACAATATCAAAGCTTCATGAAATACGGCTGCAGTTCAAGCTCTTGTTGTCCATCACGAGGTTTAATCAACATATTGGGAAAAAAATGATACATTATATAAAATATAACTGAAAGTTGAATGTGTAATTTATCTGTGATGACAATATCACATTGTATTTCAGCCCCGGCTAGCTGGTTTTAACTGACAATTGCGCGGTCGTGCGACGTGGCTCCCAAACAAAATTGACGTCCTTTTTTCCCCACAAATAGAGATTTCTTCTTTTTTACGTATTTTTCTACATATTTTTGGTAAAAAAAAAATCGCAATAAGCGTTTATTGATTGGTTTGCGCAAAAGTTATAGTGTCTACAAAATAGGGGATAGTTTTATAGCATCTGTAATATTCATTTTTTCTTACCAGTAATGGCGGTGATCTGCAATTTTTATCGTGACTGCGACATTATGGCGGACACATCAGACACTTTTGGCATGATTTTGGGACCATTCACATTTCTACAGCGATCAGTGCTAAAAAAATGCATTGATTACTGTAAAAATGTGACTGGCAGTGAAGGGGTTAACCACTAGGTGGCGCTGTAGGGGTTAAGTGTGTCCTAGGGAGTGATTCTAACTGTGGTGGGAGGGGCTGTGTGTGACACGTCACTGATCCCCGCTCCCAATTACAGGTGACAGTGCCACCAGGCAGAACGGGGAGATGTTTGTTTACATCAGCATCTCCCCGTTCTTCCTCTCCATCAGATGATCGCGGGTATTCCTGGACCCTATAGGAGGAAACGGAGAAGGCAAAAAATAAGCAGATTAAACATTTAAAGCAGCTTTAAATGATCCTCACACAGGATTAGTCAAGCAGCTTCTAGTTGGCCGTCACCAGTGGGGGATATTGGTTACTTGTAGCCCACCATGACTTCCATGGTTGTACTATTGTGTCCATCCACAAGCCCAAATCCATAGAATCCATGACCTCCATACACTGCACTGATGACGGCTAAAGCTGTATATAGTATGGAATAGATAGCTCTAAAATATTAGCATATATGTGGACTAAAAACCAGCAATACATAATGAGCAAGTATGCCAAACAGGCAAACATATTACCTATGAACACTGTATATAAACCATGTTACTTTGTATCTCTCTATCTCCCGTCTGATCAATGTTTATAAACAATGTTACTTTGTATCTCTCTATCTCCCGTCTGATCAATGTTTATAAACAATGTTAATTTGTATCTCTCTTTCTCCTTTTTGATCAATGTTTATAAACAATGTTACTTTGTATCTCTCTATCTCCTTTCTGATCAATGTTTATAAACAATGTTACTTTTATCTCTCTATCTCACATCTGAGCAATGTTTTTAAACAATATTACTTTGTATCTCTCTATTTCCTGTCTGATCAATGTTTATAAACAATGTTACTTTGTATCTCTCTATCTCCTTTCTGATCAATGTTTACAAACAATGTTACTTTGTATCTCTCTACCTCCTGTCTGATCAATGTTTATAAACAATGTTACTTTTATCTCTCTATCTCACATCTGAGCAATGTTTTTAAACAATATTACTTTGTATCTCTCTATCTCCTGTCTGATCAATGTTTATAAACAATGTTACTTTGTATCTCTCTATCTCCTGTCTGATCAATGTTTATAAACAATGTTACTTTGTATCTCTCTATCTCCTGTCTGATCAATGTTTTTAGCAATATTACTTTGTATCTCTCTATCTCCTGTCTGATCAATGTTTATAAATAATGTTACTTTGTATCTCTGTATCTCCTGTCTAAACAATGTTTATAAACAATGTTACTTTGTATCTCTCTTTCTCCTTTTTGATCAATGTTTATAAACAATATTACTTTGTATCTCTCTATCTCCTGTCTAAACAATGTTTATAAACTATGTGACTTTGTATCTCTCTATCTCCTTTCTGATCAATGTTTATAAACAATGTTACTTTATATCTCTCTATCTCCTGTCTGATCAATGTTTATAAACAATGTTACTTTGTATCTCTGTTTCTCCTTTTTGATCAATGTTTATAAACAATGTTACTTTGTATGTCTCTATCTCCTGTCTGATCAATGTTTTTAAACAATATTACTTTGTATCTCTCTATCTCCTGTCTGATCAACGTTTATAAACAATGTTACTTTTATCTCTCTATCTCCCATCTGATCAATGTTTATAAACAATGTTACTTTGTATCTCTCTACCTCCTGTCTGATCAATGTTGATAAACAATGTTACTTTGTATCTCTCTATCTCCCGTCTGATCAATGTTTATAAACAATGTTACTTTGTATCTCTCTATCTCCTGTCTGATCAATGTTTATAAACAATGTTACTTTGTATCTCTTTATCTCCTGTTTAATCAATGTTTATAAACAATGTTACTTTGTATCTCTCTATCTCCTGTCTAAACAATGTTTATAAACTATGTGACTTTGTATCTCTCTATCTCCTTTCTGATCAATGTTTATAAACAATGTTACTTTGTATCTCTCTATCTCCTGTCTGATCAATGTTTATAAACAATGTTACTTTGTATCTCTTTTTCTCCTTTTTGATCAATGTTTATAAACAATGTTACTTTGTATGTCTCTATCTCCTGTCTGATCAATGTTTTTAGCAATATTACTTTGTATCTCTCTATCTCCTGTCTGATCAATGTTTATAAACAATATTACTTTTATCTCTCTATCTCACATCTGATCAATGTTGATAAACAATGTTACTTTGTATCTCTCTATCTCCCGTCTGATCAATGTTTATAAACAATGTTACTTTGTATCTCTCTATCTCCCGTCTGATCAATGTTTATAAACAATGTTACTTTGTATCTCTCTATCTCCTGTCTGATCAATGTTTATAAACAATGTTACTTTGTATCTCTTTTTCTCCTTTTTGATCAATGTTTATAAACAATGTTACTTTGTATGTCTCTATCTCCTGTCTGATCAATGTTTTTAGCAATATTACTTTGTATCTCTCTATCTCCTGTCTGATCAACGTTTATAAACAATGTTACTTTTATCTCTCTATCTCCCATCTGATCAATGTTTATAAACAATGTTACTTTGTATCTCTCTACCTCCTGTCTGATCAATGTTGATAAACAATGTTACTTTGTATCTCTCTATCTCCCGTCTGATCAATGTTTATAAACAATGTTACTTTGTATCTCTCTATCTCCCGTCTGATCAATGTTTATAAACAATGTTACTTTGTATCTCTCTATCTCCTGTCTGATCAATGTTTATAAACAATGTTACTTTGTATCTCTTTATCTCCTGTTTAATCAATGTTTATAAACAATGTTACTTTGTATCTCTCTATCTCCTGTCTAAACAATGTTTATAAACTATGTGACTTTGTATCTCTCTATCTCCTTTCTGATCAATGTTTATAAACAATGTTACTTTGTATCTCTCTATCTCCTGTCTGATCAATGTTTATAAACAATGTTACTTTGTATCTCTTTTTCTCCTTTTTGATCAATGTTTATAAACAATGTTACTTTGTATGTCTCTATCTCCTGTCTGATCAATGTTTTTAGCAATATTACTTTGTATCTCTCTATCTCCTTTCTGATCAATGTTTATAAACAATATTACTTTTATCTCTCTATCTCACATCTGATCAATGTTTATAAACAATATTACTTTGTATCTCTCTATCTCCTGTCTGATCAACGTTTATAAACAATGTTACTTTTATCTCTCTATCTCACATCTGATCAATGTTTATAAACAATATTACTTTGTATCTCTCTATCTCCTGTCTGATCAACGTTTATAAACAATGTTACTTTTATCTCTCTATCTCCCATCTGATCAATGTTTATAAACAATGTTACTTTGTATCTCTCTACCTCCTGTCTGATCAATGTTGATAAACAATGTTACTTTGTATCTCTCTACCTCCTGTCTGATCAATGTTTATAAACAATGTTACTTTGTATGTCTCTATCTCCTGTCTGATCAATGTTTTTAGCAATATTACTTTGTATCTCTCTATCTCCTTTCTGATCAATGTTTATAAACAATATTACTTTGTATCTCTCTATCTCCTTTCTGATCAATGTTTATAAACAATATTACTTTGTATCTCTCTATCTCCTGTCTGATCAACGTTTATAAACAATGTTACTTTTATCTCTCTATCTCACATCTGATCAATGTTTATAAACAATATTACTTTGTATCTCTCTATCTCCTGTCTGATCAACGTTTATAAACAATGTTACTTTTATCTCTCTATCTCCCATCTGATCAATGTTTATAAACAATGTTACTTTGTATCTCTCTACCTCCTGTCTGATCAATGTTTATAAACAATGTTACTTTGTATCTCTTTTTCTCCTTTTTGATCAATGTTTATAAACAATGTTACTTTGTATGTCTCTATCTCCTGTCTGATCGATGTTTATAAACAATATTACTTTTATCTCTCTATCTCACATCTGATCAATGTTTATAAACAATATTACTTTGTATCTCTCTATCTCCTGTCTGATCAACGTTTATAAACAATGTTACTTTTATCTCTCTATCTCCTATCTGATCAATGTTTATAAACAATGTTACTTTGTATCTCTCTACCTCCTGTCTGATCAATGTTGATAAACAATGTTACTTTGTATCTCTCTACCTCCTGTCTGATCAATGTTTATAAACAATGTTACTTTGTATGTCTCTATCTCCTGTCTGATCAATGTTTTTAGCAATATTACTTTGTATCTCTCTATCTCCTTTCTGATCAACGTTTATAAACAATGTTACTTTTATCTCTCTATCTCACATCTGATCAATGTTTATAAACAATATTACTTTGTATCTCTCTATCTCCTGTCTGATCAACGTTTATAAACAATGTTACTTTTATCTCTCTATCTCCCATCTGATCAATGTTTATAAACAATGTTACTTTGTATCTCTCTACCTCCTGTCTGATCAATGTTGATAAACAATGTTACTTTGTATCTCTCTATCTCCCGTCTGATCAATGTTTATAAACAATGTTACTTTGTATCTCTCTATCTCCTGTCTGATCAATGTTTATAAACAATGTTACTTTGTATCTCTCTATCTCCTGTCTGATCAATGTTTATAAACAATGTTACTTTGTATCTCTTTATCTCCTGTTTAATCAATGTTTATAAACAATGTTACTTTGTATCTTTCTATCTGCTGTCTGATCAATGTTTATAAACAATGTTACTTTGTATCTCTCTACCTCCTGTCTGATCAATATTGCATTAGACAGGCTTTTTTATAGCAGCATCTTATAGACTTGCTCTTTGTACACAACAAGTTAGGATCTGATTAATCCAAACTGAGATTTGCCGGGAAGTAAGAGGAGGGGATTCAGAAAAGGTGGGAAGGACTGAATGTTCTGCACACATCCTCTGTACTATAACGATGTTTTTCTGGATATGTATAACATGTCGTGTCTTAAGCTAGTTAAACAAAAACTGCATATTTCCCATTTTTGTCCATTTATTTGCTGGAAGTGGTTGTAAACCCTTACATATACCCAATGAAGTAGGCTCTCCTCAGGTGAAACACAGGGATAAAACAAATCCTCCTACATGAGTTGTACCTGTTTATCTGCAAGACCTCTCTCCTCTAAAAGCGTATAAAACACACAAATCAATGGCTACTCCTCAGCAGTAGAATGCAAGAGGTTGGGATTGATTGTCCCACAGTGCACAGCATAGAGCAGGAAGAGGACTGTAACCCGAATTCTGAGTGGGCACACATCCCTTTACACAGCACCTAGTAAAACATGCACAGCTAAGGCTATCAATCACAAGCTGTGTGCTGGAGCCCTCCTTTCCCCTCCTTGTCCATCTTTTGAAGTCAGCTGTCATTATACTGCTACAGGTCGGCACGATCCCGCGAGCCGTCATAGCTGTACGTCGGCTCCTCCTTTATGCAGGATAGCAGGCACGCGCCCAGCGCTCGTGACCGGCGGTCGCGATGACCGCCGACCACGAGCGATTGCAGGCACGAGCGGCAGAACAGGGACGTGTGTGTGTAAACAGACAAACCCCTGTTCTGTCCAGAGAGGAGAGACAGATTGTGAGTTCCTAACAGCTAGGAACCATGATCCGTCATTTCTTCTAGGTCAGTCCCCTCCCCCCTACAGTAAGAAACACACACACAGGGAGACACATTTAACCCCTTGATCGCCCCCCTAGTGTTAACCCCTTCCCTGCCAGTGACATTTACACAGTAATCAGTGCATTTTATAGCACTGATCGCTGTATAAATGTCACTGGCCCCAAAATAGTGTCAAAAGTGTCCGATGCGTCCGCCATAATGTCGCAGTCCTGATAAAAATCGCAGATCGGCCGCCATTACTAGTAAAAAAAAATAAAATAAAAATGCTATAAACCTTTTCCCTATTTTGTAGACGCTATAACCTTTGCGCAAACCAATCAATATACGCTTATTGTGATTTTTATTACCAAAAATATTGTAGAAGAATAAATATCAGTCTAAAATGAGGAAAATTTTGCTTTTTTTTTTTTAAAAACAAGGGGGATATTTATTATAGCAAAAAGTACAAAATATTGTGTTTTTTTTTTTTTTTTCAAAATTGTCGCTGTTTTTTTGTTTAAAGCGAAAAAAAATATTGCAGAGAAGATCAAATACCACCAGAAGAAAGTTCTATTTGTGGGTAAAAAAAAGGACGTCACTTTTGTTTGGGTACAACGTCGCACGAACGCGCAATTGTCAGTTAAAGCGACGCAGCGCCGTATCGCAAAAAATGGCCTGGTCATCGAGCAGCCAAATCTTCCGGGGCTGAAGTGGTTAAATCCACATTAATTAAAAAAAATATAGTTAAGGTAAAAATAATCAAATGCCTCATATGTGCTAATGGATATTGGTGTGAATATGATTTTGATATACAAAGTCAGTCGAATAGTTGAATAAATTGGTGCACCCCAAAAGAGTCAACATTTAGTCTGGTGAAGAACGTTTTCATTATTCCAGGACTTTGGATGGATGAATTGCCATTTATTGGTGATCTATTATTACATTGCATCCCCCATATCTCTGCCCCAGGTTATCACTTTGTGGAGATTTCTGTGATGGGTCAATAATCAGATTATTCACAACTCCATTCATGCCAATGGCCACATTATTTTTGATTCCATTCACTGGGCCCAATCGCCAGGTCCTCCATAACATTACTTACCTGAATTCATTGGCGCACTTCCACATAACAGCCTCTTTGGCTTATCTGCATAAAGTGAAGCACACAGATAACATGTACACAATAAATATCATCGCCTCTATTCAAGTGCAGTTCAGATTTCACAGGGCAGTTTTTAAACATCATATAATCAAATAAAATGACTGCCAGTTAAGTCGGATTGCTGCTCAGATAGAGTCTATCCATCCAGATAATGTGTCAGGGCCGTGTCATGGTGTCATGGTGTCATGGTGTCAGATAGGGGAACACACAGGGTTCTCACACATGCAGGTTGAGGGCCTCAGAGTGTCTATCAGTGGTGGCTGGTGCTCAAAATTTTTTGGGGGGACGCAAACAAACTGAAAAAAAAAACATCAAGCGCAGCCACTGTGCCATCAAACGCAGCTACTGTACCCATCAATTGCTGCCACTGTGCCCCATTAATTTCTGCCAGTGTGCCCCATTAATTTCTGCCAGTGTGCCCCATTAATTTCTGCCAGCGTGCCCCATTAATTTCTGCCACTGTGCCCCATTAATTTCTGCTAGTGTGCCCATTAATTTCTGCTAGTGTGCCCCATTCATTTCTGCCACTGTGCCCCATTAATTTCTGCTAGTGTGCCCCATTAATTTCTGAAACTGTGCCCCATTAATTTCTGCCACTGTGCCCCATTAATTTCTGCCACTGTGCCCCATTAATTTCTGCTAGTGTGCCCCATCAATTGCTGCCATGGTGCCCCCCCCACTTGGCACTTACCTGTCTTGGCGATGTCCTATACGCTCCGAGTCCTCATGTCTTCTCCCGTCCTCTTCCCGTCCTCTGCTATGATTGGACGCCTGATAGGCACTTCAGACAATCAGGTGACAGGGTAACTGATTGGTGTCACTGATGGGCACTGATTGGTGTCACTGATGAACACTGATTGGTGTCATTGATGAACACTGATTGGTGTCACTGATGAACACTGATTGGTGTCATTGATGAACACTGATTGGTGTCACTGATGAACACTGATTGGTGTCATTGATGAACACTGATTGGTGTCACTGATGAACACTGATTGGCAGAGGCGGCTCTCTAATTAGGCAAACTAGGCGATCGCCTAAGGTCCCGCAGTCAGAGGGCCTCGCGGTCGGCTAATCTGCCTGTGATCAATCACTGATGCTGTCAAGGTCTCATCCCGTCCAGTGGTAGCAAGTGCGGGGAGCGGGACAGTAGAGGCCTCTAGGTGGCGGCAGCGGCTGGATGATATCACCCGCTCCAAGGCAGCGGGCGGCAAGTCCATGTGGGACCTGCAACCACCGAGCTGCTCCTTCTACCTGTGCCGCTCACCCGACCTCTCCACACCTGCTGCCTATTTGGTTCTGCAGTCGGGGCCGGGGGGGGGGGGGGGCGACCGGAGAGAAGGTGAGTGTCCGTGCAGCCTCCCTGTGTGCCTGAATAGGAGGAGCGGTGGGGAGACTGAACATAGTGGAATTGATTTTTCCATATTCCTCCATGCAGCCGCTGAATGTCTGCAGGAAGGAGAGGGGGAGAAGTGATCATTCAGCGACTGCATGGAGGAATATGGAAAATCAATTCCACTATGTGCAGTCTCCCCACCGCTCCTCCTATCTAACTTTTTCTGCATCCCCATGCTCTCCGGCCCCACCGTGCACTCCCTGGCTCTGCCCATCCTTGTCCTCCCTGGCTCCGCCCCATTTCGTCAGCACCCCCCTGCTCTCCACTCCAATTCTTTCTCCCCTCTCAAGCTCCCCCAGCGCTCTCCAGCCCCCACCCCTCCAGTGCTCTCCACCTTTCCCAGAACACTCCGCCCCCACCCCCCAGCACTCTCCACCTCCACCTCCACCCCCCAGCACTCTCCGCCTCCACCCCCCAGCACTCTCCGCCCCCCACCCTCCAGCACTCTCCGCCCCCACCCCCCAGCACTCTCCGCCTCCACCCCCCAGCACTCTCCGCCCCCACCCTCCAGCACTCTCCGCCCCCAGCACTCTCCAGCTCCTCCCTGCTCTTTGCCCCCCCGTGCCTTCACAGACTGGGACATGGGGCACAGGAGGGGCTGCAGACAGGGACAGGGCTAGAGGATCTCTCTCACCCCCTTTCCCTCAACCCCCTCTTTCTAACCTCCCCTCTCTCTCTCTTTTACCCCCTGTCACTCCCCTCACTCCCTCTCTCCCCCTCTCTCTCTCTCTCTCCTTCCCCCCTCTTTCTCTTATCCCTCTCTCCTCTACCCCCCTCTCTCCCTCTCTCTCTTACACCCTCTCCCCCCCTTCTCTCTCCCTCCCCCTCTCCCTCTCTCACCACACTCCTCTCCGGCTCTCTCCCCCTCTCACTCTCTCTCTCTCTCCCCTCTCTCTCTCTCCCTCTCTGCCACCCCCTCCCCCTACCCCTCTCTCTATCCCCCTATCTCTCTTTCCCCCCTCTCTCTCTCTCCTCTCCCCCCCCTCTCTCTCTCATCTCTCTTTCTCTCCCTCTCTCTCCCTCTCTCCCCCTCTCTCTCTCTCCCTCTCCTCCCCTCTCCCCCTCTCTCTCCCCCCTCCCTCTCTCTCTCCCCCTCCCTCTCTCTTTCCCCCTCTCTCTCTCCCCCTCCACCCTCTCTCCCCCTCTCTCTCTCCCCCCCTCTCTCTCTCTCTCTCTCCCTCTCTCTCTCTCCCCCCCCCTCTCTCTCCCCCTCCCCCCTCTCTCTCCCCTCCCTCTCCTCTCTCTCTCTCTCCCTCCCTCTCCCCTCTCTCCCCCCTCACCTCTCTCCTCCCCCTCTCCTCCCCCCTCCC